>VXAY01000790.1:93292-140567 GCA_013399855.1 Oxyruncus cristatus
AAAGACAAAAAAACACCAACCAGAGAAACAAAAAATTGACATTGTTTCAGTACTTCACAGTCCAGAGACTGTGAAGACAGAAACCCTTTTAAATGATGATGAGTCATAGGGCCTGCTCCATTTCCAAAAGCTTTCTTTTGTACTTCTGCCACAGGACAAGATAAACTAGGTTATATTAGAGTGACCATTAAAATAATTTGACTTGTATTCTTTAAAAGAACAGAAGAAAAACTTGCAGCCTTATAAGATACATTTGTGTATTTTTTCAGTAAGTCCCTGCTAAGTTAGTAAAGGATTTGCTTAGAATAATACTGTAAATCACTACAAATGTATTTACTGAAAGTTGCATAAGTAAACAGAATATTAATTTACCTTTAGTAAAATTGTTTCAGGTTTGTTTATGGTGACTGTTTTACTCTTTAGCAGAAATTATATCAAATATAATACAGAATCGTTGTGGGAAAGTACTGTTTCAGAGCACTGTATGCATATAAACAGTGTTAGTGCTCAACCCTGGATTATAAGTAGTGAATAAATACACATTTTCATTAGCACAGAAACAGATAACTTGCCATGTTTCCTACAGGAAGGTTATTGCAGAAAACTTCTCCATGCTTTATTCAGGTGAAAATGTGAATTCCCCAATGTGCCATTTTAGCACACGGTCTCATTTTCCACCAGTACCTGGCCCAGTGGCTGCCACTCCGTCTCTAACCTTTGCTTTATTTAACTGCCTATTTATTTAATTGTCAGCTTAGATTTTAAAGTGTGCCATGACGGAGTTTGAAATTGATGTCATAGCCTCATAATGGCACTATAGCAGAGGAATGTAGAAAAATACAGGAAAGAGGACTTTGTCTACTAACTTGAAAAAAATGTGCTGTTTGGCAAAAAAAAAAAGGAGATAATTAAAAAAAAAAATAAAGCCTGAATTAATGAATTGAAACAGAAAAAAATTGAGAGAAGTGATCCAATGTGCTAATATTGAACTGTTACCAATATTTAGAGAGCGCAGTCCCTGCTGCCTGGACACCTCAGTCATGTAATTTGGTAGTGCAGGAAAAGTTGATGGTAATTTCACTTAGCTTTTCATAGTGCCTGTTGAAGCAGGAAGACTTATTATGTGGAAAAGTGTCCTGAACATACTGAAACAGCAGATTTGCCACACAGAGGGGTAAGAAGGAGGCTTCTAAGAAGGGAACGGAAAGAGAGTTGGGATGTTTGGGCTGGGTTTTTACCCTGTACAAACGTGTTGTTTTCAGAGAAAAGTGGTTCATTAGTTATTTATAAATTTATCTGAGTTGATAGGTCTTTCACAAGGCTGCAGAAGTCTCAAGACCTACTCCATATATCCGCATTGCCTTTTGAGACTTTGAAACTAAGACTGCTGTCTGCAGATTTCATCTGCCCTTACGTCAGATAATCTAGTCGTCCTTTGAAAAGCACCACATTAGTTGTTTGTCTGACTCTGCTGACAAGGCAGATGTTATGTATTAGAGATGGCTAATGAGGATGCCCTTGAGCACAAGCACAGGGAAGATGTGTTTCCAAGAGCACAGATTTTATCACCTCAGGCTTGATCCTAAAGGCAAAGCTGGCATTAGCAGGTAGTGCAGTAAGAGCAGGGCTGTAGGTAATTGTATTAAGGACCCAGCATACATACTACGTATTTTAGAGGATTTGGGGTTTGGACTGTCTTCAACCTGGTCCCATGGAGTGAGTGCCCATTTGCATTCTTGAGTGGAACTGCTGGCTTGGTTTGATCTGAAAGGAATTCGATTCGTGCTCAGAGATACTCTACGGTGTGAACCAAAGTACGGCTGGTGGGGCAAGTGGAAGACTTGGGACACACTGATCCAAACCAAAACATGAATGTGAACACACACTTGCCTTCATCAGTCAGGCACCATGTAAATTGGGAAATTTGACCTCAATTCCACCTGCAGGGTTATTTCCACAAAACAGTGTAAAGATAATTTGTGTGTCTGTACTCCAGAATTCTTCATAAAGTTCCAGCATCTAATTCCATGGTGGGGGCTGCAGTGACTGAGCTGCTGCCATTTTCTCTGAGTCTAGTGCTTGGAAATTGTTTCCCCAGAACTTGCTCAGTAACTTAATATTCTTCTAGATTTTTTTAATTTATTTTATTTACTTTTCTTGTTACAAGGAACAACACTTTGAATATAGAAAAACTCAGTCCTGTGCTGCTTAAAGAATATCTTCACTTTTTGTAGATGTTATGTTGTTTCCCTTGAAAAGAGCTACATGTATTTAAAAGGTACTTTCTGTATAAGTTGCAAGAACCACTAATATTGGCAGTATGGTATGCTTAAAAGAACAAAACAGTGATGTGGGCATCTTTCTAAATTATCTAGAATTCATTATAACGGCTTTCAGAAGTACAATCCTATGTGCAGAGTCTATGTATGAAAACTACACAATACCTTTCATTACCCAGAATTGTTTTCATCTCCTGACTCTTGCTGCTTCTAGAGATATTTTCTGTGTCACAGTAGGAGAAATGATACTTTGACTTCCAATAAAGAGCTTTTTGCCTTGTAGCCAGTGTTTTTAATTTGGAGTTTTTTTGCTATTGATGCATCTGCCATTATGATATTGAAAAGGCTTTCGCTAACTTGCATTTAATCGTCTACCTGAATTTGGGCCACTGAGCATTGGGTACCTGGGGGTTACAGGCCCCTCTTAGTGTAGTAGGCATTGTTTACTATGAATCTTTTTGTGCATTAGAACTGTGTTCCTTCAGCTGCATAATTCTATTATATGTAGTTTCAATAGCATGAGGCGGTATTCTTGGTTTGAAGCTTCAACTGCATGAAGGAGTCCTAAATGTAGGCATGGTGGTGGTGGTAATAGTAGTTACAATAGAAATAATAGACACCATGAAGGAAACCTAAATCTTTTGCTCACAGGCATGGTAGTGGTAGCATTTGCAGCGAGAACAACATGATTCTTTTTCTTGGTTTACAGTGGTGCTAAGGCCTCAAGGAAAGTAAATCCTGGGGATTACTCCTGTTCATGATACTTTTCTGCTAGTTACATAGCCAAACTTTATTTTTACAAGACTGACTAATTTCTCTGTGCTTAACTGGTATTCACTTTGAGGGGAACATGTTTTAAGTAAGCCAGTAGGTTGAACTACCAGATAGGCTGAGTTATGCAGGATATAGTTTACATTATGACAGTGCTTGGGGAAATTCTGTAGAATATATTTGATGACAGTGGAAGTTGTGACACTTGATCACTGCTCTCATGGAATATGGTTTACGTCAGTGTCTCAGAAGCTGTTATATGAATGTGCACTTGAGAGCACGAAAAGACATATTTACCTTGTGGTTTATTTTTTTAAGGTTTTCTTAATCAAGCTTAATTTCTTTCAGGAGGTACTGAAACAGCTACAAGGAAGTATTGAAGATGAGGCAATGGCATCTTCTGGACAAATTGACTTACTGGAACGACTTAAAGGTAAATCCAGAATTGTGTTTTAACTAGGTTCATTTGTTTCTCCGTTGTTTTTCTTTTGGGATAAAATTTTCTAACTGAGCTGCACCTTCTTCCTGGTGTTGGCTCTGATGGTTAGGCATAGTCTCAGTGTCTGGTATTTTTGCTAAACATTTTCAGACACATTCTCAAAAAAAATAGCTGTTCCTATGCTGCTTTTGCTACTGTTACTCTTATGAATTGCTTTTGATAAAACTTGCGTTTCATTCAGTTCTTCAGAAAAAATACGTATAAGTTAATGATGGAGCAATTCCACCAGTTTTCTAAACCTGTTTGCATGTCCTGCCCTCTCCATGTCGTGTTAATGGAATTGTTTTTGTCATGCTACAAATTGATGCCCCCTTCCCTATAGCATGTGCTGGAACGTGCATCATTCCATTGTATGGGATGTGCAAAACAAGCATAGACCACTGTCTCCCTGTATACATCTATTATCCCTGACGCTGACCCAGAAATTCCATAGGGGATGTCTACATTTAAGAGTCCTGTGATGAACAGAGTAGGCATCTGTTACATGGCTGAAGCATCTGCAGGATCTCTGAAAAATGAATTGTTAGGAACATAATTCGCATGATGTTTATGCAAAATGCTCCCCATTTCTCAAGTCCTCTGGGAGAGAGGCAGGCAGGCTTGTGTGGGTATACTGTTATGATTGCTAGGATTGCAGTTTGGCTATTTGCTCAGATTACTATTCTCTAAGTCTAACATTACCATCGATTTTGTTCACAATATCACCTTCAGTGGATTTCCATGCAAAATGTTTTCATAAAAAAAACCCATGGATTTATTCAGGAAATAAGAAGTTTAAGATAGAAATGATCTTTTAAGCTCTGGAAATGTTTGCTCTTTTTTATGCAGAGCTGAACTTGGAAGGTACCAGCTTCCCTGGAGTGAAGTTAAGGCCAAAGGTGTCCGTGCGTTCCTATGGGAGCCGGGAAGGGTCTGTGTCGAGCCGTTCAGGAGAGTGCAGTCCAGTTCCCATGGGGTCATTTCCAAGAAGAGGCTTTATGAATGGAAGCAGAGAAAGCACTGGTTATTTAGAAGAGCTAGAAAAAGAGAGGTAAATTTATTTGCTTATTCATCCAGTATGGATTGATTTCTGATTCTAACATGACAGTTTACTGTCACAGCTGGTATTTAGCTGTCGTGAATGTGGTTTGGGTCACCGGTTTATTTACGTTGACAGGTAGAAAACCAGGAATCTACGATATATTTAGATGCACACGCACAAAAATATTTTTAAAAGGCTGGAAATATCATTCAGTTTCTACTGCTTCTTCAAATATGCATTTCATTGTTACTCTTTGTTGGCTGAAGGTTACTTTATTTTGAGGAGCAGGTTGTCAGTATCTGATCTGTATCTATATTTTTAGGTAGAGAGGGTGGAGCATCCCAAACACTTCCATATCTCCTCACCACTGTTGATAAATGCTGAAACTATAGCAATGTGATGATGCAGTCTCTTTCTCTCTTTTGCAAATGGTTATTAAGTACCAAAACTGGTTTATTAGTTATTTACTGTTAGCAGACATTTATCTAGTGATTATGCTCTCTCAGCAAACGTGTCAGCTAAACAAAAAACTTAATCTTAGCTTCAAGATGTTGTTCCCATCAGATATTGTGCATTGACAAAATTCTGGTGTTCCTTTGCTTGGAAGGAGGTTGTATCCATTTCATGTCGTAATACAGAACTGTAGCACTTTATCAGTCACATCAGGAAATGCAAAGTAAGAGATATGCAGCTGTTTCCACTGAAGACATCTTTATATCTTAAAATGAACCTGACTCAAATACCAGATGTTTTCAGAAGCCCATCTGCAAAACAGGGTTTCCTGAAGATTTGGTCATTGTCAACTTAGTAGTGGATGTGGTATCAAGCTGGGGGCTGCAAAACCAAATAAATTGTATCACAGTATGTTTTCGCCTGGTAGTTGTTAACACGCAAAAAAATCACTTTGGAGTCACAATAGAAATGTTTTGTGGGTAATGAGTGGTTTGTGGACAGCCCTCTAGAAACTCCTCCTCTTAGCAGCATTTCCTGGTGTTCAGCAAAATTTTTGCAGCCAAACCTGAAAGGAGTACGCTTTCCTTCCAAGGTACTATGTCCAGGTCCCTTTCTTTTGGTCCTGTCACTAGAATGAAAGTAGCTTCCCATGGGTCTGTACTGACCCTGTTCTGGCAGCCACTCTATTTTTTCCCTTCTCCTAGCCAGGATCACTAATGATATTTGTACCATTGCATAAAATCTAGATTCCTGAGGAGCTCTATAAGAATACTTGGGAATTTGGGAATCTTCCCCCTTGCTCATCCCAGTCTTCATGTCTGTCATCTTGCATCTTAACAAACTGCGCCTTTGGTTGTATTTTTTCAGTGCTAATTTTTTTACTGCATGTGATACTAAAATGTTTAAATGTAATTGGGACTTTCAGTTATGGTTCAAGTGAACTTTTGGTCACTTGGCACAAGGAGTATTTTTAGCAGCTGGAGTTCTTCAAGGTAATTAGCACATCTGATTTATGATCTATGATCCTTTCCCACTCTGGGGATTCTGAGGTGATACTTTGGACATTTTTCTTGACAAAGACAACTAAGCAGTGAATGGGTCTCTATTCCAAATAATACTGGCAAAAGGGATAAGGATATTTTAATTTCAGAGTAGCTTAGGCACTGTTACAGCTGATGGGGTAAATATTTGGGCTGCGCATGGCCAGATCACACCTGACTTCATTATTAGTGAAATGGTGGATAATCCAAACTGCTCTGTGCTGTTCTAGGGGACATGTAAGGGTGTGTAGGGCATTGATGTGAACCCTATGTAGCCAGATGAATCAGATCATGGGGTGGGGGATATAGGATTGTGCATCTGAAATCACTACAATTTCTGAAAAGAAATGAACCACTTATTTTCCTATGCTTTGTATCTAAATTTGTTTGGCATACTTACTGAGTTTTTGTGTTTCTAAACATATATAAACATATGTTATTTGCTAATAGAATTTTTCCTGACAGTTAAACAGGCTTTCAAGGAGCTCACGGAACTTGACAAGCCTAAAATAATTTAGAATAAAGTAACACTTTCTGGAAACCTGAAGCAGAGGAACATTTCCACTCAGTGTCTTAACACACTGGCACAATATGTGCTGCTAATGGGCAACAGTATTTGTGTGAGGACTAAATGAGATATTTAATTAGTTACAGTGGCTTGGTGGGCCAGTCAGAGTCAACCCACCGCATACAGCTAAAACAGAACTTCTGAAGGGAAAAAAATTTGTCAATTGATTCACTTATCGGAATAAAGAGGAAATTATTGACCCTTTTCTCATTTGCTTAGCTCTTCTCTAATTTTACAGTAAAAAAAGAATAAAACAAAAAATCTCCTGGTTTATGCCGTTCCTTTTTTATTTCTTTAATGTTCACTTTGAGTATTTTCTGTGTCATGACTTCTTTCCTCCCTTATTCTTATCTCCCTTTGGCTGACTGTACAGCTTACCTAAGTCTTTACAGCATCAGTACTGTCTCATTTTCAAGATTGTATTTTATCTCCTTCCAGTTGAAGTGAAAGTATTAATTATAGCTGCAATTTACATAATGGAAATAGAGTAGCATATACTTGGTTTCCCTTCTCACTTTTAACTGGGAATAATATTGACATAATTATGCAGAAAAGATTTCCAAAAGAAGAAACCAGTTTTCTGCATTCATCTATTTCATCTATTCATTATTTCTAACCCTTCATCTATTGTTGGGAGCTTCAAAAATACCACATTAGAGAAGTCTTTCAAAATACCCACCCTTCAGAAAAACAGTTCAAATTGAAAACTTTTTGTTAACTCAAAAAAATAATGTAAAGTTCCAAAAGTTTCTCTGATTGCTTTGCTGTACTCTCACTGAACTTGACAGTGTATGACAGAGAACAGAATTTTCTCTTTACACTTTGAAAGCCCTAATGTAAACAGTTTTGGGGTATAAAAAGATGGAATAACTGCACTGGGTTTTTCCATCTTTTTTTTTTTTTTCTTGATCAGCAACAGCTTTTCCACTTTAAATCCTCTCCTAACTTCAAGAAGTTCCAGGAGGCTGAGAAGGAGCTATGCTTCTGGTTAGTATAGTATCTGATAGTAATTTTAAATGGGGGAAACAGCTAATCAGACACATCTACACAGAATTGCTGCTTATTTTTGAGGAAACTAAGGTACACCCTCCTGTGGTTGTAGCAACCCTTCAGGTTTGTGCTAAGAGAATTCAGATATTGTTAAAACCTGAATTCTCATGGAGCAGTGATACCAAACTAGTAATCCCAAATGAAGCATTACTTCAGAGGAAAAAATGACAATATTAAACAAGTCGCCCTCAGGTCATGCATTATGTTGTTTATGGAGCGTTGATGGTTCCTAAGTTATTTTCTTGCTTCAGGCATCCATTGTGCATGTCAAAACAGATTGAATGACACAGGGTCTCACAAACTGAGTAGCCTGCATTTCACAAGAGGAATTTAATCACATGTTTACTTAGCTGAAAATAATCCCTTCAGCTTCTGCTACCAGTTATTTGACATCCAGAGGCAGAATTAGTCTGTCCTTTCACATTTGCAAATCCTCCTATGGTAAAAATAGATTTTATAAGGATTGCATTGATTATGCTTTTGCAAATTTTATTTCACAAACTGGACACAGCTGCTGCGTGGGCACCCGAAGTGATAAAAAGGGAAACCATGCAGAATCCCTGTGTGTGCAGGGATGAGGCATTCAGGATATGTGGTAAGAGAATGGGCAGATGGGAGATAAAAAAATTACTTTCTCAGTAGGCTTTCCCCGAGCACCATCTATTAGTTTTTCCTTCAGTCTGTCTGAAGGCCTTAAGGATTTCTGGCAACCCCATCCTCGTGGCTGAAGAATTACTGTTGTCTTATAATACTGCTGCAGTTGCCTGCCATGGTATAGGAATTGCTGTTTGCTGCCTCTTTTCACTCATTTTGGCTGTAAACCTGCCTGGTGTTAAAGTTGTGCAGTAAATTACTTAATGTGTAGTCCTGACGTTCTTAAAATAGTTGTGTTTCGACAGAACTGTAGGATCCAATCTGGAAATTTATTTCATTCTGTTTATATTTACAGGCATTATCACACTTACATGTGTGTAGTTTTTCAGTCTCTCACAGGTGAAGGGAGGGATCCTCTCTGTTTCAGTTTTCCATTTAAACACTGGCCAGGTCATTTACATTGGATATGGAATATAAATGTTAAATCATCAAAATTAGCTTGAAATGTTTTTAGAGCAGGAACTAAGTCACACAAACAGATTCTTTAAAATACATACTTTAAAATTCTTCCTTCTATGTTTTGTGCAAAAACTTGATTATTTTCTCAAATCATGGCTGGGATGTATTACCAAAGTAGTAAGGGCAAATCTGAATTTTTGTTGTATGCTGTGTTTCTGTTCCAGTAATTGTCTGTAATGTGTTTGTGTGCTTTATAAAAGTTCATATGCTCTTGTTCAGAAAGTCCACAACCTGAGAGGAATGCAGAAGTTAAGGGATGGGAAATAATACTGGGCAAACTTATATGCAGCTTTCTGTCTTCTGGCTAAGTGTTGATTTTATTGTTGATGAGCAATATTAAAATGTCAGAAGGAAGAAAAATGTTCACAGAAAGCAACAGAAAGAAACTAATACATTTGTATTTTAAAAAAAAAGAGCGGCTTTTCTGTATACTCCTACTAGCCAGATTTTACTGGAAAATTTTACTACTTATTTTGAGAAGTGTCGTAACCATGAACACTGTTTCACTGTGTTGATAAAATTTAGCATTGTATAAAATTTAGTTCATGAATGATTGATAAAATAGTATGTAAAATTTCTAATAGATTTTTTTTCTTGGTAGTCTGTATATGTTCTTGTCTTTCTCTGATTAGGTATGCAGAATGCTTATGATAACCATTTAAAATGTATTAAACAGCTGCATATGTATCCTGTCTATAACATTTGATGGAAAATATTATTTGAAGTATTCTAAACACTCATAGTAATAGCGTGGTTTTGTGTGCTGTACTCATAGTTTTGCTGTGGGTGACAAAATTAATATGAAGACACTGCAAAGGTGAATAAGATACTTCAGTTCAGTGACGTGGTTGAGGGTTGTACATGCTTCTGTAACAACCAGAGTGAAATGTAGTTTGCACTGTACAAAGCATATTGTCTGAAAGAAGCAGGGTACAAGTTCGGACATGGCTAGTAGCTGGTTTTGATTTCACAAAACGTCTCTTAGCTTTGGATTTCAAAACGTTTTTCCAGAGAAATACAGATATTTATCTCTTCTATAGATGTGGAACCGATATGCTCAGCACAGAGGAGTGGTCAGGTTGTTTAGCTGGGGCCGGGAAACTGCGCTCAGCTTCTCAAATGTTTTCTTCATGCTCTCTTCAAACCTCCTTTCTCATCTAACCTTTTTTGTGGGTATCTGTGCCTATTTCTATAGCTACATATGGAAATGAGGTGTAAATAGTGAGACACTTCCTACTTCTGCTTTTAATAGATCTCTTTTGCTTGCGGAGCTTGAGAAGGAAGAGAAAGAAAAGGACTGGTATTATGCCCAGCTTCAGAACTTGACTAAAAGGATTGATAGTCTTCCCCTTACTGAAAATGTAAGTACCTTCAGAGTGCTTGGTGTCCAGTATCTAGTGCTACGATATCTGTTTAGATGCTCTGTGTATTTTATTAATTTGGTGATGCTGTCTACTATAATTTTAATTTAAAATGTTTTTTTCATTCACTCTGTAAAACTGACTTAGCCTGAATAATTTATTTTTGTGTAGATTTTTACACATCCAAAATTCATATATTTTAGTATAAAAGTCATTGATAACAGAGGAACATTCAGAAGTTACGGCAAATGAATTACATGTCAGTACACTTTTTCTTCAACTCGTTGGTCTCCCAGAGGTCTTTTCTCTATCTGTTCTGGTTTTTAGTGGATTTTTCTATTTTTGGTAGCAATATTAGCCTGAGAGACAGTGTACAAGAGCTCTTATTTCCTAACAATCAGTAAAGTGATGCCTGTAGCCTATGCAGGTATTATTGCTCCAGGTTTTTACCTTGACACCTCCAAACTTATATATAGTCAAGTCACCGTTATCTGGGACAATGAAGATGTCTGATCTGCCAAATAATACAGGTTTTCCTGTTAGATTGCAGCAACTTGGATATGTTTGCAGTGAATTCCTTCACATGTGCAGTGTTTGGAATACCTGGTTGCCTATCTTTGGAGAGTCATACTTGATGAATGAAGAGTCAGGGTCCTGGAAATGGAAACAGATAATGGAAACACTTCTGTCAGTGGACAGAAGTAACACTGAGTCATGGCTGAGCTTAGCAGAGCACCAGAAGCAAGGGAGAAGGTCTGAAAAGGATTTTGAAGAAATGCAACCAATTCCCAAAGGCGTTGTCAGCAGTATCTGTGTCACTGTGTTGTAGGTTTTAAGGTTGCCTCCCCGGTTTCATAGCTAATGAATTTACTTAGCTGCTCTGTGATTAGAAGGTCCTACTTAACATCTACACTAAACACCTTTTGTGGTAATCTGTATCCATTACTACTTAGTCTGGCCACAACATAATGACAGATCCCATTCAGTATTTGCATATGATTGTCTTGTTTTGACTCTCTGAACTGACCTTGGCAAAGTCTTCTGGGAGGGCTCTTCTGGGAAGGCTCTTAAGAGAGTCATTTACTTACACTCTGAGTAATTGTCCACAACCAGTGAAGTGCTTTGCTCCTGCCTTGAAAAACCTATCAGCTGGAAGGTCTTCCATTAAGCTGTGTGGTTGCTCCTGGGTTTCGCACTTGTGCGTTTTTCACAGGATAGTTAAAAATAGGGTAGATAGCAGTAGTTTGATACCTCTGAATATTTTTAAAAACACCCATTCAGATGGCACACATAGTAATTTCGTTGGTAATAGCCTGGTGTTCTTGACTTGTAATGAACAATACTTTCTCTATGTTTACCTGTTATATTTAATCATTTGACAAAACCCACTCACTGATGGAACAACATTATGTGTTGTTTTTCATAATGCAGTCATGTTTTAAGAATCTATTACTATGTTTTGTTTGTTTATGAAGTTTGTTGTGGAAAAGTAATTGTTCTGCTTTGGTTCTGAGAAATACATTGTTTACATAAATGTTATTGACTAAAATGCCTTCTCTGTACTTTGGTTTCAGTTCTCCTTGCAAACAGATATGACCAGAAGGCAGTTGGAGTATGAGGCAAGACAAATTAGGGCTGCAATGGAAGAACAACTGGGTACCTGTCAGGACATGGAGAAGCGAGCACAGGTGTAGTTTGTCTTTCACTATTAAAAGGAAGAGAAAACGTTTTCCTGCATTTTTATTGTATTATTGGTAGTTGTATCTTTAAATTGTGTGTAAAGACAGTGATACCTTAGGGCATTTAGTTAGCCATTCAAATAAAAAAGAGGAATCAGAACATGGGAGATAACTGTTCAGCAAAAAGTACCCTTATCACCCTGTTTTGAAGAAGCCTTTTGATTCAGCAGGTGGGGACAATTTCTTCAAAAGAAAACATTTTTAATAATTATCTGCTTATTATTTACTACCATTTTAGCCTCATGAAAGTCCATGTGTTTGCAACTGCTCATTTTGCATCTGTTGTTCTGGGGTTTTTTCATGCTTTTAAGTTCAGAATAAAACTGAGCCACTGTTCTTAAGTTTCTTTAACCACAAACCTCACATCAGGGCATAATCTTTGAAAACAAGGTATTCAAGTAAAATGTAATCCACATACATATCTGGACATTGTTTGCTCTCACTAAGAGTTGGTTTGCATTTATGATGAGGACAACGTACATGTCTTAAACATGTGACACACCCATCTGGAAGCATAAATCAGAATGTAATTGTGTGCAACCCATAAATTAAATAATCAGTTGCTTGCTTGCTGGTTATAAAAACTATTCCCCCACAGTAACACAGCAACAATTTGAATTATTTATTGCTGTTTTTTTCCAGAGGTGTTAAATAACCAGCTTGGTAAGGAACTTTTGGTGTGGGGTTTGGTTTTTTTTTNAGGGAGGGAGTTGGTTTTGTTTGTTTGTTGGTAGTGAATTTTACAAAAATAAGTATTTTCAGTAAAAATAGTCTCTTTAGGTTCTATTTTTTGCACAAGGTTTATTCAATACAAAATTTTGCTACATGAGAAAAATTCTGTTTTATTTTTACATTTAGTTTTGTTGATATCTGAACAACTGCTATACATTTAAAAGTGAGTCATCTAGTAAAACTTTTTAGAAAATCCATTTGGTTATGAGTACTTAGCAAAGAAGATATCCTGCAGTCATCAGTTGTGTATGCAAAGGCTGTGCAGGGATTTGTCTGTATAGATGTGCTCAGACGGACCCAAATTTAATCTGCCTGAGCAGTGGCTGGCCCTGATCTGGGAGCTGCAAGGCTGTGTTACCCAGGCTTATCAGCAGTGGTCACGCTCTGCATGAGTTCAGGTATGTCAGCCTGTCTTGAGTGAAGGTCCTGCAGAAGAAGGTGTTATGGCATTCACAGTAGAACTTCTGGGAAGGTTCTCCAGCTGCCAACAAGCTTAAGCCAAAGAAAGGTGAGTTAAGCTAAATAGGTAGGCTAGGCTGCTGGCAAAATTCTAGATGCCCTGAGGCAGAGATTAAAAGAAATTATGCAGTGTCACAACGTGACTGTAGTTATATCACTATGAAAGTAATTAAGCTGTCCCTGAATTTATTTCTTCCCTGCTTGTTTGTTTTGTTTGTTTTTATAGTTTTGTGGGGGGAAAATGCTTCCAAGATGTTGAAATATTTTATAGGTTTCTGAATTAATCTTTGACAGTGTTTGTCACAGCTGTTTCACCCTGTCTCTCTTTATCACCCTTTATCTCTTTTTCACCCTATCTCTATATATGTGTAACACTTCCATACAGAGAGAAATTACAGTACCTACTGTGATTATATAAAGATTGTAAAATAGGACATAACTGCTTCTCATGTTTTTCTTGTGAACTAAACTGGTAATTCCCTTGGTTCCATTCTCCCAAGGACCAGAAATGTGCAGAAGCTCATGGGTGTACAAATACATAAAAGCCATTTCTGCATTATTTTACTGTCATGTTTAAATGTGCAAAAATGAAAAAAAATTATTTGGCAAGTATTTTCAACTTTCTAGTTTTCTTACTTCCTTTCTGCTCTGTTCAAATGTTGTAGCCTGTATGCTTAGTAGTAAGTAGAAGCAAACTTAATTTCTGAAAGATATGTTAAAAAAATACTTCAATTCTAAGACTGATTTCATATTCAAATAGAATTTGTTTTTCCTTCATGCCAGAGCAAGAAGGAACTATTTTTTGTGGGGGTTAAGAGTTCCTTAAAATCTCACAAGAAATTATCATTCTTATAAGAATTTATTCCAGAATCCCTAAAAGCTTGCTGAAACAGCAGACCACTAAAGTGAGAAGAAAGTTTGGATCCTAGAGTCTTGCGCAGATGAAAATTCATACAGTGGTCTTGTATGTAAATGTAGACCAAGCCATTAATAATTTTGTCTATTATTTATCTTTATTTAAAAAAAAAAAAAATCCAAAAAAAACCCATTTTAAAACAAAATGTTACTCTTTATTTTTAGTTTCAATAAAGTGACTACTTTTTTATCACTTTGAATGTGGAGGAGTTTTATTTCTTTTTGTTACAAGCCTTACTGGAGCAGTGAAAGCCAAGTAACTGCAACTTCAAATGTTATTTTATCCAAAAATTTTATGTTAATAAAGGTTAAAAGTAAACATAAAAATGAATGGGAATATTCTGTGAACAAACAGAAATCAAAAGTGATATTTCTTAAATAAGTTACAAAATTTAAAACATTCCTGGTGCTTGTTCCATTGTGTATCTCAGATTTTTGCCTATTTACCATTAAGCTGTACCCCTTTGTGGAAGAAAATGCATTCTTTTTTCTGCTTCTGTGGTGTTTGGTACTAAATATGCTCCTGGATAGTGGAATTCTCCAGTTTCCCTGTAATACAAATAATGAATTAGCAGAAAGAAGAATGGTCTGATGTTTAGATCTCTGGACTAAAACTGGAAAGGATGGGTTAAATTCCTGTCCCTTTGGGCAACGCAGTGGTAGTTGGCAAATCATGCAATATTTAATTGTTTTCATCTGCACAAAACTTTTCCCTGTGCTTAGGTGTGTGTATAAAGATACTCAGATTCTCTTCATGCCCTTTTTGGAATAAATTGCTGGTTACACTGAAAGAAACTCAATTTATGAGAAATTCTGGAGAAACGTGTGGCTTTTGAGTATTTAAAGGGGATCTATAAGAAACTTTTTAGCAGGGAATAGTTGTTACAGGATAAGAATTAATGGTTTCAAGTTAGTAGAGGATAGATTTGTTTTACAATAAGGGTGGTGAAACACTGGGAGAGGCTGCCAAGAGGTAGTAGGTACCCCATCCCTGAAAACGTTCAAGGTCAAACCAGACAGGACTTTCAGAAATCTTGAAGATGTTCCTGCCCATGGCAGGGAGCTTGGGATAGATGAGCTTCCAAGGTCCTTTCCAGTTCGGACTATTGCGTGGTTCTGTAAAGTTAAAGTAATTCTTAAGGACAGTGAGAGACACATTTTGTCAGTCTTATATCATGTCACCAGTGCACAGTTATTCCCAAAAATACATTTTTATTATCTTTCTAATACTTAAGTTCAAAGGGTGGGATGAATTATCTGTTTGCCTCTATGCTGCAAATTCTATGTGTTTTCTGATACTTTGCTTTAAAAAATCAAATCAAATTTATACCCAAATGTTTGTACCTTTGCATCTCTACTAAACATTGATGCTTATGATGCTTTTCCCATAGCTGCTTCTGATGTGTGTTTCAGTAATTTGTTCTATTTTGTGGGTATATTTTCTTCTGTACATCTAAATTTTCCAGATAACATTGTGATTCTATTCCATGTGTATCTTTTGGCATTAGTTAAAAGTTCATCTTGCTTCCAATTTTAGATCATAAATGTGTTAAATAAGATTGGTGATAATGCTGATTCTTGCAGTGTCCACTAGATTGCTTTTTTAGTGTAGTATTGTAAATGTTAATAGAGGAAAAGAATTGGAATTTTTCTTTCAACTGTGTATCCATTTTATTAATCTATCCATCACACAAAAAAAATACCGTTTAATCACTTTGGTGTTCTGTCCACATTCTAAGTCAAATAATGTCAATGAATTATTAATTTCATCCAAAGATATATAACTTTGCACATTGTAAGGCATCTGGTGCTTCACTGTACAATTGGTGTAGAGTACATGGATCCTGTAACATTTTGGGGTTTTTTAACATTCCCTTTACTAACCACAGAATGGTTGCAGTGGGAAATAAGTAGCGATATGGCTGTAAAAGTCGTCTGATTTAGAGATGTCTATAAAATACCAGATAAACCAAAGAAGTAGTACGTGGGTTTTTTCATACTTGGCCTGTTAAATTCTTCAAGATTTGTAGAAGCAGAAAATTTCAGTGGCTGAGCATAAGCAAAACTCCCAAATCATTATAGTAACAGAATAGAAATCAGTCCGGGTCTCATACTTTCAAGACACTTTTCAAGTACAGATCTCTCTCAAATCTTTGTAAGGCAAGTAGAATTCTAATACTTGAGATAAAAGTGAAACAATTTGCTAGGGGTCTGCATAAAATGTCAGTTTCAGAAGCAGGAATATTGTGCAAGTTAATGGGAACCTTTGTTTATACCTGAATGTGTCCTTTGTGAAGACCTGTTACATCCAAATGAGTATCAATTTTATTAAAATCGTGACTGCTCAGTATGTTTTGAATGCTTGCAGTCATGCCTGTCTTCTGTTATGAAGAACACTTGAATTACTGCATGCAGTACCTCCTGCACGTACCAACTGAAGTAAGCTTGTTTTGTAGTCAGCAGTATTTGCAAGGAACTCTTCATACTGTCACTCTGTACAGTAAGGAAAAGGAGGTTTTGAACAAAATCAAACATGAAAATCCATTCGTTTCAGGCAAGGGTGGCGAGAATGCAACAAATAGAAAAGGACATTCTTCGCATACGACAGCTCCTGCAATCACAAGCAGCTGAAGGAGAGGTTAGTGAGCAATTACTTGCCTTTTTTGATTGTGGTATATATCTTTTTGTTTTAAAAACCCAAATTATTTGAATGAAGTGGTAGGCAAGATTATTTCCACCAGCAATTGATGTCACAATTAATCATCTAGTCAATATTCTTACGGTGTTACTTGCTCTCTTTCTAGTAACCTGAGAGTGGAATTCTTGGATTAGTCTTAAAGCTACTGTGGAGCTTTAATCAATAATGATACATAAGTTGAAAGTTTAACTTGAAATTTCAGTAAAAATGTCAACATGCAGTGTATTATAAAGGCTGAGTCTTATTTTAGCAAATAATTAATTATTTTAGCAAATAATTACAGCTGTCAGTTGTTCATGCCTTTCTAAATATGAATCTCTGATAAGCACCTTCATGGTATGCTTGTCTTTTGAAGGAGATAAGTTTAAAAAAAGGGTCGATACAGCTTCTGTCAGAGCCTGGTATATTTTTAGTGTTTAAGTACTGGTTATGTATTAAGAAATACAGGATGTTTCTTGTAAATTGCAGAGTCCATGTTACTAATTGTCATTAGGAAAAACTGCTCTCATAGTGGAAATTCACTTAGAATGCTAAATTAAATATAAAATGTGTGTTGGACATGAATATTTTATGGTTTGTCTTCACCCAAAATAACTACAGTGAAAGCTGAAAGCAGCATTTGGATTACTAACAGATGTATATTTTTCCATTTTGAAAAATACTGGTTTCATAGTTCCAGGATCTGGGGGAAAACTGTTTTTATAGGTGCATCAAACAGTAGTGTGTGAAATTAAAGTTGCCTGGTCTTTTGACATATGAGTCAATCCAGGTGTTTATACATCTTGAGATCTCCCTGAATCTTCTTTTCTTCAGGCTGAACAGTCCCAGTTCTCTCAGTCTTTCTGCGTACAAGAGATGCTCCAGTCCCTTAAGCTTTTGATTGAAATCAACTGTCTTCCAGTGCAGGTCTGTGGTCCTGATTTTTGCCCTTTCCCCTTCTCTTAGGATCCTGACCTCTTCCATCTCTTGGTCACTTTTAACTTCCACATCCTCAACAAGTTCTTCCTTTAAGTATCAAAGCCAGGACAGGGCCTCTCCTTTTTGGCTGTTGGATCACCTGTGTCAGGAAATTGACATCAGAGAAATCAGGGGATCTCCTGGAATGTTTCATCCTGCTATTATCCCTCCAGCAGACTTGAAGAGGCCCTGTGAGGGCCAGGGCCTCTACACATGAGGATTCTTCCTGTTTCTTGGAAAAGGTCTCTCTGTTTCTTTCTTCTGATCAGGAGGTCTTTAGTAGATGTCCTCCACAAGCTCCAATGTTGGTTGCCCGCTAATCTCCACCCATAAGCTCTTGACTGACTCCTGGCTCATCCCCAGGCAGAACACCATGCGCTGTAGCTGCTGTCTTGCATAAAGGAGAACTTCCCTTCTTAGAACCACAGTCACTGAGGTTGGAAAAGGTCTTTTAAGATCATTGAGTTCAACCATTAACCTGGCAAAGTCCACCACTAAGCCATGCCCCCAAGTGCCACATCTACACATCTTTTTAGTATCTCCAGGGGTGGTCACTCCACCACTTTCTGGGAAGTCTGTTCAATCATTTTGGTGAAGAAATTTTCCCCAATATGCAGTCTAAACCTGCCCTGGTGCAACTTGAGGCTGTTCCCTTTTGTCGTATCATTTGTTAGGTGGGAGAAGAGACTGACACCCACCTTTCTCCAGCCTCTTTGAGGTAGAGATTAGTAGAGTCTCCCCTCCGCTTTCTCAGCCTGTCCTTCCTAAAATGTCTGTATTTCTCGGTTGCAGTCTTAGTCATTTCTGTGATCCCGGGGAGGGTACAGCCCCATGACTGCATTCACTTTAACTCCTCCTGTTTGCTCCCTGTGCAGTGTAGAGGTGTGCCAGAGGCAGACACCCAACCATGCCAATTCTCAGCCCAGTTTGAGAGCTTTCCCAAGGCTGTTCTGCTGCACCTTGTTCCTTATGTGCCTATGCTCAAGGAATTGCTCTTATCTCAATTGTGTGGGTTGCCATTGTGTTCCCATCAGCCAGGGCCCTTGCCTCCCCTGCCCTACCCTTCCAACTTGTCAATTGTTTGTTGAGGAATCACTCTGGCCCTTGTCATTTCCAGTGTAAAGCTCTCCCTACCTGGCTGGTCAACCTCTCAACAGATTCCCTTTGTCCCATGTAGTCAAATAGCTCTTGTCCCCAGAGTGTTTATCTCTTATTCTGATTTAAAAAAACCTCAGTATTTTAAACTTATGTAAGGTCAGGGGCTCAACCAGCATTGAGATGTGACTACAGAAAAGAAGGTTTTGTCATAGTTTTTCACTCCTTTCACCAAATTATTTGGCTGCCACATACACTGAAGTTCTGATATACTGAAATTTTGTTGTGGCATGTCTTACCTGTGAAATGTTGGGATGTCTGGTAGAGTAGTTAGATGTTTTAGGACAGTTACCAGGGTGCTGGTGGTGAAGTAGGCAGTCACTACATGCACGGTAATACTTTATAGTGTGTTTTAATCATTTCCAGGTGTTGAGCATCTCCTACATAAAACAGTTCTTAAGTCTGAAATTTTCTGGTAGCGAGGAGGAAGGTAGTAGCACTCAAACTGTAGAGTCCATGTAACTGAAAAATGCAAACACTAGACATTTACTATACTTGTATACTGTGCCCAGTACAGTGATATCCAAATTGAATGTGCTTCTTATGCTTATAAGGATCTGATAAGAGCAATAACAAATATCACAGCTTGTCTGCTGATCCAGTTAGCCCTGTGGTGATGTCCTTCACTGTGGAATCCAGGGGCAATATATCTTGAAGAATAAGATGCAACACTGCAACATAAAAATAGCTTTTGGAAATCAATTAGCAGAGAAAATTCTGGCACACATTTTAGTGCATTTTTAAGGTTTGGCAAATTGCCAGGTTGTGTGAATGATTCTAGAAAAGATTGAAGAAATTTACATGCAAGTAATGGTACCTTCAAATTTCATGAAACTTCTCTGAAATATCTTGCAAGATTTTCATAATAAGGTTTGAAATGCACTGTAGAGTTAGTCCTTACCAGAGAGAATTTTTGGCTGTTAGGTACAAATTGAAATTTAAAAGAAAAAAGCAAATTCTTGGCAGCTGTTCAGTGTAGGGTTTTCACTTTCTTATGGTGGTACAGGCCTTTCTTTCATAATATCTATAATTTGAAATATGTGAAGTATTTCCCTTGGGCAGTGTTGCTGTAGATAAAATGTAAAGACTTCATTCTTTACAAAGATCATGCCTAGCAAGTTTTAAACTGTGATGGACAGGAGTGTTTCTCAAGGATTTGACTCACTGACTTTATTTTTTCTTTGACTCAGCTGTAGCAAAATATTTCAAACGTATGGTTTCTTAATTTTGCTTGTTCCATTGTTGTTTTTCTTATGTGTGTTACTTAACACATGTATGTATTTTGTGTTTAATATGAAGTAATAGCAAAATAAGTGTTTTCTGGTATCTAGAAAATAATAGGGTATCTGTCATTTTCAACACAGATAAAAACAAGGGGGTAGTTGAATATTGGGGAAAAAAACAGTGGTTTTATGCCTAAAAAGGTCCTCTATCTTAATGAATGTACAATGGAGTGCTTTGGCAATTCATGTTGACAAAATATTAGGTAAAATTATTTATAATTGGTTTTCTTAGCAAAAATAATGAAGGCCTACTATGCTTGCAAATGTCCTAAATAGCTAGAGTTTATAAATTTTCTACTAGTAAATACATGGAAGTTAATAACTGACAAGTGATACTTATTGTTGACTTCAGAAACACTTAGAAAATTGTGGCAAACAAGACAGAGGGAGCGGCTCCATATTCCTGTAGTATGTAATATATTCACATGCAGTCTCCCACCATTTTGCTGCAAGAGCAAACAAGTGTAATCTGTTAAACTGGCTTTGGTGGTGTGATGCCAGAATTCAGAAATGGCAGGGGTTATAAACCCAGCTTATGCCTTCTCAAAAGTCAAGCTCTGAAACAGGTACTTTTTAAACAGTACTGTTTAACGTGGGGACCCATGTGCCATTTTCCAGCTGCTGTGCCTCATGAAGAGGTTACAGAGCCTGCTGCTCTGTACATGCTTTGGTTTTTTGCTGGCGTGGTTGGTAGGTTCTGTATTTTCATCCACAGGTCCTATGTTCAGTGTTGAAAGGTACTGTGAAAAAGGAACATATTTGCAGTGGTTTTATTATCTTTCTAACCACTAATTGGCAGTCTGTTAGATGAATATTTATGTACAGCAGTGCTAGATCTGTACAAAAATCTATTGTCATTATCCATATGTGTGGATACATATTTTCATATATATGTACTTAAACATATATTAATATATTTATAATAGATATCTATAATAAATACTCAGTTTTCAAGATAGCAGCCTACTATCTGCTACCTTTGTTGTTATTAACTCCTTTTAGCCAGTCTGCATGAAGAGATCAGCCCACTTCAAATTACTTCAGTAGCTGAAGTGGTAAGAACTCTTTCACTGTGAACTTGCAGACCTCATGTTCAAGTGCAGCTCTTAACTTGTGTGACCTTAATGTGTTGTGTGTGTCATGAGCACATACTACATTTAAAGTTGGAGAAGTCCTGCTAGTAACTGCTAAAAATCGCCTTATAAATTAATTTACATGTTATATAGACTTCTTTTTGTACTGGCATATTTTTGAGAGTGCTTGGGGAGAATGGGAAGCCAGCTCATTCATAAATAGCATTTAGTAATCGAAATGTAAGTGAATAGGAGGAGAAGGACAGAGAGTGTCAAGGAGACCAGAAACTTTTCTTGTCAGGGAATGAAATACCTGTGTGTCTGTGTTGCAGATGCAGCAGAACTATTTAATACATATGCCCTCATCACCACACCAAAAAAATTGCCCCAACCCCAGGGGTGTTCTTGGAAGAGAACACCTGCAGGTGACCCAGGGGGTCAGAGCCTGGCTAATCAACTATTCAGCTTTTTACCTCTAGGCATATTTAATACTGCTTTTTACATGGGATTGAAAATTTCACCTGATGACTAAAAAATTCTGTCCTAAGTTAAACTGGAGGCTTAGATCTATCTAGTTTTTGTCAAACTCATAATTACACTTTATGCAAGACTGAAAACGTTTCAAAACAGGGATTCAGCCTGTATTGTATTGTATTCAGCACATAGTACAGCAAGGTCTGATCTTGGCTGGGGCCTCCCCTCTTGTAGTGGGAACCAAAAGTTCTGTAGTTACTGCATGAGCATCAATAACAATATCATTTCATACACAGTGACAGAGATGGTGACCTTTAAAATTACAGATAAGATTTAAAGAATAGTAGCTTGTTGGGGGTTACTTGTTTTCCGTAACTGAACATATAATGTTAAGAAATGTTCTACCCATAATTTTTTCCAATTTTCTCATTACTTTGTGTAATATTATTGCATTCTTTGACTTACCTTATTCCTTGAGTTAAACTGTATAGATCTAATTTTTAAGTTATCGCTTCACATGTATTATAGTCAATTACTGGTTTCTGAAGTTCTGTTCAACATTAAATATTTTCTGAGTTTGGGACTCTCTATGAACAAAACAGAGTTATTTATGCCAGTGATACTGTATGAGTTTGATCACTGGGTGACTGAAGATGTTTCAGTGTATGCACCTTGATGACCACTATGTTACTGCTAAAAGTCAAAGATAAATATCCTCAAAGCACGGTAAGGCAGACTATGGTGTATAGGCTGTTCTGCCTGCAAGAACATTGCAGAGTCACGTAGAAACTTCATGTAATATACCAAGTGTAGCTAAACAAATTATTTGAGAATGTTTTGTCTGTTAAGGTGATAGTCTGTCTATAAAATGAGATTTGGCAACAAGACTAATACTTGAAAAATAATCCTGCTTTCAGTTTCAGTCTTCAACCAGTTCCATGGACATTCATGTCTTTCTGAAAATCTGAAATGTTTTAAACACATTAATAGATAATGTTGGATGCTTCACATACTTTGTAAGTGCTCAGTTATTCATAGAATCAGATGGGTTGGAAAAGACCTCTGAGATCAAGTCCAACCCTTGATCCAACACCGCCATGGTTACTAGACCATGGCACTAAGTGCCACGTTCTGTTTGCTTTATTAGGAAACTGTAATTAAAGGCCTGATTTTCTCTTTGATCTCATTATCCCTGTCAGTAGCAGGGAAACCAAGGTTCATTTTCATGTAGATGTATAAAACTCCGGTTTTCTGAAGGAACTGATACCTGTCTGTACCAGCTTACTACATCAGTTAAATTTATTTTGACAGAATATTAGATGGATCAGTGTCAGGCTGTATAAATTTTATTTCTGTCACAGTGGTAATTCCTGCACTATTTGTCCTTGACATTTAGAAGGATTCTTACAGTACAGATACTCCTTCTGTTCAAGCAGAAATTACTTGTCTTTGAATGTGAAGCTTAATTGAGCTGTGCTGTCCGTAGTCCCCAGTAAATGCGGGGATCACGTGGCAGAGCAGAGCAGACAATCGTTTGCTCCAATTCTGTTACATTTCCGATAGGGATGTGAGCACAGCTGGTGGAAAATGGTGTTCCTGTGTGTCACAGCAAATCCTTTGTCTTGCAGGCTATAATCCTCAGGGGACGGGCTCCACTTTCATCTTGCAGCCTTGCAAACACGCTCAGTCTTGGCTGTTAATTTTTGAGGCTCAGGGTTGTGAAATGCAAAGTGCTTTTGGCTGGCTTTGTGATGGTGCAGGAGAGATGCTTTCACAGCCCAGAAAGCTTTGAATGATAAAGTGCACTTCATTTCAGCATGTAATTTCCTAAACTCTTGTATCTACAGAGAGCACCTCAAAGCAAGCATGATGCAGGTTCCCATGATACGGAGAGGCAGAATGAAGGTCAAGGAGCAGCAGAAAGCAGCGCAGCAGCTAGCAGTACTGGTCAGGTAAATAGAGTATTTTGTGTGGTTTTAATGTAATTAAATATTTGAGGTGTATCTTGCTTAATGTGTTGGTATTTACCTCACTGTGTTCACATGCCTACTCATTTAAAAAATACGTGTGTTTTCCTTTTTTCCATCTCTGTTTGGGAAATCTCCTGTATTTACTGGAAGGAGATTTTTTAATAAGGTGAAGTATAAATATTCAGTAATGCGGGGAGTGTTTTTTCCTTTGTTTAAATGATTAATAAGCCTAACGCTTTGAAGGAGATAACAAGAATGACTGCGGAAAATATATTTTATTGTATGTGAATTTTAATATTGAAAGCGTGATTTAATTATGGAAAATTGTTCAAATTTTCACTTTAAAAATTACCACTGAAAGATCAGTGATTTTTTAAAAAAGAGGAGAACCAAATGGCAGGTTTATCATTAATGTTTCTTTAATAATGTTTTATCTAAAGCTTTGAAACCGTAGTATCGATGAGGTAATCTCCTGGAAATAGGCTGAAGGGTTATTTAAATGCTTCTAAATACTCTTCAATTGCTTTCCTTTTTTTAGTAAAATATATTAGTGGAATATTTTGAGGTGTGCATTAAATTCTTGTCTTTTAGAACCAATACTCATTAATATTTATGACTTCTCTCTTTGACTAAAAATACTTTTATTTATTTACCATGGTCATTCCCCTCATGATTTCCAACTGTAGCTGAGACATTCCCACCAGTAATTTGGGTTCTTAAAACTTCACTCTACAGATTTAATAGCTGAATTCATATGCAAAATGTTTTTGCTACTCTAGGGAAGTAGAATTATTTAAATATTTTTGAAAGTGTCTTGTAAAGATTTATCAGAAAGAATTGTGGTTTGGCTAGAATATTTCACTTGATTAAACAGTAAGCACAGTCTGTGATTTTGCTTTTGAAATACATTTGATCACCATTTGGAATTAAATTCTATCATCCATATCTGATTGAGGCTCTGACTCCTAATTCTTATGACAGCTTTATTGTTTGGGAAGAAAATAGTTCAGTGCTGCTTTGGGGTTCTGAAAGCATAATGTATTTAAATAATTGATGCATTGTTGCTGTGCAATCCATCTTCAGAGCATGAATTAGGAGTATTTCTGGACAATGTATTTTATGGAGAAGGAAGAAAGAATGGATTGTCACATCCTGGCAGACAGGCAAATGGAAGATTCATTCATACTTCACTTGAGGCCTTAAGTTGAGGATTTGTAAAATTTTGACTTTTGTCTTATAAAAACATATAAAACATGCGTACTCCTTCCTCCTAGAGGTGGATAGAGCCACGGCACTCTATCTGTGTTAAAACAGCCATCTGGGGATTACTTGCTTTCAGTGCAAGTCCAGACAGAGAAAGAAGGTTTAATGGATTGGGCGTAACGTTTATTTCTGATAAACCAGCTCACTATACTTTGAGCAATCAGTAGTCAATGGAGTCAAAAAAAAAAAGTTTCAACCAAATCATTTGATTCTAATTGGTGACTGTTAATTGAAACACTGCCAATTGAATCCAGAATTTTACAGAATTCAGGTATGTTCTTTTCTGCACCATCTTTCAGCTGTCTTCTCTTTTCCATTACACTCATTACCCTCCTGCCTAAGTAAAATTATTTTCAAACCTTTGTTTTGCAAGATTCATAAAGGAATTTATTCAGATTTTCTATCTTCTTAAGAAAATATGTCACAAACCAGGGAAAATTGCCAAATGGACAGGGTAGATAGCAAGCCTGGTAAAACAATGAGTTAAAGACAGAAAAATATAGAAGGAGAAAACAAGATGAAGTAGAGAGGAGAAGATTTTGAAGGAGAAGGTTCTACAAAGGAAAAGTCCACTCAACATTTCCTTGTCATTTCGCATTTTCTTACATAAATGGCCACACCTTCCATTAGTTCTTTCACGTTAGTTTTTAGGAACCATTAAGAAATGCAGTTACACTTCATTGGGCATCCTGGTATACTCCCAAGTAGCAAGGCTGCATGATGGCTGTGAAAGAAATAGTTATCTGAATTGAAGTTAAAACAGTTTTGGGGAAAGGACAGAATGATTAGGCTATGTCTGTCTACACTGTGGTTCATTTTAGTAGGTAGTGCTCCAAACCTATGTCATTTTTACATTCTTGGATCATGCTGAGCTTAATAATGGAGAATTCTGGCATGTACATTATGTTGAATGTAGTTTGAGGTCAAGGTGATACAAAGGGATTGCTCTGTGTAAAAATCTGGGAATTCATTCCCATATTCTTAGCACTGCATGTTATTTAAGTGAATAATTAAGAAAATCCGATGTGATTTTCATTCTAAGATTTCAGATTTTGATTTTTTCCTATAGTCAACAGAGAAAATAAGAGCTTTTTTACACAGGAGATGTATATTAGAATAAATTGTGTGAAATTGAATCATTCCAGTTATACTCATGTAGCATAATACTTCTGGAACCTGCATCAAATCTTCCGGATTCAAATGGGAGAGTGAAATGAGTATAACAATGTGTTTTTCCATACTCCAGTATAACTAGATTTTTTTCTGTCTATGCAAACACTGCATTAAGTTATTCCTACCTTTTACTTATAGTATCTTTCAACTTCACATTTAAGATGTTGAACAGTAAGAACATCAAATACTCAGAAGGGAATATTCTTCTTTATGGTGCACATAGAAAACATAGAAATTATTTCAAACTGTCTTCCATGGATTTTTCTTCTGTGTTTTGTTTGTTTGTTTGTTTTTTAAAAGTTATATTATAGAGCCATATAGTTTGAAAACATTGTTTTGCAAATAAGGGCAATAATTTCACAAACAGATCTTAGTTTTTCTAGAGGATCAAAGAAAGACTGGTTACTACCTGAGTAAAACACTGTTCTGATACTAAATACTAAAAGTGTTCCCTAAACAAATATATTTTTGAATTCCCCAAAGCAAATGGGAAGACATAGTAAGGGAAACTTCAGAGACAGGAAGCAGAGAAAAAAAAAAGAAAACAACAGCAAATAAAAGTAAAGAGAATTAGTGTGAAAAGATGGTGAAAAAACGAAAAATGTAAATACACAAAACACATTAAAAGAGAACAAAGATTCTGATACGAGTCTTGCTAATACAGGTAGGAGCATACCATTTACAATAATTTCTAGGAAAATGGTGTCAAGTAGTATCAGCGTTATTTTATAGTTTGTCATTAAAAAATTACAATTTGCTTTTGATATTGACAAATTCAAAGGGGATCATGGCTTGTCCAGATTATTCTCTTGGTACTAGACACTTCTTGCATACCTGGTTTTGTTCTGAAGAAGTACAGACCTATTCCACTACATAATCAGACATAAAAATTGAGGCTGGGTTTTTTTCACTCTGTAAAAATTATTGATCAGGTTTGTTGCAAAATCTGCTCCTCAAAATCCACAAATTCTTGGTGAAAATAGTAATTATAAATCAGTTCCATTGAAAATACAATTTTATTGGGACTAAATCTCAGGAAAATTCGTTAATAAAACTAGGTTTAACAGTGACTTCTTAAGTTATGTCAGGACAGAGAGGACCCAACTTAACAGAAGTTGACATTTCATTAATGTCAGTACAATTCATCCAGTGCTGAAACTGAATTAGGCGGTTGTTGTTTTCACTCAGACTTTGTTTTATACTGAGTTGTTGTTTGAATTTGTAGGGTTCTGCTGCTCGAATGGACCACGAGACAGCCAGTGTTATGAGCTCTAGTAGTAACTATTCTGTTCCTCGCAGACTGACAAGTCATCTGGGTACCAAGGTAACCGAAGATTACAAACCACAGGTCGCTAATGCTACATTTTTACTAATACAATAACCTTATTGTTTCTGCTAGTAGTACTAACATTAGCTGAATGATCTATCTATACATAGTAATTTTATGAAGTTAAAATTTTAGGATACTTTTCAACTTTTAAAATATATGCACAGAAATTCCCTTTTTTTTTAACTTGTTGATGATCAGTAAAGAGTTGTTACAGTAAGGAAAAAAATGATTCCTAGAAGTTACTGGAATAACTAAAAATCTTGTGATGTTGATTTATAGTCAGTGATGAAAATTAACCTTTTTAAGAGCATTTCTTCAAATACTTTTGCAGAGTCCAAATCCACAAAAAAAAAATGCAGTTGCCAAGAAATAAAATGGACCCCAGAAAATTACATAAGCCCTTCACAGTGTCTGTCCACAAAGGCTGCAGTCAGAAGTATATGAGGGGAAGAAAAAGGCAAATTCATGAACCACTAGATCTAATACTGCCTCTGGAATCAGCAGCACTGTGGATACTATGGATGGTGTGGTGAACCAAGTCTTCTAGGATGCCAGACCTATTAGCTTGACATAGTGTTAATTACTTTGGGCCTTAAAAAAAGCATTGTAATGTTGTGATTGCAGTCCTCCCCATCCCAAATGGAGGTGACATCAGCTCATCTGTCTGTCTGCAAGTATTTTCACTGCAAACTGTAGAACTCCCCAAAGCTACAAACAGTGGGAAAGCCTTGAAGGCAGGGAGTGGGGTTCAGTGTGGAAGGATACAGGCAAGGAAATGGGTTGAATGGAGTGTGCTGTGGAGTAGGAAATGCTTAATATCAGTGTCTGAGCAGAAGGGAAAGTGGTAGAGATTCTAAATAGAGGAATGTTTTTACAGATGCAGAAGGATGAGCCTGTAGACAGTGTGTGTATACAGAGACAGGCAAACGTATTTTAGTTTTTCCTACAATATATTTGTTGCAACCTTGAAGCCTGATGTTCGTGGCTTCTTCTGCTTTACTCTCTGGCAAAAACTTTACCTTCCAAATGCAGTTAACACTGCACTGTAGCTGCCAGTTGAAATATCTGCCAAGAGATTTGCATAAAGCAGATTAAATTCACTCTCCTTTAAGAATCAAAGCAGCTTGTTTTAATGCTATATTTGATTTTTCCCAGACCAGGAAGATAGGGACTCCAAATTGGGATGCTACACTGTCAAAAAATTAGCTCCTGTTTTCCGTGGGTTTTGCATGTGATCATACAGTTTCACAGATTCTGAGATTTCTGTTGCCTCAGCAATTCTACAGTGTAGAGAAATACATGTTACCAGACTTGCTGCTTAGTCTACCTATTGCTCTTCATTTTTTGTAATTCAGTGTGTGTACTCATCTTCAGGCACATTTGAATTGTCACTGAAGATACCAAATAAAATCATTCACGGGTAGGGTAACTAGTGCACATGTCTTGTTATTAGTAGAAAACTTTGCCTAATGGTCCAAAGTCTCATTTCTTCCTTAATTAGCATATTCTAAAGAAATACACACAGTGCAACTTCACAATTCCCTTTGACAGTTTCTTTATGATGTGCATTGACTTTGAATGTTCCTGTTTAATTTGGGTTTAGGAGTTTGGAGTTTATAGGTAGTATCTAACATCATCTCCTACATCCTGTTATTCTACTAAAAGTTGACTAGAAGAATCAAATGCAATTCTTGATTGAAAGCTATCACTGAAGAGTGGGAATACAAACCAAATAGTGCCTTGACCACAATAGTACATGACAGCCAAGGGAATCACTCAAAAATTGCTGTTTTCAATGAGAAATTTGGTTACTCCAAGTTAAATGGGTAATGCTGGGTTTTCGTGGCTTAATTGGACAAATGCTCAGTATTTTGTATACATTAAATAAGCATGTTTGCTTTATTGGTTTTTAATCCCTGAAGATTTGAAAAAAGATTAATTTAACTCTTTAGTGTTGCATTTGTTGTAAATAATCTGGTCCGTATACAAGTCAGTTTCATAACAAAAAATTATCAGTTAGTTTGAAGTATTTTAAAGGAAAACTTTAAATACAATGGATGTCAGATTTTTTAACATAATGTAAACTAAAAATTTGTGTAATAATTCATATCCTTTGTCTAGAATAATTGTAATTAATACCACATAGCATAGTTTTTCACCAAAGAGCATCTTTATAATAAAGTGTGATTCATACAAAACATAGTTTTTTAAAGACAGATTTAATTTTAAAGATATTTTGGTTTTTCCAAACTGGAACACTTTTGTTAATATGTTTGTTTAATGCTTTTGTACAATGGGAATCTGGGAGTTTTTGCTATTGGTCTTGTAGATTAATGCAGTTACACACAGCTACCCCCCACTTCCAGCCACTTAACCAGTAAGTGAAATTTATTAAGATTATGAATGCTGAAGTAGTAATAGAATTTAATTATTTCTAAATAGCACAATTTTTTGCACCATTAAATATGATTTTTTTTTTTGCTCACATGTACCATTCAAACTTCATTTCAATTTAATGTGTGTTTTTAAAACATAACTGTATTTTTAAAATCATTTGACCTGCAGGTGGAAATGGTGTATTCATTGTTATCAATGCTTGGTACTCATGATAAAGATGACATGTCAAGAACATTGCTAGCAATGTCTAGCTCCCAGGACAGCTGCATAGCCATGCGTCAGTCTGGATGTCTTCCTCTCCTCATCCAGCTTTTACATGGCAACGATAAAGACTCTGTCTTGTTAGGAAACTCTCGTGGTAGTAAAGAGGCCCGTGCCAGAGCCAGCGCTGCACTGCATAACATCATTCACTCCCAGCCTGATGATAAGCGAGGCAGACGGGAAATCCGTGTGCTCCATCTTTTGGAGCAGATCCGTGCTTACTGTGAAACGTGTTGGGAATGGCAGGAGGCACATGAACAAGGCATGGACCAGGACAAAAACCCAAGTAGGTTCTGCAAGACATATAAAAACGTTTCAAGGATATATTGAAAAGAGTGAACTGACAGAAAGTACAACTTTAATCTGACTTCTTGTTGAATATATGCAAGTTTTATTATGTGTGTGTATTGTACTTTTTTTAAAGTGGAATTAGTGTAAGAAATAATACGTATTACAGATATAATACCCTATTTATACACTTTTTATTTAAATCATAGACCTTGGTGTGCTTTCAAGGTAGTAATTCCAGTAGTTTATATTTGTAATCTGTAAATTAATACTGAATGTGTACTCATTCCGTTTTACATTTTAATGGATAAACAATCCCAAATTGCTTTCCATGCAGATGTATTCAGGAGATAGCACATTCCATTTGGGAGAGGGGCAGAGAGCACAAATTAAATAATCTCAGTCTATTCAGTATAACATGAGCCATTATTTATAACATTTTGTGTAAGAAATAGTTGGGTTAAAAATATGAAAAATGTGACATTGTAAATTAATAGGATTTTTCTCAGGGAACAGTTAGGGGGAAAAAAAAGGATTTAGCCTTCTGGATTGCTTCTCTGAATTGAGGACATTCCGTAAATGCTCTCTGTAGGTGTCCATGGCAGATGTACTACTGAAATCAGGGGCTGCTTCCTGTATGCTGGAGTTCACCACAAGACCAGTTTAGCAGGAGTGTGGCTCAGAACAAAATGTATCGATGCCATTTCTGCATTATCCAGAATCTATCTCACAAAAACATGAACTTAAAAACTTCTAGGTTATGAAACAAGGTGTTCAGTTAACTATTTGTAATATCATATAACACCTGGAAAACCAGCTTCAGATTATGTGGCATATTATTTAATGCCACCAGAATATTTAACTGTATTGATTTGCTTCACAAAGATTATTAGTTTTAAAAGTAACAAGATAATATTTTTGTACTGCAAGTCATATTTCTTACTCCACACATGGATCAGGATCCTCTCTGATTTGTGTTTCGGCATCAAATACAGTACACACTTTCTTAGTAACATTCTGAACTAATTGTTCATGGATTAATGGGAAGATACAAACCCTGAACAAAACTGCAGTTGATTTATTTTTAAGATTAGATTCGCTTTAAAAAACTTTCAATCTAGACAAAATTACCTTGGAAATACTAACTGTTACCTGTTCCTGGATCAGTGCCTGCTCCAGTGGATCATCAGATTTGTCCTGCAGTGTGTGTTCTGATGAAACTCTCATTTGACGAAGAACACAGGCATGCAATGAATGAGCTTGGTAAGATCAGATGTATTTCTCTGAATTCCTTTGAGAAGCTTCCTCTAACATTCCTTGTGTTCCTCACTGGATATATGGCTTTATTTTTTTTCTAATAGTTTAAAGACAAAATCAGTTCTTTTGTGTCAGATGTAAGTGACGAATGCAGTTTAAATTAACCACACCATTTCCCAGTGGATAAATTATTATGTCAGTTGCTGGGTTTTCTGGCATGAATTACGAATTTCAGAAGACTAGTATTATTGTAGAAATACTTGCAATTTTAGAAGTATTGGATTACTGGAGACTACTTCCCAGGGTGGGAGGGTTTTTGTTGGTGTTTATATACAATTATACGCAATTATATACCTTCTTGAGCATTGTGCATTTCAGATGTTTGAGGTCTGTTCTGTACTTAAAAATGCAGTTTGTACCTTGGTATGTATGAACTGATGATACTAGAGTACAGATATTATTCCTTTTCTTGATTGTTTTTTCCCAAAGGAGGTTTGCAGGCCATTGCTGAACTGCTGCAAGTGGATTGTGAAATGTACGGACTCACAAATGATCACTATAGTGTTACCTTGAGGAGGTATGCTGGAATGGCTCTGACAAACTTGACTTTTGGAGATGTGGCAAACAAGGTGAGGGCAGAATTGTGAACATGCAATAATTTCAGTTCACAGTTGAAATTATATGTTTGAATTACCGTTCTCAACACAGATGATGAATCTGCAGAATATTGAGTTTGAGCTCAAGGCAGAAGTTCAGAATACTTGTGTCATTCCATCCTGTTCCTGACAGCACAAACTGAATGTTGTATCAGTCAAGTGATACTGGCTCTCATATAAAATTGAATGACTCTTAATTTGTCACTGAGAATAAGGATTTTATCTGTTAGCTTGACTTTTTTATGAGCACTAGGTTAATATGACACATAATGATTTCAGTGACTGCTTTTTTCCTGAGGATATTGAACTAATACTGCTAATTGAGTCAGATTTTCTGAAGTCATCAGTTATTTAACAATACCATAAGTTTCTAGTGAAATTTTTCAAACCTCTTCAGGCTGGAGCTGCTTTTAAATATTTGGAGCATATATGGCTCATGCTGGCCACTACTTCAGTCATTATAGCAGAAGATTGATTCTCCAATTTCTGACAAGAACCTGTCTTTCAAAAGGTAGAAAGATCCAATAAATCCTTGTCCCAGGTTTTGCTAAGCTATGGATCTTAAAATAACTTCACACTGAGAAGACTTATCTTTCTGCTCTAGAAGGAAGATATTTCAAGAGTGAATGGAAATAACAGGCTTCAGAGAACTCGGGTTTTGTTCCAAGTTTTTAGACAAAAGTAAAACATAAATCCTTGCTGCAAAACAAATTGCCTCACAAATATTGGCTCTTTACATCATCCAGTCAGTAACTGCTACAGGCTACTGGGTTTATGGCATAAGCTGATGTTGTCCATCTGAGAAGTAGTACACTTCGGGTGCATACTTTGGCTTGGAATAATTTTGTGCATTGTCAGAAATTATTTCAAAGCCTTGCAGCTTCTTAGTAGTTACATTATTCTTAAAAAGTCATTCTTCAAATGTCAGAAATATTATGTCCATTTTAAATATTCATTTTTCAAACTATGTATTTCAGGAGAAAAAATGTGATTGTGAGACTTGCTAGGCAGTAGGTATTTATCTGGTGCATAGTAAAGAAGGCTTCTAAGGTAGTAAAGTTCTAGATCATGTCCTAGACCTGTGGTAAAAAATACAAGAATTTAGCACAATTTTATCACTTATGTATGAAACTGATAGTTACATTAATTTTTAGTAGTTGTTAAACAAATATTTATTGTTGGCAACATCTCTTAGGAAGCTTTTATTAAACTTCACCTATGATTTGTTTAAAATATCAAAACATTGTGCAGAAGCAAGCCACCTAACCTGTCATCTAATACTGCTCACTCTCTTTTTTGTTCCAATTCGTAATAGGCTACGTTATGTTCCATGAAGGGCTGCATGAGAGCTCTTGTAGCCCAACTAAAATCTGAAAGTGAAGACTTACAGCAGGTAAGATTCTTTTGAGATTAAGTGCTTCTTTTGTTGTGTTGTTTGCCTTAACGTTATGCAACATTTGTACTTGTACTCATTTCACCAATTATGACACACATTCTCCTTGTAAACATTCTTACCTATGGGGTCGTGTTGTCGGGGTTTTTTGGGTTTCCTTTTTTTTTTTAGTGTAACATATGGGCTATAAAACTTTTTTGACCCTGATCCGTTAGTGGAAGTCCACTTTTGAAGTGGACTTTTTTACACTTTTAAAGGTAAGTTTGAGAGATCTTAATGTGTTCAGTGTGATACCTGAGCGTCTGTTCTAATGGTTCCTGCTGTGTAAAGAAAACAGCTTGAAAATGAAGTCTTTAGGAAGTGCTAAGTTGAGAGCACAGCACTGTTCTTCATTGGTATGGCACTTGTTTTAAGTCATTAAATATTAAATTATAATCAATTTTAATTAATGCATAGTGTAAACAAACTGGAATAACTCTTTTAAAGGAAGCCCTTTTTTCCTTGCAGTCTGAGTGAATCATCAGATAAAAAGAACAATTTTAAGTAAAATCAACTTTATTTCTTAAAACACTGTTAACGAAAAATTCTCTCCACTACAGGAGGAAATGCCTAGGTAAAATTGAGAAAAATATTAGAATTATGATAAAGGTTATTGGTAAACTTTGATATTGGTATAACTCTGGCATACCCAGGCCAGGACTTCTGGATTGACCTGCCTCAGTCCAAAAGGTGCAGATTGTATTCTGCTTACAGAAGGCACAGTGTATTTTAAAAGGCTTCAAAGAGCTCTATAAATATCAATCAAAGTAATCATACCATCTGTGAGACAGGAAAGTGTTCTTGTTCTATTTTTCAAGCAGAAAATACTATATAAATCTCCCCTGAGATTACATAACTCCTATACAGACATAAGAGTAGAGAACAAATCTGAATTTTTTGGACAGAATTTTCAACTGTGTGGAAAGCAGGAAACCCGATTTCAGATCTCTGTTTTAGGTACACACACAAAAGCCAGTACCTTTGATCAAACTTTATACTGAAATGTTGGAACAGTCTAGCAGACAACACAACAAAAAGCAGATTCTACCGAAGTTTAGTTCAGTAGCTTAACGTGGCTACTGTTAATTAGTCATAGCCTTTGAGAAGTCCCAGGAGGAAAGTCTGATAACCTGCTAAAGAAGTAGCTACTTTGAGATGCATTATTTTTCTTTCACGTTTTGCAGGTCATTGCAAGTGTGTTGAGGAATTTGTCCTGGCGAGCAGATGTGAATAGTAAAAAGACTCTCAGAGAAGTTGGAAGTGTGAAAGCCTTGATGGAATGTGCTTTAGAAGTTAAGAAGGTATCCTCTATAAGCGATTGAGATAAATTTCTGAGAGATTGCATGTATTGTACACAAAACACAAATACTGTCCTTTTTTTGATGAAAGTGGTCAAACATTTTATGTGGTTCAGGTAACTTGCTCTGAAGAAAAGCAGATTTGAGTTGATGTAGCAGCAGATCACAGAGTAGCAATGGCGCCTCAAAACTACTACTATTGATTTAATTTTAATTATGAGGGTTGACAGCTTTTGCTTTTCAGTTTCATGACCAGTGCTGTTGAATAGCCTTTTTTATAATTTTGCCATTTAATAGGATCTCTTTTGAGTTAGTGAATAGATAACTGCCACTTCTAGAATTTTCTAGATAGATTTTTGGTATCTGGAAGGGATTATATTCCATCTCAGTGTCTCCTGCCAGCTGGTCTTCAAGCCATTTCTGTCACTGCGGCAGCAAAGAGGTATTGTGACACATACATCTGAAACCTCTGGGGCAGGAAATACCAAATCCACAGCTGAAGGAAGGAGCAAAGTGAACAAAAACCCAAAAATCTGCTTTACCACCCTAGAAAGCAGAAATTGGAACACTCACAGCTCCTTGAAGCTAACTTAATGTATTTCTGAGAGCTTGTGGTCAACAGCTGAAAACTTCCCTCATTCTGTCATTTTGCTGTTTTCCTAGGAATCCACCCTTAAAAGTGTTCTGAGTGCCTTATGGAATCTGTCAGCACACTGTACTGGGAACAAAGCTGATATATGTGCTGTCGATGGTGCTCTTGCATTTCTAGTCGGCACACTGACGTACCGGAGCCAAACAAACACTTTAGCCATCATAGAAAGTGGAGGAGGAATATTAAGAAATGTTTCTAGCTTAATTGCTACTAATGAGGACCATAGGTAGGTATACTTCTGAAAATCTTCAGTGGTTCCACGTGTGTATTTAATAGACATAGTTTCTGTGACCGAGCCTTAATATGAATGCATGCATTAACCATAGTAATTAAGCACAGTTAATTTTTAATACACTTGATAAGGCGGGCGTTTCACTTACATAACAGGAATATGCACACAGATCAATAACTGCTGCTTGTTAATGATGAATGTACTAAAATTATGTACTAAAAGCTAACTATTCATGTTTGTAATAGGCTTTGGTTAGCATTCAGATGAAAGCTAGCAGAAATATGAGATAAATTTGCATTGGAGAATTCATGATTATCCTTCCTAAGGGCGAGACCTTATTGCCTCTAGAATAATAGTTTTTTGTTTTGCTTTGTCTCTTATCCTTTTGAAATGCCACTTACGGATGTTTGTTTTCAATTACTCAACACCAGGCAAATCTTGCGGGAGAACAGCTGCTTACAAACCTTGTTACAACACTTGAAGTCACACAGTTTGACAATAGTTAGTAATGCATGTGGGACCCTGTGGAATCTTTCTGCTCGAAATGCGAAGGATCAGGAGGCACTGTGGGACATGGGAGCCGTCAGCATGCTAAAAAATCTCATCCACTCAAAACACAAAATGATAGCCATGGGTAGTGCCGCAGCCCTGAGAAACCTCATGGCAAACAGGCCAGCCAAATATAAAGATGCCAACATTATGTCTCCAGGATCAAGCTTGCCGTCTCTTCATGTCAGAAAACAAAAGGCACTGGAAGCAGAATTAGATGCTCAGCATTTATCAGAGACTTTTGACAACATTGATAATTTAAGCCCAAAAGCTTCTCACCGTAATAAGCAGAGACATAAGCAAAATATATACAGCGAGTATGTCCTGGATGCCAGTCGCCATGATGATGGTGTGTGCAGATCAGAGAGTTTTAATGCTGGTAACATGACTGTGCTTTCACCATATGTAAATGCTGCAGTACTGCCTGGCTCCTCCTCTTCCAGTAGAGGAAACACAGAAAGTTCTCGATCTGAGAAAGACAGAAGTGTTGACAGGGATCGAACAGTAGGTTTAAATACCTATCATCAAGCTGCAGAGAATACTGGAAACTCCTCTAAGAGATTAGGAATGCAGATTTCTACTGCTGCAGCTCAGATTGCCAAAGTTATGGAAGAAGTAACAAGCATGCACATTCCACAAGAAGACAGAAGTTCTGGTTCCACTTCTGAAATGCACAGTTTGACTGAAGACAGAAATGCCTCAAGGAGATCAACCACTGCCCATACTCACTCAAATACCTACTTCCCTAAATCAGAGAATTCAAACAGGACATGTCCTGTGCCTTACACAAAAATGGAATACAAAAGAGCTTCAAATGATAGTTTAAATAGTGTCAGCAGCAGTGATGGATATGGCAAAAGAGGCCAAATGAAACCTTCCATTGAATCCTACTCGGAAGATGATGAAAGTAAATTTTGTAGTTATGGTCAATATCCGGCTGACTTGGCACACAAGATTCACAGTGCAAATCATATGGATGACAATGATGGAGAACTAGACACTCCTATTAATTATAGTCTTAAATACTCAGATGAACAGTTAAATTCTGGAAGGCAGAGTCCCTCTCAGAATGAAAGATGGGCAAGGCCTAAGCATGTAATAGATGATGAAATGAAACAAAATGAACAACGACAGTCAAGAAGCCAAAATGCAACCTACCCTGTGTACACTGAAAGTGGAGATGATAAACACATGAAATACCAGTCACCTTTTGGACAGCAGGAGTGTGTTTCTTCCTTTAGATCAAGAGGATCCAGTGGTTCAGATCAGAACAGAGTAGGCCCAGCTCTTGGAATGAACCAGAAAGTAAACCAGTCCTTGTGCCAGGTTGATGATTATGATGATGACAAGCCAACCAACTACAGTGAACGTTACTCTGAGGAGGAACAACATGAAGAGGAAGACAGACCAACTAATTATAGCATAAAGTACAATGAAGAGGAGCATCATGTCGATCAGCCTATTGATTATAGTTTAAAATACTCAACAGAAGTTCCACCACCTTCTCAGAAGCCATCTTTTACTTTTCCAAAGACTTCTTCTGTGCAACTCGCTAAAACTGACCATATTCCCTCAAGCAGTGGGAGCACATCAACTCCCTCAACTGGTTCAAAGAGACAGACCCAGCTCCACTCAACTTCTGCACAGAGCAGAAGTGGTCATGCGCAGAAGACCTCCTCCTGTAAGACTCCCTCTATTAACCAGGAAACCATCCAAACTTACTGTGTGGAAGATACCCCAATATGCTTTTCAAGGTGTAGTTCTTTGTCATCTTTATCGTCAGCTGAAGATGAAATTGGGCGTGATCAATCTACACGTGGCACAGATGCAAATAACACACTACAGATCACAGAACTAAAGGAAAACAGTGGGGCTCTGCCTACAGAAGGTGCAGTAAGTGAAATCACATCTACATCACAACACACTAGAACAAAATCCAGTAGACTTCAGACTTCGAGCTTGTCTCCTTCTGATTCCTCTAGACATAAAGCTGTTGAATTTTCTTCAGGTGCCAAATCTCCCTCAAAGAGTGGTGCACAAACTCCTAAAAGCCCGCCAGAACATTATGTACAGGAAACACCACTCATGTTCAGTAGATGTACCTCTGTAAGCTCCCTGGATAGTTTTGAAAGCCGTTCAATTGCCAGCTCAGTTCAAAGTGAGCCTTGCAGTGGAATAGTAAGTGGTATTATAAGTCCCAGTGACCTTCCAGACAGCCCTGGACAAACGATGCCTCCAAGCAGAAGTAAAACGCCACCGCCTGCTCAAGGGGTTCAAGTAAAAAGAGATGTACCTAAGGGAAAAGCACATAGTGCAGAGAAGAGAGAACCTGGTCCTAGACAGGCAGCTGTAAATGCAGCTGTTCAGAGAGTTCAGGTATTGCCAGATGCTGATACACTATTACATTTTGCCACAGAAAGCACACCGGATGGATTTTCCTGCTCTTCCAGCCTGAGTGCTCTGAGCCTAGATGAACCATTTATACAGAAAGATGCAGAGTTGAGAATAATGCCTCCGGTTCATGAAAATGACCATGGAAATGAGACAGAACCAGAACAGTCAGATGATACAAAGGATAATGAAGAGAAGAAAGCAGAGAAGCCTGCTGAAGCAGAAAAAGACATTCTGGATGATTCTGATGATGATATTGAAATATTGGAAGCGTGTATTATTTCTGCAATGCCAACAAAATCTTCACGTAAAGCCAAAAAGCCTTCTCAAGCATCTGCTCCAAAAATACCTCCTCCTGTAGCCAGAAAGCCCAGCCAGTTGCCAGTTTACAAACTTTTGCCTTCACAAAGCAGACTGCAGTCGCAAAAGCATGTGAGTTTTACACCAGGAGATGATATGCCACGGGTGTACTGTGTTGAGGGGACACCAATAAACTTTTCTACAGCTACATCTCTGAGTGATCTCACAATAGAGTCACCACCGAGTGAGTTGGCCAACGTAGACACCGTGGGTGTGGGAGCAGAGTCAGGGGAGTTTGAAAAGCGGGACACCATTCCCACAGAAGGCAGAAGTACCGACGATGCTCAGAGAGCAAAAAGCTCAGCTGTGGCTTCCCCAGGCCTGGATGATGACAAAACAGAAGAGGGTGATATTCTGGCTGAGTGCATTAACTCAGCTATGCCAAAAGGAAAAAGTCACAAACCTTTCAGAGTGAAGAAAATAATGGATCAAATTCAACAAGCTTCTTCATCTCTAAGTAATAAAAACCAACCAGAAGGTGAGAAAAAGAAGCCAACATCACCAGTAAAGCCTGTTCCCCAAAATAACGAATACAGAGCACGCATAAGAAAAAGCACTGAGCCTAAAAGCAATGTGAGTAATGAAAGAGGCTACCCAGAGAACAGAGATGCAAAGAAACAGAACCTTAAAAATAATTCAAGAGACTTTCATGACAAATTGCCAAATAACGAAGAGCGTGTAAGAGGAAGCTTTGCATTTGATTCCCCTCATCATTACACGCCTATTGAGGGAACTCCTTACTGTTTTTCACGGAATGATTCCCTGAGTTCTTTAGATTTTGATGATGATGATGTTGACCTTTCAAGGGAGAAGGCAGAGTTAAGAAAAGGAAAAGAAGCAAAGGAAACGGAAAGTAAAGACTGCTCTAACCCAGAACAGTCTTCAAATCAGCAGCCAAGTAACAGGACTCAGGTTTGTCAAAAACATCCAACAGGAAGAAGCCAGCCTAAAGGTTTCTCTCAGTCAACTAAAGATATTCCAGACAGAGGGGCAGCTACAGATGAGAAAATGCAGAATTTTGCTATTGAAAACACACCTGTTTGTTTTTCCCGCAATTCATCTCTTAGTTCCCTCAGTGATATTGATCAAGAAAACAACAACAATAAAGAAGGGGAATCTGCAAAACGTCCTGAGGCTCCTGATTCACAGATGGAATCCAACAGACCGCAGACTTCTGGTTATGCACCTAAATCATTTCATGTTGAAGATACTCCTGTGTGTTTCTCTAGAAACAGCTCTCTGAGTTCCCTTAGCATTGACTCGGAAGACGATCTTTTGCAGGAATGCATTAGTTCTGCTATGCCTAAAAAGAAAAAGCCCTCAAGAATGAAGGGAGAAAGTGAAAAGAGTAATTCCAGAAATACTGGTGGCATACTGGCAGAAGATTTAACACTGGATTTGAGAGAGATACAGAGGCCAGATTCAGAACATGGTTTTTCACCTGATTCAGAGAACTTTGATTGGAAAGCTATTCAGGAAGGTGCAAATTCTATAGTCAGTAGCTTGCATCAAGCTGCAGCTGCTGCATCACTGTCTAGACAAGCTTCATCAGACTCTGATTCTATCCTTTCTTTAAAATCTGGTATTTCTCTAGGGTCACCATTTCATCTTACCCCAGACCAAGAAGAAAAGCCCTTCACTAGCAATAAAGGTCCAAGAATTATTAAGCCAGGAGAGAAGAGTACACTGGAGTCTAAAAAGGTAGAGTCAGAAAGCAGGGGAATCAAAGGAGGGAAGAAAGTGTATAAAAGTATGATCACAGGCAAAGCTCGCTCCAGTTCTGAAGTTTCAAGCCAGTTGAAGCAACCACAACAGACAAGTGTGCCTTCAATTTCACGTGGTAGAACAATGATCCATATTCCAGGAGTTCGAAATAGTTCTTCAAGTACTAGTCCTGTTTCCAAAAAAGGACCCCCACTCAAAAACATGAACTCCAAGAGTCCCAGTGAAGGCCAAAGTTTGACTAGTTCTCCAAGAGGAGCCAAGTCATCAGTGAAACCTGAGCCAGCTCCTGTAACGAGGCAGCCATCGGGATTGAATCAGAGTGGAACAAGTAAAGGACCATCTAGATCAGGGTCTAGAGACTCCACTCCTTCTAGACCTCAGCAGCAGCCATTAAGCAGGCCTCTTCAGTCTCCTGGGCGAAACTCCATTTCCCCAGGAAGAAATGGTATAAGTCCTCCTAACAAACTGTCACAGTTGCCAAGAACATCATCTCCTAGCACAGCTTCAACTAAATCCTCAAGTTCGGGTAGAATGTCATACACACCACCAGGCAGGCAGATGAGCCAGCAGAACCTTACAAAGCAAACTGCCTTACCTAAGAGTACCAGTAGCATTCCACGAAGTGAGTCTGCTTCAAAAGGGTTAAACCAGGCTCTCAGCACTGGTGGATCAAACAAAAAGACTGATCTATCCAGAATGTCATCCACAAAATCTAGTGGAAGTGAATCTGACAGGTCTGAGAGACCTGTTCTTGTTCGTCAGTCAACTTTTATTAAAGAAGCTCCAAGCCCAACTCTGAGACGGAAATTAGAAGAGTCAGCTTCGTTTGAATCTCTGTCTCCTTCCAGACCAGATTCTCCCACGAGGTCCCAACTACAGACCCCAGTTCTGAGTCCATCTCTTCCTGATATGTCTTTATCCACTCATTCAACTGCCCAGACTGGTGGTTGGCGAAAATTAGCCCCTAATCAGAGCCCCACTGTAGAATATGATGGGAGACCAGCCAAGCGTCATGACATAGCTCGTTCTCATTCCGAAAGTCCATCTAGACTGTTGATCAATAGATCAGGAACATGGAAGCGTGAGCACAGTAAGCATTCCTCATCCCTCCCTCGTGTAAGCACTTGGCGAAGAACTGGAAGTTCCTCCTCAATTCTCTCAGCTTCCTCAGAGTCCAGTGAAAAGGCAAAAAGTGAAGATGAGAAGCAACATGGAAGTTCTCTTCCTGGGCACAAGCAATGTAAAGAAAGCCAAGCACCAGCAAAAGGTACTTGGAGAAAAATAAAAGAAAACGAAATCCCTCAGATAATGAACGATCCTTCCTCGGGTGCCACAAATGGCTCTGAGTCCAAAACTCTTATCTATCAGATGGCACCAGCTGTCTCTAAGACAGAAGATGTATGGGTGAGGATAGAGGATTGCCCAATTAACAACCCTCGATCTGGAAGGTCCCCAACTGGAAATACTCCCCCCATTATTGACAGCGTTTCAGAGAAAGGGGGTGTAAATGGTAAAGATCCTAAAGAGATTCAAGAAAAGCAAACCCCAGGGAGTGGAGGTGTTCCTGTTCGTACCGTTGGCTTAGAAAACCGTCTGAACTCTTTCTTTCAGATAGACAGTCCAGACAAGAAAGGCACTGAAACAAAGCCTCTGCAGAATAATCCTGTTCCTGCACCAGAAATTAGTGAAAGTACTGTAAGTGAGCGCACACCGTTCAGTTCCAGTAGCTCAAGCAAGCACAGCTCCCCCATCGGTGCTGTGGCAGCAAGGGTGACTCCCTTCAACTACAACCCAAGCCGCAGAAAGAGCAGCGTGGACAATAGTTCTGCTCGGCCCTCACAGATCCCAACTCCAGTGAACAACAGCACCAAGAAACGTGACACCAAGTCTGAGAACACAGACTCCAGTGGAACCCAAAGCCCTAAACGTCACTCTGGCTCTTACCTGGTAACTTCTGTTTAAGTGCAACAAAAAATAAATAGAACTGTATTATATACAGCAGCTACTTAGAAACTTTGTTTCGAATGAAACAAGAAAAAATGGGGATTGATTTTTTTTTTTCCTGTTGTTTTTATTTGTTGTAAATAGCTTTGATTCTTGTTAGATGGTCCTTGTTCTGGAAGCCATATTTGATAGTATACTTTGTCTTCACTGGTAATATTTTGCAGGAATACTTGATTGACAGTTTGGAATAAAATTGCTAACGCAAGTATATTTGTATAGTATGTTTAACATGTATTAGCATCCCATCCCATAATCCTTTGAATATTGCTTGTCATTGAAGTCATGGAATGGTGCAGATAGAGAAGATACAGTCATACTGCTTTATCAATAATTTCTAGATTACAGACCAACTAAACTACATCAGGGAAGAATTGGTATTATTTATGCAAAAAATATACTCATTTTTAGTATTTGTGAGTCCATCTAACCCAATAATTAATCATGTGGCTGTGAAATTCACAGTAATATGGTTTCCGCTGAACAAGCTTTCCTAGCCTGCTTTTCTGCATGAATGGAACTGATGGTTCATTTTATGAAGTAATGATTAACATTTCTGTGGTCACATAATGTGCATAGATAGTTATGGTGTAACAATTTACACTTTCTTTGTGCTCTGCAAAAAAAAAAAAAAACACAACAAAAAAACAACTGTGTAACTGTAAAACCTGGAACAGAATTATTTTATCTGAATTAGATTTTATCTTAAAGTAGGTAGAATTTTTTTGCTATGCTGTAACTTGTTGTATATTCTGGTATTTGAGGTGAGATGGCTGCTCTTTATTAATGAGACGTGGGTCATGTCTCAACAGAGACTAAAATGAACATTTCAGAATAAATTATTACTATATGTAAGTTGTGTGTGTTACTTCTGCATTACATAAAATTACAGTATTTTATTTTGAAATGTCACCATATAATGTGTTGTATAATGCACTTACACTTAAGGCCTGATCCAGTAGAATTCTGCACCTCCAATATCTGTTCTTCCTTATCACTGACAAATGGCTGTTGTAGGATGCTTTTAACAGCTATGGGATCAGGCCCTAGGTCTTCTGTAATATATTTGTAATTGAGACAGTTTCACACATCTCAGGTGCATAACAAGGCTAAAGGCAGGGTATTTCCAGTAGCCAAGCAGTATAATTGTTCTCATGACTGCAAGCCTGAAACAATATTGTATCTGTAAAAATAATATTTGTAAAACAAAAGTTTTTTAATTGGGGATATAATGTAGAATGTGAAATAGTGACTATAAGATAAAATTTAATTCTATTTGCTATCTTTATGCTTTTTTGTTTAATTTATTTTTTAAGAACTATGAATGGAAAAATATCACAAGAATCCCATGGCAGCAAGAAATTTGTTATCTCAGTAAAAAAAAATTATGCACAAACAGGGCATTTGCTGCCTCGAGCCTTTTTGATGCAAATACAGATTGTGCTAGAACAATGCTGAAAAAAACAGATTTCTGCATTAAAAATATAGCCTGAATTTAGGTAATAATTGGTTTAAACTACAAACATGAGAGAACAGAACATTAACCATTCTGTGCATTTTTGAACAAACCATGAAATGGTTTGTCAGTGTGGTTGTATCTCAACTGGACTGTTCTAAAGTTAGCTTTCTAAATACTGGATATTTAGAATTCAGAATGCCCTGATTTCAGGAAGCCCTGAAACAGAGTAATTCACCTTTATGGTAGCTTTAACACAGTTGCAGAGTGTATCACTTCTGTGGCTTTTGTACTTCTGATATTGAAATGAGTCAGTTCAACTCACTGTAAGACATGTGCTGATTTATGAACAGAATCAAGATACTATCAGCAGACAGAAGTCAATTTACATAAAAGCCAATACCAAAAATACCTGTTGGGCAGAAGTGGGATCTTACTTGCTCTTTTGTTCTTTGCTTCCTGTCAGATTTGTTTAGAGACGTGCCATGTTCTTGTATCACCTGGTGAACCTGTTAACAAGCAGCAATCCTCGTGTTAGCATTTGAAATATTTTGCATATAGTATCTTCACAAAGCTTCTAATATGAATATTGGTATCCTGTTAAAGATGAAATAGAGATTACGTGATGTGTTCCAAGTCAGGACTTCCTGTTGGAGTAGAGTACAGGTATCTGAGTTTTAAATGAAAGACCACTTTTCTTGTAAATTATGTGATACTTTTTTTGTGCTAGGCTTTTAACAACTAACACAAAAATACACCACGTAATCCAGAATAGCTGTTTAACACTGGCGTTACCTGTCTGTCCTGTCAATTTAAGAATTAAAGGTAAACTCAGTCTCAGAAAAGAAATTCTGATTTCAGTTCTGTAACTGAAAAATTACTGAAATCAGTTTTTTAATCAGAAGATAAGGTAAAACCATAAGTAATTGTATGCATATCAAACACCAGAATGTCTTTGAAAATTGTAGTGGCTTCTTGAGATAGTCATGGGGATACTTCATGATCATTATAATTGGGAAGTTTCTCTTTATATCGTCATAAGTAACCTATATTTGTAGCAAAGACAGGCTAGAGAAACTTCCCAACTATAAGGGTAGTGATACACTAAAATATGCTTCCCATGGGAGTTGTTAAATTTCCATTATAGAAGTTTTAAGGAGAGGTTTATGAAACATCTCATAGGGATGGACTGTAGTATATTTCATATTGCCTGTGTGCAGAGATGGGCTTAGGTGATCTTTCAAAATCTCTTCCAAATCTACATTTCTCTGATTCTTTATCTAAAATACTTAGTATCCACTAAGAGCCTTTCAGAATATTTAAAGACATCCATGATGTTTGATTTATGATGGGGATATAAAGTTATATTCTAAGCTAAACTATAAAAACAGATCCCAGAAATATAAAATCAAAAAAAAAAAAAAAATTTTACAGTAAGTATATTTGGTCTTGGATTTTTTTTTTAATTATTTCTAGATTCATGATAGTCAGATTTGATTTATGCTGCTAAAGATTTGTTCTTGGTTTCGTTTGTAAGAAGTTGCCATAGCTGGCAAGAGGACATTATTTATGTCAAGGCAAAACAAAGAAAAGCAAGGAGCTAAGGAAACCAAGACTCAGTTTACTGTTCTTCTGGGATGCACTGCCTTTCTTTCTACCAATTTTGGGTAGAACTTTTTGTGACTTGTGCTCAGACCTTTAGTTAGTCCTTGAATTAGTTTATCATATCCAGAACATACCAAACTTGTACTTAAAGATCAGTTTATATTGAAAAGTAACTCATAAAGCTCATTTCGGACTGTTCATAGCTTTGTCCTCTTGATGTGAAAAGCAGAAATGTGACCTCCCCACAATTTGTCATTAGTCACTTTTTAAAATGTACCTCCATTTTAGTTTCTTGCAGTGTGCCACAGTTAAGGTTACTGCTCAGTTTCTGTGAAAGCTCTTCCGTCTAAATATTGCAAACTTCAAAGAGGAACTAATCTAGTTCTATTTTTCATGTGCAGTTCTCTATGCAGTATTTTCCCCTGAAAGCTTAAAAATAATCCTGAAAACCCTGTCAGATATGACAGCTTAAAAATTGAAAGCCTTGCCACAGTTTCCTGATGAGATTGGAATATTGTTTCAAGCAGGATTTGGCTGCAGAATACAAGTTTATGCTATAAACTTCAGTAAGCCAAGTATTCTTCAACACAGACTAGTACCTTTGATGGCTGTGGGAAGTTGGCTACTGTCTTCTTTGGTGGAAGAGGAGGGAAAGAAAAGGGATGGTTTCAGAGATAGTCATGTTGTCCCAGGGATGTACTTCCCTTTCTTCCTCAGTACATTGCATAAACTGCACCAAAAAAAGAACAGCTTGTGCACAAATTAGTGAGGTTTTATTTTGAAAGTACAGCAGTAGACCATCAAACTGCAAAACCTTTGTTTGATAATCTGACAACTGAATTATTTGATGGCTGCTTTGCAGTACTTCGTAGCTGTCCATCCTCCTACCCCCTTAACAGAAATGGGTATTACCAAGGAGATAAATGTATTAACTTCTTCGTTCTTTTTAAGGATAAAGATCCATGCCATTTCTAGAACTGGAGGAATGGGATGTACTGTTGAAGTTTTCTTTTCCATTCTGTGCTCTTGACCGTGAATCCTGGCTCTCATGTGACCTCTCAGGAGACTTGCTCACTTCTTACCTGTCCCCTGATGGAGGCAGTAGAATTAGTGCTGCATTTAGTATGAATTTACTCATTACATAGTTGGACAAGTGCCACCTGAGCCAGCAGGAAAAAAAAATAACCAGCTAGGGCCGGTTGAAAGAAGTTGGAATAGTTTTGGTTTTGGGTGGTCAGTGGGTTGGATCGAGCCATGGCAGGCAATTTTAAGCCAGTTGCAGAACTTCACCCTTTTTGACACAGCAAAAGCAAATTCAAGTTGGAATTTTTTTAAATTT
>VXAY01000790.1:140588-166436 GCA_013399855.1 Oxyruncus cristatus
TTTTTTTTTTTTTTTTTTTACTCCGAACTTCTGGCTAATGGCCACTAGTGCTGTGCACTTAAATACCTGATGTTTGGGTAAGTCTTTTATCCTGGACATTCTGACAACTGACTTCAGAAGTATTACATCAGTGTACATGTGGAAAAGAAATATTTCCTCATCAAAAATACCCAAAGAAAGAGTCTACCATCTGTAAACTTCTGGGAGACAATTTTTGATTTGCAGTACTGAATTCAGTGCAGTAAATCCTTCCAGTAAAAAGATTAATTGCAACTATTTGTTTTCTAGAGGGGGCTTGAAGAGGGAGAGAACGTCTCCCTTCCTTGATGAGGTCAGTATTACTTGTAGGTATGATCTGGAAAATGTTTAGGTGGGCTCTCCTTACAAGCTCTTCAACAATCCTGTTGTCACTAGATGCCTCCCAAAATGTGTTTTCTTGTCTAGCTTTCATGAAATGGTATGAGCAGCCATAAGAGTGTCACTAACAATCCTATGTAGACTTACACCTAAACACAATTTCATGCGTCTACTGTAATGCCTTGCAAAGTTGCATCCACCTGTCCAACAGCTTTGTTCTTGATGAGATGTGTGATTTGGATGAAGCTGTGAATCAGAAGTGAAGTGTCAGTTAATGTGAAGCATGACCTTCTCCACACATTTAAATCTTCAAGGACCTTCTTAATACCAAATTACCCAAGTGTATTCACTCTCTGGTTCCACAGCCATCTCCTTTGCACTTTTACGTTTAACCAGAAGAGATGCCCCACTTTTAATTTCATTTGAAATCATGTAGAAATACAATTCCTGCAGCATAGTTTCCTATATGCAGAATAACAGTTTGTATCTGTAAATGTGTTAATAGAGAATGTTACGTAGTTAAGGTTGAGTTTTTAGTCAGAATGGTAAGTTAACTGGTTTCGTGTTGTGTTTGGTTACATATTGGAAGTGCAAGGGAATTTGGTGTGGTGCAGAAGAGCTTTAAGAGTTCACAACAATAATTAATGCAGGTGTCAATTAACTTGTGATGCAAGATGAATTTCCTGCTCTCGAGTTTCAGTTTACAAGAAGTGCTGTTTATTTACTCTAAGCCTGGGTAATGCCTCCCTAAGTGTAGTTTTGCAAATTACCCTTCTTAGGAAATTTCCACATAGTTACAGGCTTATGTACTTGTGAATTTCTGCCACTTCAGAATTTCAGCAAATTACTCAAATTTTGCTGTTTGTGGAAACATCCTTTGCTTGAGTGGCTGTGAAATTGCAGTTAGGATTTCAGGAAAGTATAGCAGGAGCTGGTTCACTCAGTAAACTGCACTTCTGTCCAGACCTCAAGCCATACATACAAACAGTATTTAATGCCCTACTTTTTGGTGGGATGTAACATGCATAAAGCTTGTTCTGGTTCTCTGCAAGCGAATTGTCATCCTGTGAGATCAGATGCATTTTCCCACCTGTAAATGTTGTTTCTCTTGAACAAACTCAGCCCACAATTATATTTCCTTCAGTTTTGTTGTTTGCTTCTGCCTGGGATGCATTACTGTTTATATCCTAACTCTGTAATTAATTCTTTCTTCAATTATTCTAATGTATTTTGTTTCACAATATACTTATTCTGAATTTAGTCTTGCTATGCATAATTTATTTATTACTTGCAGTGTTATATAAAATTTCCTCCTGATTGCACCTTGTCAGAGTGGAATTGTTTTCTTGGCTGTTACTGAAAGTTAGGTGTCTGTCCACTGTATTAGAAATATGATTTCATTTAAAAAGGAAGTTGCTGTTAAGACACTTGCGTAATTCAGTATATCAGAACAAATGCTCTAAAAAATGCGATGCAGTTCCATTTTGGTGGTAGTCATATTTCAGATAAATGAGTGGAAGAAAGAACCTCAGAGACGTGTGGTTCGCTACTTGAGCTCCCTGTTCTCTTCCATGTTTTATCTTTAAACAAGTTACACAAAACAAAATCTAGTTCCAACACAGTGTAATTCCATAATCTCTTTGTTACCTACAAAAGTTTCTCAAGAAGGCTTATTTCATTATGACTCATAGGCACAGCAGAGACTCAGTTAATCACAAAGTCTTTCTATAATAAATGAATTCCTTACTCTCTGATTAGACTATTAAGGGACCTAGGTTAATTAATTCCCAGCACACATGCACATATATTTACATGTCTATTTTGCCCTTTGCTTTGGCTTTGACAGAAGCATTTAAACTAAAAAAAGGCATTTTTGCTGACTTACTAAGATCCTTTGTTTTCTGATAGTTGTACCACACTTTCATAATTGAGGTGAGTTCTAATTTCAGGAATGATTAATTTGTATCCTAAATTATTCTAGGAAGAAAAATGCTCTTAGGTATTGGTTTCTATGCAGAAAAGGAAGTTCCCTTGCTAGAAATTAAAACATTTCTTTTAAGAATTAAAAAAACCAACCACAAACAAACAAAAAACCATAACTATCACCAACAGTTTAAAGTCAGTATGGATCATGAAAAGGAGATTTTGACTGATAATTATATTTGATATAAATGAAGGTAGATCAGGCCTAATTCTCTCTGTCCTTTCTAACAGTCCTCCATATTAAAAGCACATTGTTTGGGGGGGAGAAAGATTTGTGCATCTGACCTAGACTGTTGGTAAGTTCATCCAATGTGATGGCACACATTTAGAGTGGAAGTAACTATGGAAGACCTGTGGAAGTAGAGGTAAAAATTAAACCATAATATGAATTATGAGAAATCTCCCAAATTTTATTATTTGTAGTACTAGTATTTTGTTATTATTCCACTGTGGAATGAAAAGGAGTTGGCATCCTTTTTTTCTTACTCCGTTGAGCAGTTGAACAACCGTGATGGATTATTTGACAGTTTTTCAGTGTTTTAATTGTCACTCGTCAACCACAGTCAGCAACTAAGCACTACCGAGCCATTCACCTGCTCCGCTAGAGTGGGATGGGAGACACAATAAAAGTGAGAAACTGATGGGTTCAGATAAAAATAGTTTATTAAACAGTAAATAAATACAATATTACTAAATCATTAATATTAATAGATAATAATACAGACAATACAAGTGAAGCATGATACAATTCCTAACCACTTGCTGACTGATTCCTAGACAGTCCCTAAAGCAGTGGCTCCCCAGTCAGCTTTTCTACCACTTTATACACAGAGCATGATGTCATGTTGTCAGGAGTATCCCTTGGGCCACTTTGTCTTAGCTGTCCAGGCTCTCCCAGCTTCTTGTGCACCTCAGCCTTTTCCTGGCAGGGCATGAGAAACTGGAAAGTCCTTGACTTAGTACAGGCACCACTTAAGCAACAACAACAGTGCATTATCAACATTCTCATACTAAATCCAAAACACAACACTAAACAAGCTACTGGGAAGAAAATTGGCTCTGTCCCAACCAAACCCAGGGCATAAATCATTTGGAATTCTTAGAAGTGGAAATCTAGCTTAAGTGAAAGCTATGAACTCAGTGCAAATACTGTATTACTGTGTCACACACAGATGACTGATGGTTCCTTTTGATCTTAGAAGCCCAGTGTACACAGCTGTGACTTTACACAGCTGTTGGCTGCTTTACAAAGCTAAAACAGAAGGACAAAGAATGACTGTAAAACTGAGGTCTGTACTGCAGAAATACAGGCTTTGCAATCAGAAGGAATGAGAGATGAGTACAAATCCATATTTTTCCACTTTGCCACTTCCCCTGTTTGCCAGCTAATAGGGATTTGGGTAGAGTCTTGGCAGTGCGGTGCCCAACATTTCCCCCCAGTATCTCAGTGAAATACTGTGTATGTTATTTGCTGTACTTCCTATATTAATTCATGCAAGTCAATGCTTGCGTCTAGGTGACATAATCCAAAAGACTTTTGGCTCTCAACACCACACAAGTCAGGATGGCTCTTTTCAAGGCCACTTAAACTGAAACATGTAAGCCGAATGTGACTTTAGAACATCCCACATACCTTAAAAAAAAGCTACTGACATTGTTTATAGGCTTCTACTGTTGAGATGAACAAAAGTGATGCTTCTGCTGATTCATAAAGAACACCATGTTGCTGATCTCTGAAGGATGGGTATGAGGTAGTGCCTCTTCTGAAAACAGTAGAAAACTGTCTCCTTATGTAGAAGACAGGATTTTGGATTTCAGTTAAAACTGAAAGGTACTCTATGGACTTAAAATCAGAGAATCGGAGAATGGCTTGGATAGGAAGGGACCGTAAAGCTCATCTAGTTCCAAGCCCCTTGTATAGGCAGGGACACCACTTGCTTTGATGTATACAGTCTTTTAAGAGTGGCATATAACAAAAATAATGGTTAACTCTGCATGTTGAAGTTTCATGGTAAGTAAATTCCAGTTTTATGAAAACTAAATGAAGCAGAGTGTTGTTTTCTCTCTGTGCCGTGGAACGTTCACTGTTGGACAGACCTAGTTCACACCTGTCTGTTCCTTTGAACTTGAGTCATATTTCATGAAGCATGTTTCTATATTGAAAGTTGTTGGCTTTTTTCCCCAGCTCTTACATTTTACTTAAAAGTATCTTTTTGGAATCCTCTCTTATGAAGTTGGTGGAGAAAATCCTTATCTTGTCCTGTTCCTTTCAATAACCATTGAATGAAGAAAGATTTCCCTTTACATCCCCTTTCTTTCTTCTGTATTTTATCTGCAGTTCAATACAGAGCTTATTCTACTAATCTAGCTGAAAATATACCCCCTCCTGAATGACTTCACTAGTCCCATGACTATATAGGTATTTCTAGCTTGGTTAGGCTGCAGTGTTGCCTCAGGTGACAGAAAACTGAAATGTAAGCTAGGTCTGAATAAGTATCTGTATGGGACACTTCCAGTAAAACACATAAACTGTCACCTCAAACCATCCAGATTTTCTTGGGCTCCCACTTCTAAATGCAGGGAATCTACATTTTCCCCAGATGAATTGCTGGAACATGTATCACAATCACTTTGAATTTCTATTTCATATTTGTACAGGGCTTTTGTTACTTTTGATCTTGTTTGGGGGTGGGGTTTTGGGGGGGTTTTGTTCAGGTGTTTTTTGGTACTTTCCTTCCCCAGACATCCGTAACAGTAAAAATAGAGTCTGAATAAGGACACCTGAGTTGCTGATGACATTGTATACAGTGAGGGAATTCTGTGCTTGAAATGTCTGTAGTGCAGTGCTCATTCTCTGCCCCTTCCCCTTCTGCAGTTACAGCAGATGGAATAACCTTACCAACTTATACACAGCTTTCCAAGACCAGTGTCCCTGCTGCTAACCAAAGGCATTATTTCCAGTCTTGACGTTTTGCTGCAGATGTGTACAATCCCTATTCTCACCACCAATTATCCCTTCTCTTCATCCTGCATTTAAGCGTTTAAAAGCTATCAGGTTTTGAGTGCTTCACGGTTCCATTTCTTGAGCTCAGAGATGGCAGATATTTGGGAAGCACATGCAGCTACAACGTGCCTGACCTGGAATGCTGTATGACCTACTTCTGTCTCTGAATTCCTCAGGCTGGAAATATGCAGAATTCGACTTTGAAATTTATTTCTTATGGCACTAGAAAAAAATTAAGTGAATGGATGCCATATACTCAACGAAGTCGTTCTACAGTGATGATGGGGATTAAATTGACAGGTCTGTAAGCAGTGCTTTATATCCAGCATGCTGGTTTCGAGATATTGTGAATTCTACCACCTGTGAAGGAGACTGGTATGTAATAATAGCATCTGCAGAGTGGTCAATCATGTATGCCATATCATCAAATCTGTAATTCCACAAACTCAATTTCTGACAAATTTTCAATTATTTTTCCATCTGAAAAAGATGCAGAATATAATTTTTGTCTTTGCCACAAATACTGATTACAGCCTGTGTGTCTTCTGTTACAGAATTTTAAATACTGTTTTAAAAGATAAGCCATTAATCCAGTATGTTGGTATTAAAAAGCTCTGTGAATTCAAATTAAAAAAATAAAATGCCACTGTCAGATAAAACAACATTAAAACACAAAACCTTTCTCAGTGTCCTGAATTAGGTAGACTGACTGCGAGCAGTCTTAATTTGCAACAATGGTACTGTGCCACTCACAAACTGCAGCTGTGTCACTGCCTTAAATAACATACTGTCAAAAGCAGTGTTGCTCAAGGTGATGCACCAGAAATTGGTCTGCAAACTAAATGAGAAACTAAAATCATTACAGAAATCTAAGGGAGAAAAGAACACTGTGAAAAAGTAAATTTTAATATTTTTTTCATTAGGTTTTAGCCTATTTTTCCTTTAATTGTATACAAAGCTGTGGTAATACCAAATACATATTTCTTAGCATTTCTTTCTGAAAGATTAGATTGATTGCTCTTTGATTTAAACACTGCTAGAACACTGTCCTTCAGAAAGAGATCTATGTCTGTGCCCTTTTGGTGGGTTCAAACCTACATTCCCAAAAGGAAAGGGCAATGCATATTATTGGACAAACCCAAATGGCAATAAGCTTGATTTGTAACATGGTTGATGATGACTATGTTTCATATAATGGTCAGATTAACATGCCCAGCATGGAGACACCGTGGCAGTTCTGACACTTTTTAGGTCATAGGTATCTCAATAAAAAGTCATTTAATAGGCAAGTGTGTGCATGCAATGGAGATTTAAAAGAAAATACAGGAAATCCATTACCAAGCTACTATTAACAAAATGATAACATTTGTTGCTAAACAACAAAAAATATCTACAGTTATTTGTAATAGATTACCTCTTAGGAAGCTACGCTTGACTCTGTATCAGCCAGCTTGATCGTAATCTGGAGATAACTACAAGAATCTGTCTGTAGCAGTGGACAACTATTGCATAAAAACTTTCTTTATGATTGGCACACCTCATAACCTTTTTTTTTAGCTAAGGAGCTTGTAGAGTCATGTTTGTGAGGTGCTGCCAAGTTGCTGACTTGGTCCCAGAGAGCTGCAGTCACCTTTTCAAAAGCTGCTTCTGCTAAGGCCACACAGATTTATGTCCGTGTTTTCTGTAGTACTTTGCTCTCAGTATGTCAGAAGTGAATACACTGTACAAAGACAGAAGGCAACCAAACTGCTTATCAGTCAAAAGGCTGAATTGACAAATAACTTCTTAATCATGGCCAAATGCCTGATTCTCTGAATCATCTTCTTTCTGAAGCTTCTCCATCACTCTTATCACAAACTCAAGTTTTTATGAATGGTACTTGTAGTTCTTCCCTGGGAATACCACTGTGTTGCAGTGGGTCTCAGCACCCTCCTCTTCAGGATTTCATTGCAGGGAGCTGGATGTGTTGGTGGAGCAGAAAAAAAACCCAAAAAAACCCCAAACAAAACCAACCAACCAACCAAACAAGAAACCAAAAACAAACAAACAAAAAAACCACCACCAGGGATAAATACTGAATAGATACCTTCAGTGCATTGTCCCAGTACATAGCTGCTGCATGAAGTTTAACTGGTGAGTGTAACAGTGCACAAAATACACCCTGTGAAATCCAGAGTGACTGAATGGCTGAGGCTGGCAGGGACCTTTGGATGTAATCTGTTCCAGCCACCTGCTCAAGCAGGACCACCTTGAGCCAGAGGTCCAGGATCGTTCCCATACAGCTGTTCAGTGTTTCCAAGGATGAAGACTCCATTACCTCCATGGGTAACCTGTGCCAGTGCTTGGTCACACTCACAGGAAAGAGTTTACTGACGTTCAGAGGGATCCTCCTGTGTGTGCCCATCACCCTTAGTCCTGTCACTGGGCCCCACTGGAAAGAGCCTGGCTTTGTCCTCTTTGTACCTTCCGTCTAGGCAGGTACACGCTGGTGAGATCCCCTGAGCCTTCTCTTCTCCAGGATGAGCTGCTCCAGTCCCTTCATCAACTTGGTGGCCATTTCCTGGACTCTCTCCATTGTATCCGTGTCTGTCTTGTCCTGAGGAGCCCGGAGCTGGATCAGCACTCCAGGTGCGGCCTCACCAGTGCTGGGGGGCAGGATCACCCCTGTGACCTGCTGGCAACACTTCTGGTAATGCAGCCCAGGAAACCATTGTTCATCTTTGTCAACACATCTCATGTTCAGCTTGGAGTCCACCAGGGCCTTTCCTGACAAGCTGCTTCCCAGCTGGGCAGTCCCCAGCCTGTGCTGGTGCCTGGGGATGTTCCTCTCCAGGTGCAGGACTTTGCTCTTCCCCTTATGGAACTGCATGAGGTTCCTGTCAGCCAGTTTCTCCAGCGTGTCCAGGTCCCTCTGGATGGCAGCACAGCCCTCTGGTGCATCAGGCCCTGCTCCCAGTTTGGCAAGTGCACCTGTCCCATGATCCAGATCCTTAATGATTAAGATGTGAGACAGCACTGGACCCAGCAATTGACCCGTCAGTTTTTTCATTAAGTTTTAGCCTATTTTTTCATTTCATTGCACACGAGGCTGTGCTAATATCGAACAGGTATTTCTTCGTGTTTCTTTCTGAAACATTGATCAGATGCGTTGTTCTTGGGCTGAAGCACCGCCGGGGCGCTGTGAACGAAGGGAACGTTTTGTGTCACCCACCGCCACCCTCTGGGCTTGTGTTACATTGTTTATTCAGGGGGTTTCCCTACACCCCTGCGCTTCGCTCCCCCCATTCCTGGCCCCCTTCCCGACGCCATTCCCGGCGGAAGCCGCGCGCACGGCTCCGGCCGGCGCAGACGTGGCGCCTCCTCACAGGCTGCAGCGCTTGACAGACAGCGCCGCTGGCCAATGGAAGCTCCGGGACTGGTCCTCGGGGGCGGGCCCAGCGTCGCGGGGGTGGTGCTTCTGTCATGGCCGCCGCTGGCGCCGCGTCTCCGGCCGACAAGGAGAGGTAACGCGGGTCGGGGTGCACTGGGCTGGGCTGTTTGCGGATATTTCTTTGCTTATGTGTCAGTCGGGGTGCAGAAAACACGGGCGGAGCAAGGGGTGGTGGTTGGGATAGTGGTGGTACGTGTGTGGTTTGGGGAGTCGGTACCGAGGCTGGACTTCCTGTGCTGGACCCACGAAAACTAGTCGGCTCATAAAGAGCAAATAGGGAGGGAAACACCCCTGGAAATGAAAAAGGAGAAAATACCAAGAGTTTAGGTGATTTAGGCTGGTTTTAGAGGCGGCAAGGAGGGCTTCCTGGGAGGCAGCGACAGTCCTTGTTCTCCAGCTATGTGACCGTCAAACGATTTACTCACTTTTCCTTATTTCCGTATGCTCTCATAGGACCTTATCCAAATAAATGCAGGCTTTCTTCCACTTCTTGGTCTCACCTAGCTGGTATTTTAATTGTCTAATAAGTCTAATCGAGGTTCTGTTAGTCTCATCCTCCATATGTGTTTGACAGGTTTAAATCCACTGCAAAATCCTGATCAAGTTCCTAAGCACAGTTTTTCGGTGGTTTTATAAATTTGCCCCAAATCTGGGTTAATCTGTGCGTGAATAAACAAAAACAAAATAAACCCAAAAACAACAAAACCAAAAACCAAAACAAAAATAAATGAAACAAACCCCCCAAATAAATTCAAAAAAATAAAAATAAAAATAAAAATAAATAAAATAAANAGAAAGGCAGAACTATAGCAGAAAAAAAACTTTCCTCTATTAGGAACTTGGTTAACTATTAATGTACTAAAACCATTTCAGGAAATGTTCTTTAAATCTTTTTGGGGAAAGATGTGTGTACCCTGCCAGGTTTCAGGGTTATGAGAAATGGGTCAAAACGTCCTGTTTCAGCCTCTTTTTTTTTTTTCATATAATAGGTAGTGCCTTGTACACACAGTGCCCCAAAAAGTGGTGTCATGCAAGGAGCATCTTAACCAAAGTGTCCTGTGATCACAGTGCCTGTGATAACTCCAAGTGCAATTTTGCAACAGTTTAAGAATCAGTCTTGGGAAAATAAATGGTGGTTCTTATGGGAACTGCTGCGTTGTGGCCATGAGATTAATTTTTTGTTTCTACTAGGAAAATATTGCGCAAATAACGAAGGAGTTGATGTCATTTACTTAAACTCACTGTTTTGTCTTCCTAGATTCATCTGCATTTATCCAGCATATTTGAATAACAAGAAGACAATAGCAGAAGGAAGGAGGATTCCTATAGACAAAGTAATTTTGTGGGTGGCAGGGAAAGGTGTTTTGTTTTGCTATGCAGTGCTCTGTAGAGAGCTGGAAAATATGTCTCTAATCTTTGCAATCCCCCATGGCAAGTAGTTCAGTAACTGGAAATTACACTGTATTTGAAGATAGCCTGGTGCCAGCATGTGAGTTTAGTGGGTTGAAGGGTATAGTTTCAATGTGAGCAGCACCTTGGGCAAACATGTGAATGAGGATCTTAATGCACTCAAATTCCGATACAAATAGTTTGCCAAATTTGAAAGCAATACAGAAAAGAATAGTTAGCTAATGATTGTTTTTTAGAGACTGTGTGTGCCTGTACTCTGTGTCCTGTCCCCTCTGCTGCTTTCCAAGTTAGAACTTGAAATGCATGTGGCACATAAACTTGGTAGTTATTGTTGCTTTTAATCTGTCTGGAAATAGTTTTTCATCATTTCACTGCTTTATAATAATTTTAACAAGCAATGCTGGGAATATAAAGGGCTTTTCTCACTGCATAGAGTTGTGGGGTTTTCTGATAATAGCTAAAAATAAAATCTTTCTTGGGCATGCAAGTTACCAGTCAAAGATCTAGAAGTTTTCTGTTCTTTCCTCCTTCAGTCCTTACCCTGAGTTTGCAGTTGCTGATTCACAGCTTTTGGTATTTTTGTACATACAGTAACTGTTAATAAATTTAAATTACTTTTTCTAAGCAATTCTTTTGCTTTCTTCGCTGTCCTAATTAATCCTGTTTCATCTGTTTTTTATTTCCAGATGTCTTCTCTCTCTCTTTTGTTTTTAATGTTTTCTAGACCACAGAAGCACTGACAGATGACTTCTAGAGTAGATGTGTCAGTATTTGAAGTATCTTTTCTGTCCCCATCTGCTTTTTCTAGTTACAGAGTATAGGGTGGGGTGGGAAACTAATAACTATTGTTAGGTAGGCAGATCATTGTTGAAAACTAATTAATTGTAACGTGTTGTTTCAACAGGCTGTTGAAAATCCCACATCTACAGAAATCCAAGATGTATGTGCAGCAGTTGGATTCAATGTGTTATTAGAGGTAATTTTTTAAAAAAGCCCCCCCCCTAAAAAAAAACACCAGCAAACCCTAAAACAAACAAACCTGGGATATATTTCTGTTCTTTCATTATATATTTTCTTAGACAGGATAACTTGCAGTTGAGAAGTTTCGTTACTAGCTTTGCTTGCTTTGAATGATAACTGACCATAAACAAGAAGTAAATGTTGGAAAACTGATGCAAGTTAGAAATATCTCAGATTTCTTAGATAATGTCACTTTTAAACTTATGGAAGGATTAGTTCTGTTTTACTGTCCTTCTGAAAAGACTATACTGGGTGCAGGAAAGTGTGTCAGAATAAAAACGAATTTTGCAAGCTGCAGTTCTGCAAATTAAGCTTTTAAAAAGGTATGTTTTCAATGAAAGTGCAATGACTGTTGTATAGGAATAGGATTTTGGTGCTTGTAGTCTTCATAGCTCTTTGGAGTTTCATTATAGCCAGAGAATGTTAGTTTTTTATTGCAATACATGCAAATAGTTTGTTGTTCTTAGGGAATGAGTCTGGATTTCTAGAGAGGTAACTTCACAGGTTGTTTCCTGAAGTAATTACTCATTTAAAACAGTGTTGAATTTCTAAGAAGAATTGAGCTCCTCATCTAGGAATGTTACTGGTATCCAAAAACCAGTACAAAACCAGTTTGCTTTTCAGAAGCAATTGAACAGTGCACTGTGAAAACAGCCAATACCACTGAGAGACCTGTGATGTTGATCAAGAATGAAGGCTATCACTGTCCAAAAGCAGTGACTGTGACCTGTGACTTGCTATTTCTAGGTGTCCAAAGGGGTTTGTGGCTGTGGAGATGAAACAAAAACCTGTGTCCCTGCAGTCGAGACCTCTGGGGAAGTAGCAGTTTATTTAGAATTGCTTAGCACCAGCAGTGCCTCTGAAACAGTTCCATTTTCCCCTGCTCATTATAATAAGTCTCTCCTTTTGCATGACAGAAAAATAAGATGTATCCTAGGGAGTGGAACAGAGACGTGCAGTACAGAGGTAGAGTACGAATCCAGCTCAAACAAGATGATGGCAACCCATGTTTACCTCAGTTTCCAACACGTGAGTAGAGTACCTGGGTTTAGGCACTTCTGTTAATAAACCAGAAAGACTTTGTTTATTTTACGTTACCGGTTTGTTTAATTAGTTGTAACTCTTACAAATTCTACAGCTCTACATTAAATCTCTCTGCTTGTGTAAGTCAACTAAATCAAGTTGTACTGTGAGTATTGAGGAGAGTTTGTAAAATGTTGTTGCCCTTGATCCTGCAGTTTCTGCAATAGTGTCATAGCAGGGGACTATGGGGAATGTGTGATTGCTGTGTGGAACAAAGCATCTATTCAGTTTTGGCTTACTGTTTTGTGAACATTTAAAACTGGGTGTTTGGTGTTTAAATGGATAAATTCCACCTTTTTTCTTAGGTTGCACACACCAGCTAGGCATCAGTGTGGATGCCAAATTGATAAAATACAGTACTGAGTTCAGTTAAGATTACATAAATTAATAATGAAGCAGCTGCCCTTAACTAATTAATAGAAATAGTTCACCTTGAATGACAAATAATGCACTATTCTGCATTTTCATAAAAATGAATCCATATGTGAAAGGGAAGCAGTACGTGTCTTAAGGAACGAGCAAGACTACTACAGAATCTAGAGCAGTAGCATAAGAGTGCTGATAGTCCAAAGGAGATGATTTAAAAACCAAAGTCCTTCTGGAAGGCAGCAGTGCCTTTCTAAAAATGCTTGTAGCTTTTGCCTGATCATCCTGTCCAAAGTATTCTGGGCCAGTAAGAGGTGAAGCGAAAGAGTAGCAGGAAGGTTGTAGATTCATTAGAGATTGTCAGGTTGTGTGCCTGTTCCAGTCTGTTGGGTTATTTCTCAGTTCTGCGCTTTCTTTTCCCCCTCCAAGAATTTTTCACAAGCTGCTGTGAAAGCAGGTACACAGGGGAAAGAAGCAGAACCCCTGGGCTTTATACCCAGTTTAAGTAAAATCTGAAGTGGGGCTGAAGTTTCCAAGCTTGAAAATGCTGCTGTTCTTAACGAGTGAGGCATACATTGATCTCTCCCTGTATTTTTAGGTAAGTCGGTGATGCTGTATGCTGCAGAAACCATTCCCAAACTGAAAACAAGAACTCAGAAAATGGGAGGTAGTGATCAAAGCCTTCAGCAAGGAGAGGGAGGCAAGAAAGGTAAAGGGAAGAAAAAGAAGTGAGCTCACACCTGGAATCACTGTAACATCGCATAGTTGTATCTACAGCAAATGCGGATGGACATGTTGCTGCAGCTTTGAAGTGAGAGATACAAGCAAAAAATAAAGAGGGGAAGTTGAATAGAACTGCCTGCTTTGTCAGAACTGGAATGCATTTAGCTGCCTTGCATCTGTGTAACAATAAATCTGTTTTCACACACAACCTGCAGGTCCGGAACTAAACCCACTTTTAAAAGTGGAAGAACATAATCAGGTGGGGTGGGTAGGAGAATTATTCCTTCCAGAAGAAATGTGCAGCTTTTGAAAAATAAATAAATGCTCTTATGCAGACCGAATACCTGAAAATTGGTTGCCACAGTAAACCATTTATTCATGCTAGTGAAGCAGTTGTCTTAATTTTGTACTATTCCAAATTAGGAAGAAATTCTTCACTGTGAGCATAGTGAGGCACCTTGTGGATGCCCCATCCCTGGAAGTATTTAAGGCCAGGCTGGATGAGGTTTAACCCCAGTTGGCAACTAAGTACCAAGCAGCCTCTCCCTCACTCCCTACCCCCAATGGGATGGAGGGGAGGATAATCAGGAAAGAAAAAATTTATAGGTGTAGGTAAGAAGTTTAATAATTTAAAGCAAAATATAATTATACTAATTATAGTAATTAAAATAAAATAATAAGAATTATTATTAATACAATTTTTTAAAGGGTGAGAATAACTCCAAAAAAACAGTGATGCACAATACATTTAGCACCTGCTGACTGATGCCAGCACATCCTCCGGCACTAATTAGCCCCTCCTGGCCAATTACCCCCTGTGGTATGGATGATCTTTGACCAGTTTGGGTCATGTGTCCTGGCTTCTTGCCACACCTCTTCACTGGCAGAGCATGAGGCACTTGAAGGTCCTTGACTTAAGCATAGCAGTGCTTAGGAACAATCAGTGTGTTACGAGTATTATCCTCACTCTGAATCCAAAACACAGCACTGTACCAGCTGACGGCGAGAAAATTCAGTGTGTCACAGCTGAAACCAGGACAGCAGGCACCCCTTATTCCATATCACAGAATCATGGAATCAGACGGGTTGCAAAGAACCTCTGAGATCATCAAGTCCAACCCTTGATCAACTTACTAGAGTATGGCACCAAACGCCACATCCACTCTCATCTTAAAAACCTCCAGGGATGGAGAATTCACCACCTCCCTGGGCAGCCCATTCCAATGCCTGATTACCCCCTATGTAAAGAATTTCTTCCTAATATCGAACCTAAACCTCCCCTGGCAGAGCTTAAGGCCATATAGTTTGTGTTGTGCCAGATATCACACTTCCCAATGCCCCGTCACTTACCTCCCTTTGGATTTGTATACACAGATAATATAGTCTGTGGACTATCCCTATAAAAGTCCATTGATTTCATTTGGTGTGTGACTTTGGGCTCCATTTGTCAGAACAGTGTTTCTAGCAGAAAATGTCATGTGTTGTGTTGGAACTCCATCAAAGTCCATTCTCCATTATGGAGAATGGTGGTGTGTGGTAATGGGAAGTGGTGATGAACAAAAGGCGAGTCAAGTTCAGATCCCCGAATTCAGCCTGTCGCAGACTGGTACCATGAGGTGCCCAGTGTGGTGATGGGCAGGTAGCCACCAGAGAGGAGGTAATTCACAGTGTTACACAGTAAGTAACATCATACAGTTTAATTCATTGGCTTTGAGACACACACTGGACTTTACCATCCTCCTGTATAACCCACCAAATGCACCCAAATTTAGGTTGAGCAGGGCCAGCCTGACTGGCAGATCCCTGAGTGTTGAATAAGTAGCTCGCCTTTGCTAAGTGCGCATCCCAATGTGTGAAGGTCCCACCATTCATTGCTCTCAGTGGGGTCTTTAACCACCCACTGCAACCTTCAACTTTTCCAGAAGCTGGTGCATGATAGGGAATGTGATATTCCCAGCCACTGCCATGCTCTTTAGCCCAGGTGTCTGGGGTTTTAGAAATGAGCCCCGTTGTCTGACTCAATTCTTTCTGCAGCATTGTGTCTCCATAAGGCTTGTGTTCCAAGGCCGAGGATCGCGTCCTGGGTGGTGTCCTGGAGCACAGAGGCTGTTTCCAGCCACTGTTTCTAGTGGTTGCTCCCACTGATGTGAGCACATGGCACTTGTCTTGGTGGATTTGGGGGAGTGTGATGTGATCACACTGCCCAACCTTCCCATATTTACATTTTGGTCATCACCCACCATACCAGAAAGGCTTTAACCACTAGGCTTAATCCCACCACATGATTCACATCCATGGATAGATAACCTGTGCAATAGTGTCCAAGGTCAAGTTTACCCCTTCTAAGCCCACCCTAATGATGCACGGATGTGAGAATAGCATATATTTCTTAGGGCATTAAAAACAAGCAGGTCAAAATAGTAGGTCAAGTTATTCTGCAGGTGTGCCCCCTTCTTCAGCACCCTTCTCCTCTCAGTTTCACCCCTCAGTTCCTGCCCAGGGAACAGGGCAGATACAGGCCGTTCTGGGATTGAAAGTGCAAACAAGGCTTCTGTAAAAATGTAGAAATTCTGCAACTTTTGGGCTCAATGCTATGAATTAAAAGAAAAAAAATGGTGAGGGAAAAACTGGATGATAATGGACATCTTCTTATTTCACCTGCCTTGCTTTGACAGTTTTCTGTGAGGATTTGCTTGTGCTGCATCATTACTAAAAAGGCAGTGAGGCCCGTGGTTTCCTGTAGGTGGCAATATTAACAAAGGCATGCCTCGATGAGTGGGATTTACTCTGCGTCAAGACCGGAGGAATATGGATTTTGAACTAGTGTCCCTTCAGAAGATACTAGTCTAGTTATTTGAAAGTATACACTTGTTATTTCCCTACACGGTTTTCTGGGTACCTAGACAAAGATTAAATATTTGAAATGGACATGTGGCCTCAGAATCCTTGTAACAATCCCTATAACAACTTCTGTGTCAGGAATGGATAGGAACCTTGACACTGAGCGTTAGGGAGGTCTGGAGATACATGCAATCAGTGAAGAAATGATTAAAAATGAGAATTCAGCATTGCTGTGAGATAGTTTGTTCTTTCAGATGTGTACCATGTAGCTGCTGTAGCAGAAGAACAACCATAATTATTCCATTATTAATGTAAAGAGAGGAAACTTTGAAAGGTTATTTTGCAATGTGTTTTAAATTGGTGATAGTGACGTGTGATCATATGTAGTTCCAAATCTTCAGCCATGATGTAAATATATCAAAAGACCAATCTACAGAAAACAGCTGTACTTAAAACATCCAGTTCCCTGTGGGTGCTTAACAGAGACTTTTATTTAGCCAGAACTCCCTTTTGGGGCAGCATGTGGGATATTTGTATGTGCTGTACTTGACAGTATGAGACGTTGTGGCTCCCTTGTTTCCTTTTCTGTAGCTGCAGATGTAGTGGGATGGAATAAAATACACTATTTGAGTTGGAAGGGACCTAAAACAATCATCCAGTTCAACTGCCTGATCACTTCAGGGCTGACCAAGAGTTAAAGCACTCTATTAAGGGCATTGGCCAAATGCCTCTTACTACCAACAGGTTTGGCGCATCAACCACCTCTCCAGGAAGCCTGTTTCAGGGTTCAGCCACCCTCTTGGTATAGAAGTGCTTCCCAATGCCAAGTCAGAATCTCTGCTACTGACACAGCTTTGAACTATTCCCACATGTTCTGTCACTGGATACTAGTTATTTATCTTCTTTCTGTTACAGACTGGCCTTTATGGGGTTATTTTACCTCTTAGGATAAAACAGCCTTGCTTTTCAAACAGGTTCTTTTTCTGAGGGAAAAACCCCAAAACTTAATACAAGTTGCTTTATAACTTTTGAGCTTGTCAAGTCATTTGGTTGGCATGATGAAAACAGTAAAGGTTTCAAAGACAGTAAGTTCCTGTAAGTCATGAAGCTAAGTGGTCAAATTAGGAGGTAAAACTACATTGTTGCATAATTCAGTGAAGAAACTCTTGATGTCCCCGCTGACACAAGGAAAGGCAAGAAGTTCTGTTTAATATGTTGAGTGTTCAGTCAGCACAGGTGCAGCTGCACGTTAGATACACGTTAGCTATAGCAAAACAGCTACCAAATGAGCTACCCTTTGCTGAAGGTCCTGCAAGGATGGGAGAATTGAACATATTATAGAGGGTGTGAAAGGGAAATGGGAGGAAACTGACAGTCTGTGGTGGTGTTGGACCTGGGGGAGAGTGGGCGACATTCCAGGTAGGAACTGAGTACCCTGCACTGGAGTGCTATTTCGTATGAAACAGCATCTGTGTCTCTTTCTGTATCGAGGACTGGGGTTTCTCTTAGGTGCAGTTTTTTGTTTGCTTTTCAGACATGTCTGATTGAAGTCTTTAAAGAATTCTTCTCCTGCAAAGACGCAGTAAGGCAAAATATAATATTTTGTGGAATTCCATAACCTCAGCAAAGGCATCAACTACATGCCATTCCAAAATATGCTGAATTCAAAGATGTTAATCTTCAATTATGTTTCCTTGAACAGATCATGAGTTCATGTGGTCATCTGAGGATTTTTTGCTCCAGAATCCCTTAAGAGTTTATGTACCAGTGGGAAACCTCATTTGCAAAAAGTTGCATGACCAAGGACTTCCTTAATAGTCCTACATTGTCATTCCTCAGGTACTGATTCATTCCATCACGCTGGAATGTACAGATTCTCTAGAAGACAAGACTGATGTTCATGATATTTGCCAGATGTGCAGTTTACAGAAAATACTGTCAGTCTCTCATGACTTACAAAGATTCGTGGTTTTGTTTTTTTGCAACTCTATTCTTCCTCCTTTGCGTAAGAGGAATTGGTTGAATTTGAAATAGGAGTAGGAGGTGACTAAAGGAATTAGTCTGAGAATCAACTAAAATTATTATGACTATTTAAAGAGTTCGTAAGACTGGAAAATTAGAAAAAGTTGTGAGAGTTTGACACCTGACAAGTATTAGACTAATTACGAGAATTTCTGTGCTTTGTTAACTATCCTGCTTTGGTTTGAAGAGTTTTCATGTTATTATCACTAGTGGTGATAATATCATTGTGGGGATCTTTTATGTGTTTCTGACCTTATTTTTCTTTCTGCTGAGCTTGGAAAAGCACAAGAAATGTCCTACTTACAGGGGTAACAGAAAGAACTCTTAAGTGTAACAACACCACTGCCCACCACCACAAATAACAGTGCAGCATTGTTTGTTTAGGTCATTTATGGAACACTAGGAAATCAATGGGTGAGGAAAAAATGTCAAAATCCAGGTATTTTACAATTTTTCCTCTCTACATTTCTAAAGAACACTAAATTTTGATGATTCCTCAGGTAAGCCAGGCTATGAAGACTAGAAAGAGGCAGCTGCACAGACAGATGCTTGTGGTGCTCACTGTTGGGAAGAGATCTCCATTCCAAACTCTTTTGATAAGGCCTGATGTTCTAAAACTGCTGCCTAAGGTTGCCATGAAGCAGAATTACTTCCTTTGGGCTTTTGGAGAGGTTTCTACTAGTTCCACAGTAATGAAGTTGGGGGTGTGGTGGAAAGTGAATCCCCTGTAAAGACCTGCCTTCCTAAAGTAATCAGGTTTTCACTGTTGAGGTACATATAAGGCTCTTAAGAAATACTGAGGCATCATACCAGTCCCATAAGAATCTCTTTATTTGTGTCCATTTTTATTTAGTACATTACAACTTCCGCATAGACATGGAGTAGATCTGTGTACCAACATTTGCACATAAATGTTGTGAAGACACAAAGAAAAGCACTGATCTGCAGGGCCAGCCCAGTGGATTGCAGGAGTTGCAGGAAAGGATAACTAGCTGCAGAAATTCAGTCATTTCTACTTGCATCAAGGCAAAGAAGCAAGATCAAGTTCTGTTAACAACAGATTGTGTTTCTAATTCAAGTAGAAATCTGACAAAAGAGCACTATACGTGCTGGTAATATCAAGCTGTAAAGACAAGAAGTTGATTTAAAACCGGTTAAGTTCTGAGAGATATGCAAGGGACTGTTTTAGCACTTACCTAACACTTGCCTACAATGTTTTATCCCCATTAATAACAGTTGAAGAACTGTTGTATAGCATAAGAGATGAAAAGTAAGTCCTGTCTCTACTACACACCTCATTAGGCTTATAAAGTCTAAAATTTATCATAGCTTTTAGACATGTACTGCTTTGCACCAAAATCAAATAGACTATTAAGTATCTCAATTTATTTTTATCTATTTACTTCTTACTTCAAGAGGTCAAACTAAATTACAATGGCCAGCTGATCATGTTTAAAACACAGGAGTAGGATTTAGTAAGGCTTACAGAAAAGTTCAGTGGGTTTACAACAGAGGAAGATAAGACAAGAAATGAAACCAGTGAAATGTTGAGTCACCTTAGACTTTTTACATGTTTACATCTACAACTTTGCTGTAAACTTTATCCTCTTCAGCATATCCCCTCCTAACAAAAAGTTGTCTTGGAATAATTAGCTGTGACATTTTACATTTTTTTTCCTTCAAATGACAAACTGCATGATGTCCTACAGAACATGAGGTACAGCAGGTCTCACGGTTCCCTATCCAAATTGGAAGCCCTAAGTGCTGTTTTCCAGCTTAAAGCTTAAAATGCTTTCTCTTAGCATACTTTTACATCCCTTCTTATAAAATGTATCTCTCAAACTTAAAACTGACATGCTGAATTGCACTGTATGCTTCATTATCTTGGAGTTCTGGCTACACCAACTTGTTGCCAAAAGTCTTCAAAAGTTTATTTTAAGACTGAGTCTTTTGAATTCAAGGTCATGGACTGTAAATCAATTTTTCTCATACTAAAAGCTTAAGATTCTTTTCTGCATATTCTGTGAGTTAAGAACTGCCATACCAGTACTGCAGGCTTTAAAGAAACATCAGGATGGAGATGAGAACAGGGAGATTTCAGTAATTCACACTGAATTTGTTGAAAAAAACCTGCACTGTGAAAGAGTAAATGCAGATGCAAATCTAAAAAAAAAAAAATATATATATATATACACATATATATATTCTTTTACACTGATTGTAAAAAATCCCCCTATTCTCTTAACAACTTTGGTTGCACTCTTACTGACTGGCCAGGAATATGTCAAGTTGCAACAAGAGCATCTGTATTCAGGAAGTTTCAGTGCTCATGAAAAGTTTTTCTTAGTACAGTCAGAAGAGACTGAAGATTTTCATAAGCAGAAAAAGCTCAGGGGGTTGTAGTCCATCCCATTAATAATGTATTTCTGAGGACTGACACCTAAGGCAGTTGACATTTTAATGGGAATTCAGGAAAAACTATTTTTAATGGTATCACTCCTTGGCGAAAAGTGGTTTGTGTTTTTTGAGTGTGATCTGAAAAGGAACTCTGTTAACAACTTTAGAGGACAACTTGATTTCACAAGAATAGGCAAGGAGTTGTACTTTAGTTATCTTGTACTAATCTTTGCAACTTAATGCATCCATTTCTAGCAAATTACTTCGCACTAATATAAGCTTGATCACTTCAATGAAGTTATTCTTTCCTGTATTTAGTATTTATCCCTTGAAGAATACACACAACTGTGCCAAATACTGTGTTACAACAAAACATGCAGCGGCAAATAATCTCTATAATCAGGTGTCTAGAACATGTAATTTCATAATTTACAGCTTTACTAGTGGGAAGTACATCCATTATGCCACCTCTAACAATAATTCCCTGTATATTGGAGAGGATCCATTTAGATTAGTATTTTCCTTATAAAACAGCTTCGTGCTACCAGATGCAACACAGTCAAAGGGTTAAGAGTAATTTCACAGACAAACAGACAACTAAAGTGCAGAGCCTGAGGGATATATACTTTTTATTTATGTTACTGCAAAAGAGATTACTTAAAGATTTCTTCTGCATGAAGATGAAAAAAATATTTTCATTAAGCTTCATATGCTGCCCACTGCATTGTTTTTAAATAAAAATGCATACTCTCTATCAGACACAGCAAAGTAGTATGTAAACTTAAAACACATTCCTTTAATATCTCAAAATGTATCCAAGGCAATATTATTAAACTTATACCACAGTTCCCAGTAACATCAAGCTTCACAAAGGAGGCAGTAGGGAAACTTCATCCAGTTTAAGTGCTCTTCTTTTCTTCACCCAGTAAGTTCACTGTTGCTTTCTTGGCTGCAGGAAAATAAAAGCAATTTTAATCCCAGGCCTACAGACGAAGTGAGCTACCCAGTTTTCTCAAGCTGCATTAAAAAAATAATTTTTCTTTTAGGTCACAAAATATGGACGCTGAAGGAGACACAACACAAAAGAAAATCATAGCTTTTGTATACACATGCACACAGATATAGTGATAAAAATGATCAGAAAAAGATTTTAAAAACCAGAACATAAGGAAGGAGCAGCACAATAAACATCATAGGCTGACTTACAACTATGGTACCGATAAACAGAGCTGCTTGTAGTGTTAAAGACATACAGCAAGAAATATACTACAGTGATAAAACAGGGTAGGAATAAAGTTAGTGTGTCTGTGTACATGCATATGTGTGCACATGATTTCTTGAAAAAAAAGAACCAAAACCCTGAATGTGGACATCTTCATGTAAAAAAAAAAGGAAGGAATAAGTGATGAAATGAGGACAGGAAAATCCCATGTGCAATGCAGAAGAACATTAATTAAGACACACACCTAATAATGACGACTCAGGAAGAGTCATGCAGTAAAATTTCCAAGCATAGCTGGGAAAGGCAGATTACTTAAAACAGACAGGAAAACTGCTTAAATTCAAAAGATGAAATGAAACTGCATGCATTGTTTGGTGGAAAGGAGACTTAAGGTGCTTTGAAATAGTATATAAATAGAATTCCTTTCAAATGAAATTGAAATAAACCTTTGTTTTAGCTACTTAATACATTTCTTACTATTATTTCTTATTATTTCTTATTATTATTCCTTCTATTATTAATATTAATATTATTAAATGATAACCAGGCATTTTAGAGTACAAGGATTCACTACAGAACACAAGGAAATAAAACATTTAACAACCTACAGGCTGTCATAATAATTATTCTAACCAAATAAAACCAAAGCAATTTCTTAAAGAGCGGGCTCGGTACCCTTTGATCTCCAGAGGAAGTAAAAGTACAAAAACATATAGATGGGAAAGCTTCGTTTTCCCTTTTGCTGTTTATTGGAGTTAATTGCTTTACGATACAATTGGCAGCCCTTCTATAATACCAGGCATTTGAGGCAGTATTTTAGGAGATATAAGAATACACTGAAACAATAACTGCATTTATGAAAGGTATCTTGTAAGTATGTTTGGAGCTGCCTCTAGAGAGAATATTCATAGTGGCACATATGGTGGGAATACACACAAACCATACAATTTTTTCCACTCATTCTAGCATAACAGCAATTCTAGCCAGCAAGATCCACTGCAATTCTCATTTCCCGGCACCTTCACCCATGTTTACTTTCTCCATTATAACTTACATAGTCTTCTTACAATTTTTTCACTCTAAACAATGAATGTTAACTATAAATAATAGAATTCCCCAGGGAAATTACCCCTACTTGATGTGACTAGTGAATGGTCTCCTGCTCACCCTCCTTAGCGATGGTGTCTGCAGTCTCTGCAGCCTTGTCTTTCAGGTCTTTAACAACACTGTCCAGTTGAGCTTCGTGCTTCAGAAAGAAAGGCCGGATAATCCGATGGTAGAGGAATTCTGCTCCATTGGAAGGACTTGGAGCCATGCACCACAGCAGGAAGCCACACTGCAAGAGCAAGAACAACTGCCTAAGTGGCAGAAATGAGTAGGAGACCAGGTGTCTCTCTGACTGCCACAGAATTAAGCAACTCAGAACAGTGCACCATTCCCTTCTTTCTGCATGGTCACGGTTCAGTAAGTGTGCACACCAGTATAGTTACAGACAGGGAATCTTTACACTGGAATAATTTCATGGATAGTGACAGAATAAAGGAGGCTGTGGCAGTAAATCTAATCTGGCATCAGGTGTATCAAGACTGCAAGCATTTTTTTTTTTCTTCTTTTTTTAAGATAGAACTATAAAACCTGAACATTTCTCAAACATGTGGCACAGGCCTGATTGAAGGTCTGGGTCCCTAAATCACATAAATTCGACAAAACATATCCCCGTCCTCTCTGCGTCCCTGCTTTGAAAACGCTGTGGGGGAAAGAAGAGGACTATGTGTATCCCAGGAGCAGAGATATATCCAAGCTACACACAGTGCATAGACAAGGTTTAGTGCTTTTGGATTGTACAGTTTAGGTATAGCTTTTATAAACACCATCTGCTCTTTAGAAGAAAACAAACAAAACACCACAGTACGTGGGGTAAAGTTTCTGCATCTTACAAAGGGGATTGGAAAGACAGTTATTATGTGTACTACAAATACCTCTTTACTACTGAAGCACTTCTATTTGGCTTCAGTTTCACTGCCATACATCACACAAAGACAGGTATGCAAAGCAATAGCAAACAGTTAAGGGACAGGAAGTGCCATAGCTAAATTTGCTAGAGCTACGAAAATATACATGAAGTTATTTTACAGGATAAAACTGCAACAAATTAAGTACATTTTGTCAGCATTTGTACAGTTCTTTCAATGAATAAATAGTACAATATTATTCCATGTCAAAAACCTCTCCAGAAAATGAAGGCATTAACAGCTTTTCACAGACTGTCTTATCCTAAAACACAAAACAAAACCATCCTCAGCCTCAGCCAAACTTGCTTTGTTTTCATGTCAGGAAGGATTCTGTGTTTGAGGATTTCCACACATTTCTGGGTGGAAAGGAAACAAAACACACAGTCTTCTTCAAGCAAGACCTCCAAATATTCTGGAATATCTCCCCTCTGTTCTTTCACAATAAGGGATATTGAAACTGAATGTTCTGTAGGTTCTGCTCTTCCCATCTGTAAAACTTTGGCTATATCTTGTCTGCAGTGCCAAATCAATTTACCATCCTTTTGGGTGAGCTTTAATTTTTCTTCTTTAAACTATTGGGTCATGGTGTCAGAACAGAATGACTTAAAGGAGTGTTTGCTCAGAAGATAAAGAAAGGTTTTTCAAAGTGTCCCACCAGGAACATTTCCATGAATTAAAAGAAATAATTCAACATGCACCAGTAAGTAACAACTAATGAAGTTAGTACTATCACTAGTTAGTTATACTATCACTAAGTATAGTCAGAGAAAATAAAGGAAAAAGTGATGGCATATCAATTTTCAAAAGCTTCCATTATTTGGAACTTAATATAACAGGAAGAATATATGTTACTGTCTTATGTTAACTTTCATTAAAAGCAGAGAAATATACTGATTTTATTTCCTGTTAAAGACTATCTGGTCAATTGCTGATAGTTATTCTACTTCTCCCAATACATAAAAATGTTAGTTCTCCATTGTTATAGAAAAAACCCTCAGATGTGAGTCCAACTTCCTCTGAAACTAAGAGAAATTGAAATTTCACTTTTCTTGTCTAAGAACAAAATTAGTAATTTGATTTTATAGCTTTGTCCCAGTCTAGTCAAGAAAAAAATCAATTACAGATTTGTTCTCAAATACCTATTACTTTTGAAATGTACATCTGATTTGAAACAGATGCATGTACACATTTTCTAGAGGACACACAATAAAGTTGCAAATCTCAGTCTTTTCAAACCTTGAGAATGCCAGACTGCTAACTTAAATTTATTTTCCCCTTGTCTCTCATGAAACTGAACTAACATGGGCTATTAAAAATAAAGAGGCTTGTAAGAAGGCCCAGAAAGCTTAGAGTGATAGAATTGTTAACTGGAAAGAAGACCCACAAAATATGTTCTTGGGTTTTGATAGTCTTCTGTCTGTATAATGCTGGAGCTGGCCATGGCCATGCTTGCTGTGTTTCTCAGCAGCAGCTCTAGTGTCAAACCCAGCTGTATTCCATTTTGTGCTGCCAGGGCAAAAACAGCTGCCAGGAGCAGATCCAAGTGGGTTAGACTGAGCTCAAGTGATTGCCCAAGGAAGTCACTTTATTGCCTGAATTCCATTCCCTCCTCTGGCTGGTCTGGAGGGTTGCAAAGAATGTATTTTGTCGGTTTTTCTCCAGTTAACAGTTGTATTGCTCTGAGCTGAGTACCTCGTAGCAGAGGTTTGCACAATGCACTCAGTGTGTGATGTGTCTGCTACTAATTTTGTTCAGAAACAGCATTTTTTTGAGACAAAACTGTTAGTGGGTCAAGTCTCTCTCCTTCCCCACCACCAAAAATATTCCTAGGATGATAAACTGCTGCTTTTACTGGCTACTGTGCTTTAATACCTGAATACCACAGAAATGTTTAAACTATTAACAGAAGTATTTAAAAGCAAATCACATGCACATGAAATCATTAGTTGCATGCACGTCCTCTGCTTTAGAGAAAAAA
>VXAY01000796.1:0-15366 GCA_013399855.1 Oxyruncus cristatus
CAGGAGGAGTCACGTGGACTCAAAAACCCTTTGAGAATCCCAGGATGGGCTGAGCTGGGAGGGACCCCCAAGGACCATCCAGTCCAACCCTCAGCCCTGCACAGCCCCAGCCCCAAGAGTCCCCCCCTGTGCCCCAGAGGAGCAGCCAAAGCCTCCTGGAGCTCTGGCAGCCTTGGGGCTGTGCCCACTGCCCTGGGGAGCCTGGTCAGTGCCCAACCAGCCTCTGGGGGAAGAACCTTTCCCTGAGATCCAACCTGACCCTGCCCTGACACAGCTCCAGCCCTTCCCTGGGGCCTGTCCCTGCTCCCCCAGAGCAGAGCTCAGTCCTGCCCCTCCTCTGCCCCTGCCCAGGCAGTTGGAACTGCACTGAGGTCTCCCCTCAGCCTCCTCTGCTCCAGCTGAACACACCAAGTGCCCTCAGTGTCCTCACACGGCTCCAAATCCAGGCCCTTCCCCATCTCTTTGCCCTCCTTTGGACACCCTGTAAGAACTTAATATCTGGTCATCCAATCCAACCCCTGGCCCTGCACAGACACCCCAACCATCCCACCCTGTCCCTGAGAGTGTTGTCCAAACCCTCATGGAGCTCTGGCAGGTTTGGGGCCGTGTCCCAGGGACGTTCTGCTCCCAGGATGTCCCAGGGAGCTCCAACCCCTGGGGACACCAAGGACATTAAAGAACCCCACTGCTGAGCCCCCCCAGCAGTGCCACACGTGGTGCCTGCAAGGAGCAGCCGGTTCTGTGGGCTGGGACGTGTCAGGGGATGTGTCTCAGTGCTCTGTTGTGTCACACGGGTGTGTTACGGAGGGTTTAAGTGCCAACTGTGCTGATTTTCCTTCAGCTCCTGCCTGGTGGGGATGGCAAATCTTCATGGGGCACATCGTGCCTGATTAATTTTATGGACTCCAGTGGGTTAAGGTTGATTTCTTTTCCAAATAAAGTATCAGTTTAAGAGTAACTCCACATGCTGGTGGCTCGGGGACACGGGAGGCCATTTTATTGGCCTGTGCAGATTCCTTGCTGGCTGGTTTTATTCCTCAATAAAACCTTCTACCAGAGCTGTGGCTTCTTGTTGCCTCACAATCAGGGAGAGAACAAGCAGTGCTCCACTCCGGCACAGAAGTTTATAAAGCCAGCAGAGAAATGCAGGGGGAACCTCCAAGAACAATGAAGGCAGAGCTGCTGGCTGCTAATGAGAAGGAAATGTGTTATTTTTAGCAATCCAAGAAGGTGGAAGGTGAAAAAAAAAACAAAAAAAAACCCCCAAAAAACAACACAAGAACAAAGGAAAACTATAGTCCAATCCTGGAAGCCAAAAAGCAGTGCCAGAAAAAACAGTGAGCTGGTTCTCTGCAGGGTGATTCCTTCTCTGATGGGAAGGAGGGGACTTGGCTGGCAGGGCCTGCAGGTGTGAGGGGGATGGATCAGAGGCTTCCTGGATCAGGAATCCAGTCAGTAAATCCCAGCTGGGGGAGCTGAGGGCCCCTCCTGGCTCTGGTGTGCAGCCAGCAGAGACAGCAGCTCTGAGAGCCATCAGAGACACCCCCAGGGCCCAAATCTGCCAGTCTGGCAGGGCAGGGCAGGGCGGGGCAGGGCAGGGAAGGACAGGGTAGGGAAGGGCAGGGCAGGGAAGGACAGGGAAGGACAGGGCAGGGAAGGGCAGGGCAGGGAAGGGCAGGGCAGGGCAGGGCAGGTTTGGGAAGGGAAGGTTTGGAAAGGGAAGGTTTGGGAAGGTTTGGGCAGGGAAGGTTTGGGCAGGGAAGGTTTGGGCAGGGAAGATTTGGGCAGGCAAGGTTTGGGAAGGTTTGGGAAGGTTTGGGAAGGGAAGGGAAGGGAAGGGAAGGGAAGGGAAGGTTTGGGAAGGTTTGGGAAGGGAAGGGAAGATGTGAGAGCAGTAGTTCAGGGAGAGAAGGGAGAGCCCGAACCCTGAGCTCTGCAAGGCAAACACAGGAGCGCAGCTTTGTAGGATGCAAACACCCAAACCTGCCCATTCCAGCCCTGCAGCCACCAAAGGAAGGGGTTTGCTGGTGTGGGTGGAGGACAGGGAGGTAACACAGCCAGGATGAGCCTACAGGGTGATCCCACAGCTCCCCAGGGCAGTGGGCACAGCCCCAAGGCTGCCAGAGCTCCAGGAGGCTTTGGCTGCTCCTCTGGGGCACAGGGGGGGACTCTTGGGGCTGGGGCTGTGCAGGGCTGAGGGTTGGACTGGATGGTCCTTGGGGGTCTCTTCCAGCTCAGAATATTCTGGGATTCTGTTTTAGGCTGAGTGATGGGTCAGGGCAGACACTAATTTGCCTTCCCCAGCAAGCTGGACCATCCCCAGGCCTGTGAGGGTGGCAGGGAAGGAGCCCTGGGGCACAGAGCTGTTCCTGGCACCAGAGCAGCTGCTTTGGGCTCTGCCCCAACCCCCAGAACCCCAGATCAGTTTTTACATCACAGTCACAGGAGGTACCTGAGGGACAGGGTACAGAGGGCCGTGCTGGGTTCAGCATCACAGCAGGTCCAACTGTTGTGTAAATCAACAGCAAAATAATTCCCCATCAGGGGATGTCCAAGTGCACAGACAGGGTAAGAACAGAACAGAGAGCAGGACCAGGAGAGAGGAGGAGGATATTTTCTAACACAACTCATCCTGCTTCTAACAGAAAACATAATTCCAGGCTGGAAGTGACTGCCTGCCAGTGAAGATCCTTCCAGCAGGACTATCTTGTGTCCTTGCAGGTGATCACCCCACACTGCAAGAGCCTGATCCCACACCACCAACTGCATTTCCAGATCAAATCCAGCTCCTGGAGCTGCCAGGCACTGAGGGGAAGTGACAGTAATCAGCTGGTGGATCCAGCCTGGAATCGAAATTAGGGGAATAAAACCTAACCGACTTGTCCAGCAGCTTTGTCAGGGCACTCTGAGGCACATCCCTGCTCTCCCGAGCTGCTACATCACATTCCCACAGCACCCTGTGGGGCCTGGGCAGAACATTTGCTGGCGACCTGAGGCTTCCCAAATCCTCCTTGGAGCATCCAGAGGAGGAAGGCTTGCCAGGAAGTGCAGCAGACAATGGCCCCCCATCCCTGCCTCCTCCCTGAGCACCGAGCTGCTGCTTCCTGACGCTGCAGGGGATGGGCAGCATTCCTGCTCCTTCCTCCGTGGCTCTGCTCCCGCCAGGCAGGGGCTGTGGTCCCCAAGCACTGCCTCTCCTCAAAGGGCTGCTTTTGCAGGCATGGAGCAGAAAAGAGCCTTGGCACGGGACAGGAGGGGCCTGCAGGGTCGGCTTTATGGCTTCGGCTCTTTCACTGCCACAAAACCTCTGGAAAGCGAACGCATCCCCTTCCCGTTAACCCTTTCATCCCGCTCGCGCTTCTGCAGCTCTCCTCTGGCCCCTGTGGGCCTCCAGCCCGCCGGGGTGATGCCTGCTAGCACCTGGACTTAAAGAAAAACTCAGGAGCAGTTAACTGGGGTGAGATAAGGAAAGGATTTACTGTGCCAAGGCAAAAGCTATTACAAGACGCGCGCGCCGGAATACAGCTGTGTTACATCTTTTATAATATTAATTGACCAATCCTAAATGTGTCCGCCCTTTAACTTTTGCTCTGGTCCACCCTCTGACCCACCCCCAAGAATTGGGTCTAGGGGTGTTTCGGGACCACCCCTTCATCATCTTCATCATCTTCAGAGCACAAAGGGTACACAGTTACCTTGTCTTTGACCCTGTTTTGTTGTTCAGGCCCTAATCCTGGTGTTCCCAAACAGCTGAGGCCTCGCTTTAACATGAGACTAAACATCTTCTACTGGCTTCAGGGGTAGATTTGATATGGGGAGCATAGAACGGGGTAAAAGGGTTAGGAATTTAGTACGGGGTAAGGGAACAAGGGCTGCTACTTTATAAAACTACTTCTACTACTTATAAAACTTATAAAGCTTACAAAAATTAGAAAACTACAAAAAAAAAAAACCCAAAAAACTACTAAGGCTTAAGGTTTAGGCATCAGGGGTTTCAGAGCTGCACAGAAGGGGGGTGCTGGGGAGGGCACCTTCCTGCCGCCAGCCCCGCAGCAGCGGCTCCACGGACACCTGAGCCGGGGAAACCGGGCCGGTGCTGCCCAGACTGTTACCCCACCCCGATTTAACCCAAGCTGTTCAGTGGGTCGCAGCAGGGAGAAGGGTTTGCTGAGGCAAACCCGGTTGCTTTTTGTGGTCTCGGGCTGGAGCAGCTCCCCGGCTCACCAGCGGGTCGCCCCGGTGGTGCAGAGGGAGGCTGTGGGGAGGGACAGGCAGGGGCAGGAGGGCGGATTCTGACGTTGCTCTCCCTTCGCTGCAGCCGAAGAGATTGAAGAGATTCATTCAGCCTCAGACTCTGTTCGGAGCTTTCCTTGGAATTGCATCTTCTCCTTTCCCAGCCCCACCAGGGTGGTGTTTGAAGGAGTTTAAGAGACTCGTTCAGCCTCAGACGCGCACCTTGGCCACTCTGTTAGGACTTTTCCTCGGAATTAAACCTTGTCCTTTCCCAGCCCCATCAGGATGGTGTCAGCACACACGGGACAAGGCTTTTCCTTGTGCCCTTGGCAGACATTCCCAGCTCCACCTCCACCTGGCACCAGCAGGACTTTCAAACAAGGTGTGACAGGCGGGGTGTCCCCAGACCTGCCGGTGGAGCATTGGAGCTGTGTGTTATGGGGAGAGCCCTCAGACACTGGACTTGGCATTTACCCATCTGGTCTCCTGTAACAAAAAAAAAAAAAAAAGAAAGCCAAAAAAACCCAGTGGCAGGAGCTGCAAGCAGCTGCAGGGGCATGGCCCTGCCTGGTGCTCACGGTGGAAACGTGGCCTGGGATTACAAGAGCAATTCTGCAGCACAGGGTAAGGAGCCCCAGGCACAGAGGGGCTACAAACCCCCCAGGAGTGGGACCCCAGGGCCTGAAATGTTCCTTCATCCCCAGCTCAGCATTACAGGAGCTGGCAGCAGTGACGATGGGAAGGGCTGTGCCCTCCATTCCCCACTGAGTGGATTCCCAGAGGGTCATCATGGAAGTCCTGTGTGAAGACTGTGGGCTTGATTTGTCTTTTATATGCACAGATCCCTCACTTGTTCAACTTCATAGAACCACAGACTGGTTTGGGCTGGAAGGGACATTAAAGTTCACCTCATTCCACCCCCTGCCATGAGCAGGGACACCTTCCACTGGCCCAGGTTGCTCCAAATTTATCCAAACCTGGCCTTGGGACACTTGCAGGGATGGGGCAGCCACAGCTTCTCACGGGCAACCTGTGCCAGGGCCTCCCCACCCTCCCAGGGAAGGATTTATCCCCAGTATCTGATCTACAGCTCTCCTCTTTTAGTTCAAAACCTTTGTCCTATCAATCACCAGCAGCAATCGCCTCGACCTTACCAAGGGCAGTCCCTCGTGCAGGTCCCTGCTCTGCTTTGGACACCACAACAAGTCGCAGTTCAAGGAGCTCATTCCATGTCCAGCCAAGAGCTGCCGCCATTTCCTGCACCACGTTCCGAGGCTGATGGATTGAAAACAATTAGTTGCTTCTGTTCCTTTTCTTTGAGGAAAACACAGGCTGGAGCAAACCCTGGCAGCAGCACATGTTGATTTCTGGTAAAATAATTCACCCAAATCAGCCCTTGGCTGATAATCAATAATAAAAAAAAAATTAATACCGTAAATATAATGAAAACATAATTAGCAATTAAAGACGGGGGGTGACAGGCTGGTGCTGTGGATGGGAATCCTGGGAGTGTTGTTGTGCATCTGAATGGTGCTGGGAAGCAGCACGTTCCAGAGATGGTGTCTGAAGTTCGGCAAGACTTCAATGAAGACACTTTTGCGGGTGAAGATCTCAGCAGGTCCAAGAGCTCGGGGGTCACGGAGGTTAATCCTGTCCTCCCTCAAAGGATGCTGCTGTGTTTGTCTCCCAGGCTCAGCAATCCCTGTTGGGTAGAAAAGTGTTTGGAAAACACGGCTCCCAGGAGGTATTTTGGACAAAGTATTTGGCCTGTGGCTGCCTGTCAGCCTGGGACTGGGGGATCTTCTGTTCAGTCCTCCTTCTTCTCTCCTGCATTTCTCCGCCATTGACCTGCTTGTGAAGAACAGTTTTCCAAACTCAGTGTTCAGCTTTGGATCTGTGGATCCCAGAATCCCAGAATGTGCTGAGCTGGGAGGGACCCCCAAGGACCATCCAGTCCAACCCTCAGCCCTGCACAGCCCCAGCCCCAAGAGTCCCCCCCTGTGCCCCAGAGGAGCAGCCAAAGCCTCCTGGAGCTCTGGCAGCCTTGGGGCTGTGCCCACTGCCCTGGGGAGCCTGGTCAGTGCCCAACCAGCCTCTGGGGGAAGAACCTTTCCCTGAGATCCAACCTGACCCTGCCCTGACACAGCTCCAGCCCTTCCCTGGGGCCTGTCCCTGCTCCCCCAGAGCAGAGCTCAGTCCTGCCCCTCCTCTGCCCCTGCCCAGGCAGTTGGAACTGCACTGAGGTCTCCCCTCAGCCTCCTCTGCTCCAGCTGAACACACCAAGTGCCCTCAGTGTCCTCACACACCTTCAAATCAAGGCCCTTCCCCATCTCTTTGCCCTCCTTTGGACACTCTCCAATGGCTTCAGACCTTCCTCCTTCATATTGTGCCCCCCAAACTGCCCCAATATTGAGGTGAGGCCGCCCCAGGGCAGAGCAGAGCAGGACAATCCCCTCCCTCTCCCAGCCTGAGGACAATGAAGTATTCGAGCCTGATCTCTGTGGGAACCAGGGCACAAAATCTCCCACTGGGAATGGAGGGGGCCATAAAGATTTATCCTCCTCTCCACCTCTGATGGTGGAGAACCAGGAATTTAAATGCAGAACCTCCAACACCAGGTTTGCACCCTTTGGCCTCTCCCCTGGGCTCCAGAGCCTCCTCCACTGGAGAGCAGCAGTTCTGGTGCCTCCTTCCCAAGGACAGCCAGCAACGTAACCGGGCAGGCCATGCTCTTCTGCCAGCTGAGTGCCTGCTGCTCACATCACACCAGGGGGATCCAGAGGGATAACTGAGCTGTCTGGTGTTGGTGAAGTCCTTGGAGACCTTTGGGAGAAACTGGGATGTTTCTGACCCTGAGGGTTTGCACGAAGGTGCCGTCCCAACCCTGGCAGCCCTTTCCACCCCGCCCACACCGTGGCCGTGCACAGGTTCATTCTGCAGCTGTTGGGTTCAAAAAAACCAACACCCACAAAGGCACTGCCTGGGTCTGACTGTGTGAGTGACCTAAACCCCTCCTTGGCTTACTTCAAAAGCTTCAAAAACCGAAAACTGTACACAAGGGTGTTTTTGTCCATCACGTCCAGCTCTGGGCTCGGATCTTCACAGATGGTCCCACCAGCCTGTTCAGGGCTGAGATCTGAACCAGCTCATTTATCAGCGCTGGCTGAAACCCAGAATTTATCTTCCATGGGAAGTCTGACATTTTAAGCTCCTTTTTTTTTCAGTCCAAATCCCAAACCAAACGGTCCAGATTTAAAAATTCCCCGAGGAGGAGAAAGTTTCTAAAAATGCTGCTGTCACATAGTGGAAATATTATCTTGTACCTGGCCAGGTCTATTCTAGGATCCAGCCTAAAGTCTCAGTTTTAATAAGAATGGGATTTAGCTCAGGACAGCAAATGTTTGACTAATGTTAAAAGAATGTCTGTATGTTTGGGGAGAGAAATGAAAAAAGGGGAAAATACTCATCGTTCTGCTTTCCTGGGTGAAAACCTCTTTGCATTCGTTATTTTTTTCCTTTGAGATGTTCCAATTATGACAGGAGCCCATTTGGAGAGTGCTTAGGAGCAATTTTTATCCTTAGTGCTGAGGACTTGAAAGGGTTTTTGGAGCCCCGTGGAGCTGAGCAATGAGGGTGGTTTCTACCTGCCCTCCAGCCCAGACATGCCTGGAGCCAGGAAACTCCTTTGAAACCCCCTTTTGAACTATTTTTCCAAGGAAACCTCACTCCCTTGAAGGTGAGCCAGGAGTTTTCCAGCTCCCAGGTTTGCCCCAGGGTGTGAGCCCTGTTGCTCCTTGGTCAGCCCAAACTAAAACCAAATTTATCCATCAGAGCTTGGCATGAAAAAGGAGAGTTACTACGTGTTGCCACGAGGGATTTATATCTAAAGTAATAACTTAATGCCACAGCAAATGCTTTAATTTCTTTGTGGTATAAATTAGCATAATAATCTGATAATGATACATTAGAGCCTGAAAAAAGTGGGGGGAAAAAAAAAAAGGGAAAAAGAAATCACACATGGCTCAGCATTCCAGGAATTAAAAAGCAAGGAAAGGCTCCACTTAAACTGGGCTGAAGTTTCATGGGCACAAATTGGGGAAGGTGAGGGGGCTTTGTCACAGAAACACTTTTAAGGGACCACGGAAGCCAGATAAAATGTTGACTGTGTGTTTACTGGTCTCTCATCTTCTGTGCCAGAAGCATTTGCTGGGGTTTACTGAAATCAGGGAATCAGAATCTTCTGAGTGGGAAGGGACCCACAAAGATTATCCAGTCCAACTCCTGCACAGACACCCCAACGATCCCACCCTGTCCCTGAGAGGATCATCCAAAGCCTCCTGGAGCTCTGGCAGCCTTGGGGCTGTGCCCACTGCCCTGGGGAGCCTGGTCAGTGCCCAACCAGCCTCTGGGGGAAGAACCTTTCCCTGAGATCCAACCTGACCCTGCCCTGGCACAGCTCCAGCCCTTCCCTGGGGCCTGTCCCTGCTCACCAGTTTAAATAAATGGTTTAACGTGGGAATGATGCCCAAACCCTTGTGGGGCAGGTGTGGCCAACCTGAGAACTGCAGGGAGTTCATGAGGTGGCACAAGGTGCTGTGACTGCAGAATGGGATTTTCAGACATCAAAATGCCCACAGCGAGGTCTTGGTAAAATCAATTAGAGAGAGAAAACAGAGTCCAGGGGTGATACTGAGAAGTCTGCACTGATCAGAGACCTCAGTGCAGTTCCAACTGCCTGGGCAGGGGCAGAGGAGGGGCAGGACTGAGCTCTGCTCTGGGGGGAGCAGGGACAGGCCCCAGGGAAGGGCTGGAGCTGTGCCAGGGCAGGGTCAGGTTGGATCTCAGGGAAAGGTTCTTCCCCCAGAGGCTGGTTGGGCACTGACCAGGCTCCCCAGGGCCATGGGCACAGCCCCAAGGCTGCCAGAGCTCCAGGAGGCTTTGGCTGCTCCTCTGGGGCACAGGGGGGGACTCTTGGGGCTGGGGCTGTGCAGGGCTGAGGGTTGGACTGGATGGTCCTTGGGGGTCCCTTCCAGCTCAGCAGATTCTGGGTTAAACATCTGTAGGTGCCCATGTTCAGACATCTAAATTTGGGAATCCCACCAATCCCAGCCATCCCAAACTCCCAGCACCCTGAATCCCCCAGCAGCACATCCCCAAACTGCCCAGCCAAGGGACCCCAGGCAGAGGCTCCCAGCAGAGCAGGGTCTCAGCAGGGAGGGTAATTAAACACCAGAAGGGATTAGCAGGAGATCCAGTGGTGTCTGCAGCCCCTGAAATCCCTAAATCCACCCAGGGCAGCTCCTGCCCAGCAACGTGGGAGCTCAACCTGTAATTACAGCCCAGCAGGAGATGAGATGTTGTGGGCTGTGTTTATTCAGGATGATCCCAGGCTGTTTTCCTGCTGCTGGGACACTCAAAGCCATAAGGAATATGCTCCTTTTCCAAGGGGAGCACAGAGGAGGTTGGACAGTCGGTCTCTTGATTCGGCGTCCTGGGTTTTGGGGGGTTTTTTTGCAGGGTGTACTTTGTTTTTTGAAGGCCTCCAGCTTTGTTACACACCCTACAAGTGATTTGGTTTTAATTACGAGAAGAGCTACAAGCAGCCTAAACCCAAACTGCTCCCATTTGATGTTGCTCACAGCCACATTCTTTCTTCATTTATTTCATCGTGATCCCTTCCCTTCCCACGTGGAAAGGAGGCAACTGCAGTGCAAGGGGGTGATTCAAGGGTTAGAGCTGTGGAGTCTCTGGCACAGGTTTCCTGGTCCAGCTGCTGTGGCTCTGGGGACACCTATATAAAGCCCAGCCTAGAAAAGCCAAGAAGCCAAAGCCAACCCTCTCTCCAGGTGTCCCCTGTCACGAGCACACAGTTGTTGTTTTCTTTTCTCCTCTGAAAAAAAAAAAAAAAACAAAAAACAGCTGACATGTATTTTAAAAGCTCAGCAATTCAACAGAGAGGTGTTTGGTGGAAAAGCAACGCCTGGGATTGGTTGGGATCCCAAAAAACCCGCCGGGGCAGCAGCTCTGAGTGTGTGCCGGGCTCTGCACCGCTGAGCCCTCACAGGTGGGAGATGTCACAGCAAGGCCAAACCTCAGCCCTCGGTGTCACTGGGCGATGGAGGGGGATTGCAACCCACGGCAAGCTCCTGGGGACAAAGGAAAGCTTGGAAACCTCTTCTCTGTGGGGACCAGTGACAGGACCGGCCATGTCCCCAGCTGTGTCCCCATTCATGTCCCCACCTATGTCCTCATTTATGTCCCCACCCCTGTCCCCCTTCGCGTCTCCAGCCATGTCCTCTTTTGTGTCCCCAGCCATGTCCCCATTTCTGTCCCCACCCATGTCACCACCCATGTCCCCAGTTGTGTCCCCAGCCGTGCTCCCAGCCCTGTCCTCACCCGTGTCCCCAGCCATGTCCCCAAAGGTGACCCCACCATGTCTGTGCTGCGGGGCAGGGCCTGAGCCCCGCTGTCACCCCGAGGGGAGGTGTTTGTCCCTCTTTGGGCTCTTTGGGCTCCTTCTGCTCTCCGAGCAGGACCCCCAAGCTCTGCTCTGATGGAACCCAAGGGGCCGTGTCTCCAGCCCCACCCGATGCAGCAGCAGGTGACTGCAGGGGAGATTCTCATCAGTTTTGGAGCAGTGATGTGCAAAGCGCTCTCCTCCACCCACTGCGTTCGTGCTGGGGGCACTTTGTCCCCCTCCCTTTCTTTAAAAGGCTGCTCAGGCCTCGCTGCTCACACTTCACTGCAGGTAAAATGTGATTTCACGCCCTGCAGTCACTTCCAGGCGCAGCTGCTCCAGCTTGGAGCACCTCCTTCCAGCCCCAAGAGCAGGAACACGCTCCCTTGGAAGTCAGTGGTGCAAATACCAGGCAGTGCTGGGAATATCCTGGATCCCTCAGGCCAGGGAAGTGGTGTTTGAGGAGGGGGAGTCTCTGGGGACGAGCTGGGTGAGAGGAGCTGTTCTTATGTTTAAAAACAGAAATCCCACCTGCCCCTGTGCTGCCTGTGCAGGATTGCACCAGGAAAAGGTTTGTCCTTAATGCAGCATATGGAAAACATGTGAGGAGCAGCTGAGGGCACTTGGTGTGTTCAGCTGGAGCAGAGGAGGCTGAGGGGAGACCTCAGTGCAGTTCCAACTGCCTGGGCAGGGGCAGAGGAGGGGCAGGACTGAGCTCTGCTCTGGGGGAGCAGGGACAGGCCCCAGGGAAGGGCTGGAGCTGTGTCAGGGCAGGCTCAGGTTGGATCTCAGGGAAAGGTTCTTCCCCCAGAGGCTGGTTGGGCACTGACCAGGCTCCCCAGGGCAGTGGGCACAGCCCCAAGGCTGCCAGAGCTCCAGGAGGCTTTGGCTGCTCCTCTGGGGCACAGGGGGGGACTCTTGGGGCTGGGGCTGTGCAGGGCTGAGGGTTGGACTGGATGGTCCTTGGGGGTCCCTCCCAGCTCAGCACATTCTGGGATTCTCTGATCCAATTTTCTCTGTGCATTCCTTCCACAAACATCTTTCCAAATGCCAGACTCTATTCCCTGGTTTCTTGAGCTCTCCTTTGGGATGGGAAAACCCCCTTTCTGAAGGGCCAGCCCAACCTCCAAGGCCAATAAACCAGTCACATAATAAACCTGTAAATAAAACTTCCCTTTCCCAATGGCCCCCAAAAAAGGCAGCTCGTGGCTGACCACACTCATTTGGGATCTCCAGGCCTGGGTCGAAATACCCAGGTGTGAAGATACAAATCATTCTATCAGCCCTGTGGGACAGGAGATGCCCCAGAAGTATTTGTTGGAATTCTATTACTCTCTCAGTGGATCGGGTCCAGCCTCCACACACTGATTTGGGAGTCAAGAAGCCTCTAAAAGAGTTTTGTGCAGTCCCCAGCTCATCAAGGATTCAAATGTAATAACACCGTTCATAATGGATTTAAGGAGGGGGGGGAATAATTCCCTTCATGCATAATTTATTTACTCCACATATATTTATAGTGGAAAATGTGCTGTGTTAGCTGGGAAAACTGCACAGCCAGCAAAGGGAGGGCAGAATTCCCACCCCTCCCCTTCATCCCATGGGTCAAAGGGTTATTTTAGGTTGTCAGGCGCTCCTGGTCCTGATGAAAATCAGTCATTCCAGGCTGAGCTGTTCCTCACAAACGGATCCCAGCCCTGATTTCCAGCCTGGTGCTCCACGTGTGTCCTCCTGGATCTCCCTGCCCAGCCCATACGGCAACAATTCCCAGGAATTTTGGAGCCTGGATCCTCTGTCCTGCCCCGTGTTGTTGTTTGTGTTGTGACAAGACAGGCTGGGCAAGTCCCTGCCTTGGAGGAGTCTCAGGCTGGAACCTGGGATCCCAAATCCTTAGAGGGGATCAAAAGTACTCCAGGAGACCCCTGGGAGGAGTCTCCCGAAGATCCTGGAAGACAAAGGTTCCATGAGAAGAGAAAAATCATCTCAGGTACCTTCCTGGAGCTGCTACTTGGGGTATCAAGTCCTTCAGTCAGAGCAGAAAAGGCTCCGGGAGATGCCTGGGAAGAGCCTTGGCTGATTCCAGGAGGACACTGAAATCACCTGGGGCAGCTTCCCTGGAGCTGCTTTTCCCTCCAGAGAGTTTGGGATGGTCCTGTGGGGATGGTGGAGGTCCAAGAACGGGCCTCCACCAGTGCTGAAGTCCCACAATCGTGTCACCCAGACACGTTTTATGTTGGGAGAGACGGGATCATTGCTGGGTTTCACCTGGCACAGGGACATGGAGGCAACTGTGAGGGACAGGAGGGACTTGGGGGGGCTCGTTACTGGTCTTGCACTAATTAATTCTCTCCTCCCTTCCCCCCCGCTGCCTGACAAGACGTTGAGTTCAGTCCTTGTGGGGCTCAGTGACCTCCCTGTGACCTGGTAGGGGGGTCTCAACAAGCCCCAGGGAAAAAGGGGGAACCGTAAATTTACCTTCACTCCCTAAAATAAATTACAAGAAATTAATGTCCCATAATGAGACAATTTGTCACTGCTTGATAGGCCTGGCTTTAACAGAGGGTTTAAAACAGCCCCATTAATTTCTATGGCTTTGCTATTTAATACTTAAACAGGATGAGTCTTGCTGTAAAGGCAGTTTACTTGGAAAGCAGGGAAAGAGGAGGGGAGGGGAGGGGAGAGGAGGGGAGGGAGGGAAGGAAGGGAAGAGTGTGTGTCTCTGGCATAAAACTGGCTCTTGCCTTCATCTGAAGGGAAGGTGGTTTCAGCCCTCTAAATTCAGCTGATGGATGCAAATCCTCTTGGGAAACAGGCCGAGACACCAAAAGTCAAAGGTGACCATGAAAACAGGAACATCCAATCTCCAGGGCCCATCCCTACCTGCCCAGCAAGGTGCTGACTCCTGCTTTCCACTAATTATTCCAAAGTTTGCCCATCTCTGGCATCTCTGGCTGCTGGTCAGACCAGGAGCAAAACCAGGAAGGGAGACCCGGATTCCAGAGGGAAACCAGAGCTGCCTGTGAGGTGGACTCTCCTCCCTGCTGGAGAGGGACTTTGGAGAAGGGCAGAGTGACAGGAAACAGGGAATGGGATTAAACTAAAGAGAAAAGGTTTAGATGGGATATGATGAGAAAATCCTTCCCTGGGAGGGTGGGGAGGCCCTGGCACAGGTTGCCCAGAGAAGCTGTGGCTGCCCCTGGATCCCTGGGAGTGTCCAAGGACAGGCTGGAGCAACCTTCCAGGTTGGAAGGTGTCCCTGCCCATGGCAGAGGGGTGGAACTGGTCCTTTCCACCAACCCATTCCATGATTCCCTGCTCCCCCCTCCTCCTACAGATCCTCAGCCCCAGGTTTGCAGGAGGCTTTGCAGGTGCCTGGTGAGCAGAGGTGCTTGGAGCAGAGGATCTCAGCTCCTGTGGCCACCAGCCAACCCCTTCCCTTCCCTCTGGCTCCTGCAGCTGGCTTTAGGGATGCACAGAGCAGGGCTGCCTTCCTGGAGCAGGGAATGAGCAGCTGGATTCCTCCGTGTTTTCACTGCCTTCTCCACTCCACGTCCTGCCAGTCTGCCCCACTCTGCCTCTGGAAAGGCTGGAATGGCAGGGCTGAGGTATTTAAGCAGCAAAAAGCCTCCAAACCCTTCGGATGGAGCTCCTCCATCTCCTCTTTTCCGGGCAGAAGGTTCAATCCAGGCAGCATCCCCACGGAGCCCTGTCCCTGTCTCTCCACGTGCTCTCTTGCCAAGCCCTGGAGCACTTTCCCGAGGTCACTGGATGAGCAATCCTGCAATTCTGATCTTTCCTTTGGATCTGGCACTGCTGCAGACACAGAGGGGGAACCACAGCTCATAAAGCAGCTCCATCTTGCAGGGTAAGGACTGCTCAGCCTGTACCTGCTCAGGGCCCCCTGGGAGATACATTTAATTAAACTCCCATTTTCTGAGCTCCGCTCGCTCCCTTCTCCCAGAGATCTTCATTCTTATTGTTGTTATTTTCCATGGCCTGTTGTTATTTGAGAGATCTCTGCTTGCTTTCCTCTCACAAAGGGCACATCTGCCCTGCCAGAGAGGGGGTCACAAAGGGAAGGGGGGTGACCCCAAGCACATCTGGGAGCCCTGCAGGGCCCCAGCTCTGCACCAAGCCAGGGGCAAACACCCAAACTGCTGGAGGTCCTCCCTCTAATCAGATTTACTTCTTACATCCTCATTAGAAATCATTTTGGTGGCATAAATTCAGTATTTCAATACCCAAAGAGGCTCAGCTCAGTGTCTTCTCAGGATTACACTGATCACGGAACAAAGGCAAAGCCACTCCATTCCAGCTATTGTTCTCCAGGAAATGCCATTAAACTTCACTGATTTCCTGCAGGGAGTTATGGCAGAATCCCAGAGGGATTGAGGATGGGAAAGACCTCTGGGATCATCAGGTCCAACCTGTGACTGATCCCCACCTTGTGCCATGTCCAGTCACTCCTTGGACACCTCCAGGGATGGGAACTCCATCATCCCTGTCCATGAGGACAATGGGAAGATGCCCTGAAGAGTCTGACCTGGAGCACAGAAAGTCTTTCTGTTCTCTTTACTTCATTCTTTCTTCCTTTCTTCCTCTTTCTTCTTTACTTCCTTTCTTTCTTCCTTTCTTTCCCCTCCTTCCTCCTCCTCCCCCCTCCTTCCTTCCTTTTCTTT
>VXAY01000797.1:10444-21699 GCA_013399855.1 Oxyruncus cristatus
GGGGATGGGGACAGTATAAGGAAACTGTGTATCAGGGGAGTGGGGATGGGGACAGTAGAGAGGGGAGCAGCAGAATGGGGGACACGGGGTGTGCACCGTGTAGGAAACTGTGTATCAGGGACCTGGGGATGGGTACAGTGAAGAAAACTGTGTAGCAGGGGAGTGGGGACGGGAACAGAGAAGGAAACTTTATACAAGGGGAGTGGGGATAGGCACAGTATAGGAAGCTGTGTGTCGAGGGTCTGGGGATGGGGACAGTGTAAAGAGGAGCAGTAGAATGGGGTACAGTGATGGGTAAGTGGGGTACAGGAGATGGGTACAGTATAGACGGCAGCAGGATAGTGGGGGACAGGGGCTTGGTACAGTATAAAAAACTGTATAGTAGGGACTGGAGATGGGTACAGCACAGAGGGGAGTGGTAAATTGGGGTACAGGCAATGGGTACACTATAGAAAATTGTGTAGCAGGGGCCTGGGGATGGGTACAGTGTAGAAAACAGTTAATCAGCTGGGCACAGTGTAGAGGGGAGCAGTAGAGCAGGGAACAGTATGGAGGGGAGCAGTATAGTGCGGGCCTGGGAATGGGTTTGGTATAGAAGGGAGCAGAATAGTGGGGGACAGAGGACAGCTACAGTATAGATAAACTATAGCAGGGGACTGGAGATGGGTACAGTACCGAGGGGAGTAGGAGAGGGGGGTACCGGGGATGGGTGCAGGAGGAGAGTGGGAACCTGGGGATGGGGGCAGTATAGAAAGCTGTATGGCAGGGACTGAAGGTGGGCACAGGAGAGAGAAGAGCAGGACATTCGGGTACAGGAGAGGGGTGTGGTATGGAGGAGGAACAGTATAGCATGGCCCCAGGGATGGGTACACTATAGAAAACTCTACAGCAGGGAATGGGATGGTTACATATAGAGGGGAGCGGTATAGGGAGAGACTGGGGCTGGGTACAGTATGGAAGATTGTATAGCAGGGGCCTGGGCATGGGTACAGTGTAGAGGGAGCAGCAGAGGGGTACAGGAGATGGGTACAGTATAGAGCAATACAGTGGGGGTCTGAAGGGGGTACAGTATAGAAAAGAGCAGTACAGAGGGGGTCTGGGAATGGATACAGTATAGAAAACTGTAGAGCAGAGAGCTGGAGATGGGTACAGTATAGAGGGGAGTGGGGTGGGGTACAGGGCATTCAGTAGAGAGAGAAACAATGTAGTGGGAGACAGGGGATGTGTGCAAGAGAGGGGGACGGAGTAGAGTGAAGAAGGGGAGCCGTTGTCAGGGGACAGGGGATGGGTGCAGCACAGAGGGGAGCAGTGCAGGAGGGGACCGGGGATGGGTGCAGTACAGAGGGGAGCAGTGCAGCAGGGGACAGGGGATGGGTGCAGCACAGAGGGGAGCAGTATAGAAGGGGACCAGGGCTGGGCCCCTTGTGACACACGTGGCACCCCACAGGTGTTACAGACTGTCGCAGTGCTGTGTGTGGGTGCTGGTGCTCCTCACCACCCTCCCTGGGCGCTGCCCCTTCCCCGTGGGGCCGCGGGGTGGGGGGATGGCAGGAGGTGGGTGTGCCCGGGGGGGTGACAGCGCTGTCCCCACAGGCCTGCGCAACGCCCCGCGCTGCTGGGACGTCATCCAGCCCCTGCTCTGCGCCGTCTACATGCCCAAGTGCGAGGATGGGCAGGTGGAGCTGCCCAGCCAGACCCTGTGCCAGGCCACCCGGGCCCCCTGCACCATCGTGGAGCGCGAGCGGGGCTGGCCCGACTTCCTCAAGTGCACGACCGACCGCTTCCCCGAGGGCTGCCCGGTACGACACGGGGGGCCCTGCCAGGCTGTGTCCTCCCAGGGCAGCGGGGGAGAAACGTCACTTCTTGGGAAGGGAAAGTGGCTTCTGGGAGGAGAAGGGGGTCAGGGTTGTTCAGCCTGGAGAAGAGAAGGCTCGAAGGAGATCTTGAGCCCCTTCCAGTGCTTAAAAAGGGCTCCAAGAGAGCTGGAGAGGGACTTTGGACAAGGGGGGGAAGGACAGGACACAGGGAATGGCTTCCCACTGCCAGAGGGCAGGGAGAGGTGGGAGATTGGGAAGGAATTCCTGGCTGGGAGGGGGGGGAGGCCCTGGCCCAGGTTGCCCAGAGCAGCTGTGGCTGCCCCTGGATCCCTGGAAGTGTCCAAGGCCAGGTTGGATGGCGCTTGGAGCAACCTGAGCTGGTGGAAGGTGTCCCTGCCCATGGCAGGGGAGTTGGGACTGGGTGAACTTTAAGGCCCCTTCCCACCCAAACCATTCTATGATCCCATGATGATCCAATGAAACCAAGCTGTCACCTCCCCTCTGCAGGGGACTGATGTCCCCCTTTACCATGGGGGTGTCTCCTCCTCACGGCCTCGTTTCTCCTGCGGCAGAATGAGGTGCAGAACATCAAGTTCAACAGCTCAGGGCAGTGCGAGGCGCCGCTGGTGCGCACGGACAACCCCAAGAGCTGGTACGAGGACGTGGAGGGCTGCGGCATCCAGTGCCAGAACCCGCTGTTCACCGAGAAGGAGCACCGCGAGATGCACGTCTACATCGCCGCCTTCAGCTCCGTCACCATCTTCTGCACCTTCTTCACCCTGGTGAGACGCGGGGGGAGCCCAGGGAGGTGTCCCCCGAAGGGCACGGGGCACCAAGCTGTCGCTCTGTCCGCCCCGCCAGGCCACCTTTGTCGCTGACTGGAGGAACTCCAACCGCTACCCCGCCGTCATCCTGTTCTACGTCAACGCCTGCTTCTTCGTGGGCAGCATCGGCTGGTTGGCCCAGTTCATGGACGGCGCCCGCGACGAGATCGTGTGCCGCGCCGACGGCACCATGCGGCTGGGGGAGCCCACGTACGTGCTGCCTGCGGCCCCGCGGCCTGAGCGGCGTCCCCGACACCAAGGAGGGCGCGTGGGGTTTGCCGGCCTCTTGGGAGCGTGGGGGATGAGACCCCTTCCTCCTCCCTGTCCCCTCGCGGACGTGGGTGACGTTTCTGTCTCGCCTGCCCCCGTAGGTCCAACGAGACGCTCTCCTGCGTCATCATCTTCGTCATCGTGTACTACTCGCTGATGTCGGGAGTCATCTGGTTCGTCATGCTGACCTACGCCTGGCACACCTCCTTCAAGGCCCTGGGCACCACCTACCAGCCGCTGCTGGGCAAGACCTCCTACTTCCACCTCATCACCTGGTCCATCCCCTTCGTCCTCACCGTGGCCATCCTGGCCGTGGCGCAGGTAACGGGGTCACCATCCCGTGGCAGTTCCCCTCCAGGGTGACGTGGCCAGCTGACCCCCCTGTCCCTGTGCCCATCCCTGCCAGGTGGATGGTGACTCTGTCAGTGGCATCTGCTTCGTGGGCTACAAGAACTACCGCTACCGAGCCGGCTTCGTCCTGGCGCCCATCGGGCTCGTCCTCATCGTGGGGGGCTATTTCCTCATCCGGGGTAGGTGTGGGCCCAACTCCCTGAAGGGGTGGGGGTGCCACGGGTGTCCCCCCACCCTCACCCCCTCATCCCTCCACCGCAGGGGTCATGACGCTCTTCTCCATCAAGAGCAACCACCCCGGGCTGCTGAGCGAGAAGGCGGCCAGCAAGATCAACGAGACCATGCTGCGCCTGGGTAAGGGGTCCACCGGCCCCGTTTCCGTGGGAACTGGGGTGACAGTGGGGACATTGTGTCCCCTGAAGTCAGGCAGCCCTTTCACAGGAGTGGCAACAGTGGGGACAAAGATGTAGTGATGTGGCACAGCCCCAGTGCAGCGTCTTTGCCCTGCTGTCGCTGGGGTTTGGCTAAACCAGGAATGTCCCACTTCTCTTCCAGGCATCTTTGGCTTCTTGGCCTTTGGTTTTGTCTTCATCACCTTTGGCTGCCACTTCTACGACTTCTTCAACCAGGCGGAGTGGGAGCGCAGCTTTCGGGAATACGTCCTGTGAGTGGGACGGGGACGGAGGGCGAGTGGGACACCGGTGGCATCCCAGCACCCCACACCGCAGAGTGGAGATCCCCGTGTCCCCCACCAGTGCTGCCAGCACACCTCCACCCTGCGGAGCTGTGGGGGGCCATTGGTGTCCCCCCTCCTCACAGCCGGTGTCCCGTGTCCGTCCCCTCAGGTGCGAGGCCAACGTGACCATCGCCACGCAGACCAACAAGCCCATCCCGGACTGTGAGATCAAGAACAGGCCGAGCCTGCTGGTGGAGAAGATCAACCTCTTCGCCATGTTCGGCACCGGCGTCTCCATGAGCACCTGGGTCTGGACCAAGGCCACCCTGCTCATCTGGAAGCGCACCTGGTGCAGGTGGGACCCCGAGGATGTCACCCCAGCTTCGTGGGGCCCTTCCCGCCCCATCCAACATCCTGAGATGTTGGAGGATGTCCCCAGGCATTTGTTCCTCAGCTCAGTGAGTTGTGGGCTCAGCAGTGTAGGAATGGGGTGGCCTCTCCCCCTTGGCAGATGTCTCACACCCTGTTCGTGGGACACCTCTGGGACCCATCCAGTGCATCCCCCAGACCGGTATCCCTGTCCAGAATGGCAGAGGGAGGTGGGGAGGGTCCCTGTGCCCCCAGCTGTGACCTGAGCCCCACCATGTCCCTGCTCTGACCCTCCATGTCCCCAGGCTGACGGGGCAGAGCGACGACCAGCCCAAGAGGATCAAGAAGAGCAAGATGATCGCCAAGGCCTTCTCCAAGCGCAAGGAGCTGCTGCGCGACCCGGGCCGGGAGCTGTCGTTCAGCATGCGCACCGTGTCACACGACGGCCCCGTGGGTACGTGCCCGTGGCAGGGACTGTCCCAGCAGCACCCCGGGGTCCCCAGCGCCACCCCTTGACCAGACCCCCCTGTCGTTGCAGCCGGTTTAGCCTTCGACATCAACGAGCCGTCGGCTGACGTGTCCTCGGCCTGGGCCCAGCACGTCACCAAGATGGTGGCCAGGAGAGGGGCCATCCTGCCCCAGGACATCTCCGTGACGCCCATGGCAACACCTGGCAAGTTCCACGTGGGGCATTTCAGGGGGGACAGGCCGGGCTGAGGGGTGTTGGGGATGTGCAGGGAGGCAGAGCCGGGGGGCTGGGGCTGGCGGGGGGCACAGGGCAGGATGTGGCCGCTCTCACCTGCCCAATGCCGTGTCCCACAGTGCCACCAGAGGAGAGGGCCAACCTCTGGATCGTGGAGGCCGACGTCTCCCCCGAGCTGCAGAAGCGCAGCAGCCGCAAGAAGAAGCGGAGGAAGAAGAAGAAGGAGGTGGACCCAGGTCCCGAGCGCTGCCTGGGGAGCTCCACGGCCCCCCTGGCCCCCAGCACCGTCCCTCGCCTGCCCCGCCTGCCCCCCCAGCCCTGCCTGGTGGCCTTTGCCCCCGATGCGCTCCCGGGGCTCCCGCCCGGCCGGCCCGACGCCGCCTTCTCGGGGCTGCCGTGGGATGGGCACCGCAGAGCCAACGTCTTCCACCTCATCAGCAACCCCTTCTGCCCCGAGAGCGGGTCCCTGGAGGAGGAGAGCCCCGGGCCCAGCCCCGGGCGCTGGCAGCACAACGGGGGCCCGCTCTGGGCCCCCAACCCCGGGGGGCCGAGGACTCAGGGCCGCCGGGCCGGGCTGGCCCCCATCCACTCCCGGACCAACCTGGTGGACGCCGAGCTGCTGGACGCCGACTCGGACTTCTGAACCCATCGGGGTGTTGTGAGGGGATGGGGACGCCGGGGCTGAGACCCCAAAGCTGAACCAGCACTGGCAGCCTGCGAGGGGACTCCAGAACCCACCTCATCCCACCAGGATCCATCCCGACAGCCTGGCACAGCCCAGTTGTCCCATCAGAGCTGGCATTTCTCCCTCCATCACCCAGACTTGATGCACACCCCAGCCCAGCAAGAAAGGTTTTGGGGTTCCCTCCAGCATCACTGGGAGAAGAGAAACGGGCTGTCAGTGGAACAACCCCCCCCAGCTCCTGCAGGGATTTAAGGACAACAGGGACACTCCCTTTGCAGGGGACCAGCGGCAGGCGAGCGTAGATCAGGGTAGATTTTGGGGAGCTTTGTCCCACAGCTCTGCCCCACCCACAGCTAGAGGTACGTAGAGCTCACAGACACTTGTGCCAATAGGGATTTTTGTGTTAAATGTCATATTTTTTACTCTTTGTATGGGACACCGGGCACGGCTCCGCTCGGGCGCTGCAGCCGGGAGCGGGTGAGCCCAGTCATGGGGCGGCAGCAGCATCATCCCTGGGGGGCACCCCTTTTTCTGGGCCCACCCCTCTTCCTTCAGGGGTCCCAAAGTGCCTTCCAGCTTCCCAGAGAGCTGAGCCAGACCCAAAGTAGAGGGTTGGTGGGATGGGGGGTGGGAAGCACCTTGGGGTGCTCCCCGAGCCACGGCGAAAAAAAAAAAAACAGAAAAACTTTGAAACCTCGGGGTCACCAACCCCCTGAGCAAACGTTTTTATTATTTTTTTAAGAACCGCCCCCCCCAAGTTACAGGGAACCCGGCTGAGCCCCGAGGCAGGAGGACTCCGGTCCCTGCCGGTGTTTGTATCTGCCCATTATCCCTGTTCCTGTTTTTATGGGATCCTGGTAGGCTCCTGGTTTTCTCGCTATCCCAGTGACCTCCACGGGTTCATTTTCCGCTGTGTAAAGGAAAACCCTCCTGTATCAGTATTAAATTTACCAAGTTTTCATTCCCAGTGGCTGCCTTGGGCTCTTTGAGGAGGGATCAGTGCGGGAAAACATCGGGGTGGGGGCTCGTCCTGTGTCCTAAAAAACCTCCAGCTACTTTAAAAATTGCTAAAAGCTGCTTTAAGGTGCCTTAAAAACTGCTTTAAAGTGCTCTGAACCCCCCGTTTCACCTGCAGAAGGCAGGGGTGAGGGGCTGGAAATGCCTGTGGGTGCCACGGGGAGATTTTTGGAGGCACTGGCCGGGCTCTGGCAGCAAAGTGGGAGCTCTGGGAGGGCCCTTTGCCAGCAGGTGGCACTACGGGCTTAAATATCCCCAAATACCACTTTTGGGGGGCTGCTGGGTGCCTTGGTGGGGTCCCGCAAGGATATTTCCCACGGCGCCGGGTGGACGGTGCTTTTTAGGGATAAATGCTCCTTTGGGAAAATATCCCTTTTTATTTCACTTGGGAATGATGCAGCCCAGTGCTGGGTTATCCCAGAGCCCAGACCCTGAAATTTGGGTGGAACTGGTCAGTGAAAATGGCATTTTCCCAATGTTTTTTGGAGAGCAGGATGGGCTGACCCCGTTCCAGAGTAAAGGCTGGGTTGTCCGTGGTGAAACAAAATGTTTCTCTTTATCTTTAATTTTGGGGCCTTTTTTTTCCTCTTTATATATATATATATACACACATAAGTTTTGTGGGCTTTTTTTTTTGTCTCCTTTTATGTATTTCATTTTCATAGGTTTCTATTCCTAAATAACTTGCCCTTTTGAACCAAAAAGCTAAAATACTTAATCTTGGAAGCAGCAGGAAATGTGGTGACACTGTCACATCCCCTCTGTTTTCCCTCCCCCCCAAAAAAGCCACCTCAGTTTGGCACACAGGGACAAAGCAGTGAGTTTTTAAGGAAGGAAAGAGCATTTATCCTGGGAAACACCCCATATTCCTCCCTGGAGGCTTGGAAGATGGAAGCAGCATGGAAAAATTGGGAGCAAGCACCAAACCTCACTATTTAAGTAGTGATGATTTAAATAATGACGGTTAAAAGGGATGAAACACCACCCAGCATGGGACAGATTCAGCCCAATTCCCGATTCCTGGTTTTCCCTGGGAGCACTGAGCACCCACACCCAAAAGCAGCTGGTGCTCGTGGTGGGGATGCGGGCACGGGTCAGGTTTTGCAGGAGAATACGGATGATCGGGAATAAAAATGAAGAATAATGAGGTGGTGGGGAGGTGCCTTTGCCTTCCCTTTCTCACCTCACCGCTGTCAGAGGGCAGGGATGGGGAGCACAGACACTGCCCCGGGTTTCCTGATTGAAACCCCATCCGGGGAACCTCCCTGTGGAGCAGGGAAAGCCCTTGTGGTTGCCCACAATGGATGTGGGACCAGGGAAGGGACTGGAGCCCCCCGGGGTGGCTGATCCAGGACAAGGCTGGATCATGTGGGATATGGGACCAGGGAAGGGACTGGAGCCCCCTGGGGTGGCCGATCCAGGGCAAGGCTGGATCATGTGGGATATGGGACCAGGGAAGGGACCGGAGCCCTCCAGGGTGGCCGATCCAGGACAAGGCTGGATCACGTTTCCCGGAGTTTTTCTGCAAGAGCATCATCTCCCTCCAACTCCTTCGGCATCTGTGAAGGTCCTGGCAAGTTTTAAGGAGCTGAGGGACGAATGTCCTCCCTTGGGTGACCCAGGTGTCACCCACTGGCTGCCAAAATCCAATCAGTTCCCCTGGCTGTACCTCGAGTATCCTTGGGGAAAAAGCATGGGAAGTGCAGGAGATCAAACCACAGAGGGCTTCACGTCTCCCCAGCACTCCCAGAGCTTTCACTGGGGCAAAACAGGGAGAGCTGAAGAATCCTGGATGATATTCCCAGTGAATACACTTCCTTGGACACCTCCAGGGCTGGGCACTCCAAACCTCCCTGGGCATCCCCTGCCAAGGCCTCACCACCCTTTCCAGCAACAAATTCCTGCTCAGGGCCAACCTGAGCCTCCCCTGGCACAGCTTGAGGCTGTTCCCTCTTGTCCTGCTCTGTCCTCTTGAAAGCAAAGAGGAGACACATCTGACATCCATGTCTGACCTTGCTCTTCCCCCACCTTTGTGCTACGATTGGCTCCAGTCTGGGGATAACGTGGCTGTGTCCCACCTCTGCTCCACACCACCTGGGGTGGACTGAGTCCAGCTTGGTTCCACCCCGCACAGACGGCGTGTCCATGCCCAGCACATCCAGGAAGGAGGTATTTCCATGCCATCCACTCGGAAACAGGCGGAACAGGCTGAGACCGCAGCTCTTTTACTCCTTTTCTGCCTCAGTTTTGTTTGTGGTTGAAATTGGTACGAGAAACCAGGCTGTGTCCTGCAGATCTACACCCAACCACGGCTCTTAAGGCAAGGAGTGTTGCTTTTCCAAGGCTGCCTTTTCCCAAAGTGCCCAACTTCCAGGCAAAGTCACCCCGGCCTCGCTGCCCTCCCCGCGCCAGCCCCAACCTCCCTCGAAGACACTGCTGGCATTGCTCTCACAGAGCCCTGATTGTTCCAGCTGCTCCATCCCCCCTCACCAAACAGCCTTTCCCTTCCTCTCCTGATATCCCTTGTTTTCCCAGATAAATCTCCAAGCACAGCACTTTGCTCCGGTTGTGTGGATCTCTGGAAGCTGTGGCGGTGGCTGTTTAGGAGGGGTTTGTGCCACGATGGGATGGAGACATGTCCAGTTAGCACTGGGGTGTTTTGGGTGTGCTGAGTTCAGCGTAGGGCCTTTTTCACGGGAAAACACCTCCCCATTTGAGGACTGCACCCTTTAAAAGGTGTTGGATCAAGGGTTGGACTTGATGATCTCAGAGGTCCTTTCCAACCCATCTGATTCTATGATTCTATGATTCTGTGAGAAGGGCAGGAGGGTGAAGATCCTGACCCAAGTGGGCAATGCTGGTCCAAAGGACCAAACTCGGGGTCAGGATTTTGCCTCTGTCAAGGGTGTGCAAAACAAGCCGGTGTTTTTCTGTCGGACTGTGGGACCTGTGGCACCGGGAGATGATAGATTCTGGAGGATTTCTGCCGGCTCCGGGTCGGCACAAGCGCCTCTCCACAGCAGGAGCTGGGATTTGCTCGGAGCCTGCTCTGGTCTTCCAGCGTCGATGGAAGGGGAGGGATATTCATCTGCCACAGCTTCAAATCCCTCCCACAGCGGCTTTCAAAGAGTTGTGTTTTCAAAGGCCCCTTCTGGGACTGAAATCACCGAGACCGAGTTTTCTGATCCTTGGCAGAGAGAGAAACGTGCTGTGGAATCGGATCCTGATTTTGCTTCAGTAGGAAACAGCGTTAGTTCCGTAAAGTCAGGAATTGTCATCCCTTTCCGAGCACAAAGCAATGTGCTGCTTCTCCTTTAACTTCAATCCCCCTCTCACGTTCCTCCCATAGTCCTCTCTGATGCCTCAATGCCTTGGAGCCCATTAAATGCTTTACAGCCCTTTCTTTGCTGAAATCTTCTTTCAGCTTCCAGGTTTTGCTGCCCGCTCCTTCCGTCGCTCCACTCCTTGATTTTTGGGGAGGTTTCTATGAGCTCCCCCCTACCCCTCTTTTTTCTCCCTCCCTCCAAGGATCTCCTCTCCCTCTGCTGTCCTTCAGCTCATCCCGAACTCTGAGCTGCTCTAGGGCTTATGAGTGACTTAACTTGGGAATTGGACACTCTGGATCATCACAATCTTGCCAGTTGTTTGTCGTACATGTTTCTAACTCCTAGCATTTCTGGTGGACCTGAAAGTCCCCTCTCCCAGGGCTGCTCTCAAAAGAAATAACAATAATAAAAGGATGAGTTTGCATTCCTTAAGAGGCATGTTCCCAAAGAACTGGATTAAAAAAGGCAGCTGGTTACTGCCTTGTGCCTGTGGCAGGGCTTTGTGGTTAGCAGATCTGGCAGGACAGCAAGTTCCAGGCTCTTGGATCCACGCTCCCTGTGCCAGGATGTTGGGACTCCTCCTTTCCATGGGTTTTCCAGGCACACCCAGCCTAGCTGACACTGTGGGGATGCAAAGTCTGAAGACTGCACAAGTCCAGAGAAGGGAAGGGAGCTGGGAAGGGGCTGGAGCAGCAGGAGCGGCTGAGGGAGCTGGGGGGGCTGAGCCTGGAGCAAAGGAGGCTCAGGGGGGACCTTGTGGCTCTGCAAGTCCCTGACAGGAGGGGGGAGCCGGGGGGGGGCGGGCTCTGCTGCCAGGGAACAGGGACAGGACAAGGGGAAACGGCCTCAGGCTGTGCCAGGGGAGGCTCAGGTTGGCCCTGAGGAGGAAGGAATTTGTTGCTGGAAAGGGTGGTGAGGCCTTGGCAGGGGCTGCNTCTGGGCTGGGGGACAGGGTGGGGATGGGGCACAGGGTGGATCCATGGGCTGGGAGGGCTTTTCCAACAGTAGTGATCCTGTCCCCGGAGGCTGAAACACTGAAAATCCACCAAAACGTGTTAACACCAACTAAACTTTTCCACCTGGGCGGGCGATCAGTTACGGCCGGCAGCCCCGCGCAGGACTACCACTCCCATGGTGCCCCGCGCGGCGCCGCTGGAAGGCGTGCCTCGCAGCTGCCCCGCGAGGCCTGCCGGGAGCTGTAGTCGTGCCGGGGCGGG
>VXAY01000797.1:22493-70659 GCA_013399855.1 Oxyruncus cristatus
CGGGGGTCCCCGCTGAGCCCCGAGGCGCTCCCGGGGGCGTGGGCGGATGTCCCTGTGGCCGGGCGGGTGCTCCGGTGCCGCGACTGCGTTTTGGGGACACGTTCTCCCCCGGCTGGGAGTCCTGTCTGTACCTTGGTCCCCACCCAGTGTCTGCCCTTCGGGTACGTGTGGGGTGACGCTGGGTGCGTGTCCACCCCACTCCTGCACACCCGGGTGACACTGGATGCCTTTACACCCCACTCAGGTGGCACTGGGTGCATCCACACTCCACTCCTGCACACCCGGGTGACACTGGGTGCGTTTACACCCCACTCAGCTGGCACTGGGTGCATTCACGCCCCACTCCTGCACCCCCCGGCGTGGGGGGGGGTGTGGGAAACGCGGTATGTGAGCTGTGGGGTGTGTGCGGGGTCACAGCAGGTTCATGTCCCCAGGGTTATCTGCTCGCTTGTAAATATGGATAAGGCCCAGATAAAAATGTTCCGAGCGCTGCCGGTGACGTTGGCATGCGGGGCACAGCCAGGTGTGTCCAGGCTGGATGCTGGATAGCCCCGTGCCTCGGGATGTAGGGCTGGGTACATGACTGCACCCACCCCGGGTGGGTCCTTGGCGTGCCCCTTTCCCGGGGGTGCCCCTGTCCTGGCGCTTCCCTGTTGAGGTGTATGGATGGCTGCCCTCTGGAAACACGAGGGGTTCCTGGTGGATCCATGCCGGATGTGCACCTGTGGACGTGGCAGGTACCCACTGTCCCCTCGGGGTGGGTGCAGGGAGTGAGTAACCTCGGGGTAGGTACGTTGTCCATGTGGAGGTGTGACCCGTTCACAGAGATCCATGCATGTGTATCCAAGCTCTTCATATGGATGCACCCACAGGCATGGATACTCCCTGGAGTAGGGCGTGCTGTAGATACAGGCAGGCATCCCGCTGTGGGTGGCTGTAGGGGAATGCATGTTTTCCACAGGCTCCCGAGTTGCTGGTGCCTGGCATCCTTCCCACTGGAAATCTCAGGAGAAGGAGTTTTTCCTCCTGGTGTAAGAACCTTTTTGGGGATGTAGGGGAAATGTCCCTGTCATAAGGGGACTCTCCCTCCTCACTCCATCTCCGTACTGATGGACTTCCACCGTTTTTCCTCGTTGCTCTAATATTTCCTCTCCCTGTGGAAGACCCAGGGTGGGGGATTTTGTCTCCATAACCATGATCTCCTTCTGTGTGGCTTCCCTGAAACTGGAGTCTCTCCTGGAGACTCCTTGGGAAGGAGCACATCCCTGTAAGGCTAGATCTGCCTGTGAGGAGAGTCTGGATCAAGGGCTCCTTCATCCCTTTAGGAATCCCTGCTGTGGGGTTCAGTTCCTCAATAAAGGACATTTTTCCACTAAAATCGTGACTCCCATCCCCAGTGTCTGGAGCCTTCTCCATTTGATATCCTAATTCCGTCTCTATTTTTAGAGACCCTCAGGGCATCCATATTTCTCCTCAAATGTTCTTAATACTTCTGAACTCCTCTGTTATCCCTCTCCGTTCTTTTTTTGGTGTTAAACCACAAATAGGGTTTTCTCCTTGCACTCCTCTCCCGAATCCCGCGGCGTTGGATTCCGTCAGTAAGCTGGGGAGGGAAGGGGCATCTCGACGGGGTCCCACCAACTCTGAGCCTGTATCCCTCCCTGGATGCTCCGAGTCACAGCAGCAGCAGGTGCCTCCTGAGGGCAGAGCAGAGGATGCCAGGCTTCCAGGAGAAACCTGGATGCGGGAGGAGCAGCCAGGAAGCTCGCGGAGCAGCCCAGCTCCCCAGCTGGCTCCTGTGCCGGGTGCTGGGTTTGTTTGGGAGCTGACAATCTGTCTGGTCGCTAAAGGAAGCGGGATGTGTTGTTGGGGGGGATCTGGGAGTACAGACTGTTCCTTCTCTTTCTCTTCCCTGTGCTGTTGCTTCCCGGTGACTTCAGCCTGTGTTCCAGTGACTCCAGAGCGGTTGGTAGGAATTTTATTTACTGGATCCACAAACCCAGAGTCCTTCCCACTGTTTCCTAGGGAGTCATGGTGTAAACCACCTGGTTTGGTAGCCGTAAAATTGTCCCCCAGGCCCATGACTGTAAAATCGGGCATGTGGAGCTGAAGCATCCAAGGAAAGAAGGTTTAATGCAAAGATAAGCCTGAAAGAAGCAGATAAATTTTTTCTTAGTCAGATGCAGTAGAACTTTGCTGAAATAAGGGTCTAGTTAAAATAGATTAAATTTGTAGTGAAACCGTAATTCTTAGAGGTGTTTGTCTGGAGAAAGAAAATCTCAGTAGGTTTTTCCTGACTGGTTTATTATATTTTATGTGGTTTATATATTATATTTATATATTTTTTCTTGGTTTTTTTTTTTTCCTTTCCCTGATATTTTAACACACATTCTTGAAATACGGCTCCACCAAATTATGGTTTTGTAGTTCTGAGACAAAACCAGGGTTCCCAGAAAACAGCAGTGACTCTTTTTCTCTAATATCATTGTCATTTTAAATTTACATTTTTGTAAGTTTAGTACTTTACTTATGTCTCTCCGCCTCTGGATGTTCTAATTCCTTTTTTTTCCTTGGCAGAGTGTAAAACACGGAGTAGTAGACTGTGGATAGATTATATATAGAAAATATATGTAGATTATATTTTTATATATATGTAGTAGATATATGTCTGTATATAACATATATATGTTATATATATACGCACTATAGGTTTGTCTCTGCCATCTGCAGGGTGATTCCCTTGAGATCCGGGGTGTTGTTGTTCCCTTTGGATTCTTGCTGTTGTTCCATGCTCTCCAGAAACGGCTGGAATGTCTCCTTTTTAAGGAGACACTGAACCTGTGCAGCTGCCTGTGCCTGTGGATATGTCTGTGACCTCCACGGGTGTCCGTGCAGGGCGACGGAGCCAAATCCTGGCTGTCCAGAGCTCCCTCTGTGCCTGAGGTGCGGGGTCCTGGCCTGAGTTCGGCAGCTCTCCAGAGCCTCTCCTGACCCTCCTGCCAGGTTCTCCCTTGGCTCCAACATCAGGCAGCTCAGGGAGCTCAAGCTGCACCAAATTCCTCCCTTCGGGTTGAGTAAGTTTTCCGCTGACACGAATCCGTCTAACGTGGGGTCGAGGAATAGCCGGGAACAGGGCAGGAGAAGTGTCACGGTGTGCTGGGGTTACACCACGGCACAGGGCGGGTTGGTGGGGATGGGAAGGATGGAAAAGCCTCTCCAGCAGCAGCTGGATGCTGCCCTGGCTGGGCTGTGGCACCGATGTGGGGCTGGGTGAGTCAGGAGGTGCGTGGTGAGCTCTGCCGGCCCCGCTCCCGCAGCCAGGGGAACTGAGTAACAGCCTCAGGTGTCCTGGGCTAAACTCAGCCCTGCGTGTGAGTCAGGCCCTGAGTCACATGGACCGGTTGCGATTTTGGGTTGAAATGTGGCGTTTTGATGATGAGGTGATCGCTCATCGGCTTTGGGGGGGTGGCAGCCACTTCTGTTAATTCCTTGAGCGTTCCTAGATCAGAGCAGCTGAGAGTCACAGAACTTCTGGAGATGTTGTTCTTGGGGTGGGAGCTGCAATTAAGACTCTTAAACTGATTAACTGGGTGATCTCAGCCTTGTAATAACTCTGTGCCCCTCTTGCTTTCGCTGAGAGGAGAATCAGGGAATCATGGGGTGGGTTGGGCTGGAATGGACTGTAAAACTCATCCAGTTCCAGCCCTCCCCTCCCATAAGAATAACTTTGATTTAAACAGATGCAGTTCTTGGTTTAATGATTCTAAAGTACTTGACAAGTCAGGCTTTGTAGGCAAGTCAGGCTTTGTGAGTGCCTGTTCACCACTGGGAAGGTTAAACGGCAGCGATTGTGTCACTGCGAAGTTTTATACGAAGCAAATACTAATTTACAAAGCAAAAGGTTATTTTTTTTCCTGGGCCAGCCCCTCTGCACAAAGCCCAGGCCGACTCCTTGGGTTTCAAGCTGCGTTCTTTTGCTCCTTAGCAGAGGTTTTAGGCTGGGGAGGGGTTGATTAGCTGGTGCTGTTGGTTCATTTGGTGGGCTGGAGCAGGGCACAGCTTGCTCTTCCAGAGCTCCAGCGCCTCTGCAGTGCCCGGGGTTTTGGAAGGGGGTGGCTTTTGTCTGTGGGCACAGTGGAAAAAGCCATGGGAGAGGGACAAATAACGAGGTGACATCCTTGTGTAATGTCACTGCTTGAGTAGAACCCTCCTGAAGCTCCTGAGCATGAAACCCTCTGGTGCAGGGGCTGCATCCAGATAAATGCCTGGTGCTCGCTGGACTGGCACATCACCTGACCGGGAGCTGCCAGGGGAGGTTTTGTTCTGCTAAGACTATAAATGACTCTCATGTGGCTTGTCTAAATGATGACTCTGACCTTGGCTCCCAGCAGATTTCTCTGCCTGCGATGAAAGCGTCGCTTTTCCCTCCTAGATGTGTGTGAATTCCCACCTTTTGTGGGGCAGAGGGGTGGGGGTTTTTTGGCTCCGTTCAGGATTTCCTACATCCTCCTGCGCCGCTCTTCTCTTTGCTCCCTTTCCTTCTAACCCCCGGTGCTCACTTATGCCAGGTAATAAATGCTTCCCCTGGGGCTGAATTCCCAAGCGCTGCCCGTAATGAGTGCGGTTGGAGTGGTGTTCAGGAAAACCTTCTCACGGGAGACCATATTCCTTTATTGTGTGTGATGATCGCGGGCTGTCTCCGGTGGAGACGTGCGGGTTAATTTTAGAAGGTGCCTGGAACTGTGTGCACAGATCGATACCTGAACCTTTGGGACCTAAGATCGGGAAGGGAAGAGGAGATTAAAGGAGGCTGGGGAAGAAGGGACAGGGAAATAACGGCTGTGAGCACCGTGGAAGGCCGTAAAATGGAACGGGGTGCAGTTCAGGGAACCTCAGACTTTGCCACTGGGAAAGGCCATGGCACCACACCTCTGCTCTTGCTTTGGGTTGAAATTAGCAGAGCACAGAAAGATCTTTGTGTTTGTGTCTTTCCTGGAGGGACAGAAACCTGATCTTTGAATTTATGGGCAATTAAAGGCGTTGTCGCAGCTTTGGCCCCGAGTCGGCGCATGAAAAATGAGCCAGGGAAGGGAATTACGGCTTTCGGAGCCGTGTTTGACCTCTCAGGTGTTGTTTTTAACTCTGTCTGGTGAATTGGAAAACAATGTGATGGATTTCACCTCCAGCAAGGAGGAGGTGGAGGGAAAGCTGGAAAGAAGGGAAGGATCCAGGTAGCTCACGTGTAACAGGAAGATTTCTCCACATGACAGGGGACCCGCAGCGTTGGTTAAATCAAGGAATACCGAAAGAATGGAATTCTCAAAATGTTGTAGAGCTGCCACAGTGGGAGGCTACAAAAACCAAGCACTTAACTTTCTTCTTCGATATTTAGAATAATATAAATAGATATTTAGGGGGAGTTGGAACTGGGTGATCTTTAAGGTCCTTTCCAGCCCAAACCGTTCTATAATTCTGTGATTTATTTTGGATTTCAATTTTGCAGATTCCAGCCAGAGGTCCAAGAGTAGAACCTCAGTCATGGGAAGGCAACCTCCCTGGAGTAGGATGGTTGATGTCCTCTTAAATCCCTGCGTAGAAACGGGAGCTGTAGGTGACAAATGTGAATGAGGAGTGGCAGAGCCTGAGAAATAAAGTCCAGCCTCCAAATCAAATCACTGGAGGCTGTTTGTTTAAATCCCAGCAAAACTGTTACACTCGGGGGCTTGGAATGAGCAACAAACTGACTGGGAGGAAAAGAGGGAGTTAAGGATAAAGTAAGCTTTGAGTATTTCTTGCACAAAATCCTCAGTGCTCAGGTCTGCAGTGAGAGGCAGTTCTAGCAAAATAAAACAAAAAACCCTGCAATGGCTCAATTTTGGGCTAGAGAAGCCATAATGTAGTTCCTTCCTTTGGTCCCCGGTGGCTGCTGGTGTCAGGTCAGGGCTTTTTTTGGTGGGAGGTTGGTAAATAGGAGCACAGGGTGGGGAGCCTTCTGGGAGGAGCCGTCAGTGCTGACGCGGGGAGGCAAAAACGGGCCGTGTTTTCAACCATAACATCAATCCCACCAGAACCATCCACTCCAGGCGATCATCTCGGGACTGAGGGGGAATATTGCCACGAGGTGAAAAAGGAGGGGAGGGTTTGGTCAGTCCTGTTTGCTCGGCAGCTGCGGGAAATTCCGCTGCCCCTCGCCGAGGTGGTTCTGGAAACCAGAACTGTGTGTGGGCACTGGACTAATCCAAACCCTGCAGTGGGAGAAGTCACTAAATGACAAAAGAGGCCCGAGGAACATGGAGTAATACTTTTTCAGGGAGCTGGGAGGCCAAAGATGTAAAAAAAAACCCAAAACAAAAAAAAGTAATTATTTTTTGGGGAACACTTCTCATCTGATCCTTTTTCTGCTCAAGGCCTTGAAGTGGTAAATTGCTGGTGGGCTGAAGAGCTTTGGTAAATGTGGTTTTGGGGGTTGTTTTTCGTTCCCAGATATATTTGGGGAAGGCCAGTGTTATTGAAGTACATTGGCTTGGTGTTTTTTGCATCAAATATTTGCGCAGCACTTCCCAGAGCAGGAGTTCAGCCTTTGCAGATGGAGCTGTTGATGAACCACTGGCTTCCTAAGGAAAGCTGTGAACTTGATATATTTTGTAGGAGCAGCTCAGTTTATCTGCGCTTACTGCAGAATACAGTTCATAGAATGAGGAATGCTGAGATTACAGTGGAATCGTGGAATGGTTTGGGTGGGAAGGGGCCTTAAAGCCCATCTCATTCCAACGGACAACCTTCCATGAGATCAGGTTGCTCCAGCATTGATGTTGTTATTCTCCAGAAGTCTACATGGAGCTGATTAAATTGGCACCTTGATTTATGGTGCTTCTCCCTGATTATGGAGAGAGAGTTTGTGCTGCAGAGAGAACCTTTAATTGTGGAGGGTTTTTTAATTGAGAACGGTATTATTACTGGAAAACGTGCATGTATGGTTATATAAATACATATTGAAATATATTGTATTTTTGTTACAGCAGAAATATGCACAGATGTCTGGGAGGAAGCAGCTGTTAAAGGAGAGGAGAATTTTGTGTGACTTTCCAGAAGATTTTGTGGCCAGCAGAGCTGTTCCCTGCAGGGAGTGACACTGGCAGGGACTTTTCTGGGGGTTGGATGACCTGGTGCAGTTTGTGTGTGAGATGAAGGACTTGCCTGCAGATGTAACACTGGGATAAGCAGGGATGGGAGAGAGGCTGGAGCTGACATTCCAAACAGCTCACCATAGGGCTGGGGTGCTTTGTGGGGTATTTTCCAGCTTTTCCAAGGTAACACCTGTCATCCCAGGTTTGTAGCTGGACTCCTCATCCCTGGCAGTGTCCAAGGGCAGGTTGGATGGGGCTTGGAACAATCTGGGCCAGTGGAAGGTGTCCCTGCCCATGGCAGGGGGTGGCATTGGTTGGGCTTTAAGGACCCTTCCAACCCAAACCATTCCATGATTCTCTGAGTGTGCTGAAATGAAAACCAGTTGTCAATAAATTCGGGGGGTTTCTGTGAACTGGGGGCCATCTGACCTTTTTCCCCAGCTCTGCTGTGCCATTATTAAACGTTGAGGCAGAGCTGCCACCGGCTCCAGTTGGAGCTGGGAGCGTTCCACGCTTCTGCAGGCTCTGCGTCGCGAGCCGTGCCACGAGGGTGATCCCGCAGTTAATGCCCGGCCGTGGGGAGGTGACTGAGGCTCGGAGTGCTGCCTGGCACTGCTGAAAACGTGTCTGAACAGATGGAGGCAGCCCCGGCAGCTGGGCAGGCCTGAGTCACTCGGTGTCCTGTTCTCCCTGCGGTGCCTCTGCAGCTCCTGGGGCAGGGCTGGCACCTGCACCTGCCTGTGGGGACCTGCCTGGAGCAGGGAAAAACACGGAATTCAAATGCACAGGGCAGCAGGTGACAGCCCAACCAACCCCTTCTTCTGCCCAGAGTCTCCTGCTCTTTGCATCTCCCTGTGCACTTTGCAGCTTCCCAGGGGGGAAAGCAAAACCTCGGGAAATCCAACCCTCTGACTGTTCTGTCCTCTGATGGGGACAAGTTCTCCACACAGCAGCAGTGAGTGCACTTATGTGCAGAATATATAACTAACAGCCGTAATTGTGGAGGTTCTTTATTTTTGGTCAGCTTCCCAGCCTTAATATTCCCCTAATTTTTAGCCTTTTCCTGTGTGAAATGGAAGCTGCAGCGCTCCGACCTTGCTTTAAATTGCACTGTTGGAATTCCAGGTATTTATTTTTTCTCCTGACAGAGCCTTAAATAGGCAACCAGTTGCATTTTTCATGAGTGTCAGAAAGAGGAGGAAAAGTCAGTTGAAAAATTAGTTCCTTCCAAGGAACTGCTGAACCACCCGATTGCAAATTTCATTCCAAAAGTATCCAGAAATCGGAATCCGAGGGTGCCTTGAGCTGGGATGTTGGGAAGCTTCGCTTCTTATTTACTCCTCAGAGGTGAAGTGATTGATGTTTAATCGTGAAGTTATGTGAGAAAAGCCAGGGAATGGACTGTTCCCATAAAAATGACTCAAGGACCAATTTAGGGAAACAGCTTCCAGCAGTTCATGCCGGTGTCTGTTCCCAGTGGTTTCCTTCCAGCTCCCCCAAAGCCTGCTGACTCAGGTTTGGGGTTCTCTCCAGGACTCCAGTGTTTCTGGAGGTGGGGAAATCAGCTTGGATCTTTCTCAGTATCGGCTGAGATGGGTTTTATTGTTTGCAGATTGCACTGATGTGTTGGATGTGGGGTTTTTTTTGGTTAAAAAACCCCAACCTGTGACATTCTGGGCTGTAATTTCCATCATTTCACATCGACCAGTTGGGCATTAATTGAAGCACTTTCTGTAAAATAAATTGCTGCAGTTTTTCTCCTCTTCATTGGCGTTGAATCCTCTCCAGTCCTTCTGCTGTTACTGGGTGAGATTTCAAGAGCTGATAACAAAATCCTGGCTGTGCTCAAGTAATTTAGAAAATAGTTGATTCTCCTGAAGATCCTTGTGTGCATGAGGCTTTATTACTTGTCTGTGCTTTCAGCAAGGACACTGAGGCTGATACTTGGCAAGGAGTGCATGTATTATTTTTGTTTAATTGCTTGTTTTTGGACTCTGAGGAGCCACTTGGCAAGTTGGGGCCTGAGAAGCCACAAGGAGGTGGTGAAGTGTCACTTTATTTCATGCTCCAAAGGTGGGGGGTTGGTGGGCAGGTGACGAGGTCGTGGGGCTCGGGGACCTTGGCTGTGAGTGTTTGGAGACCTGCTCTTCGCTGGGCTGCTCTGGAAGGTCAAGACATGGAGAAGAGACAGTGTCAGGGCAGGAGGAAACGGCCTCATGGTGCAGCAGGGGAGGTTCAGGTTGGAAAGGTGGGAACATTTCTTCATGGAAAGGGCTGTCAGACATTGGAAGGGGCTGCTCAGGGCAGGGGTGGAGTCCCCATCCCTGGAGCGATTTCAAAGCCCCGTGGATGTGGCACTTGGGGACACGGTCAGTGGTGGCCTTGGCAGTGCTGGGCGATGGTTGGACTCGATCTCAGCAGTGCTTTCCAACCTAAACAATTCCATGATTCCATGGAGACTGAAGGTCTCTGCTTGGAAAGGAGCAGCTCCACTATGCAGTTGGTATCCTGGTCTGGATAGAGGGGCAGGATTTGGAAGGAGGTCGTGCCGTGCCAGGGTGTTCCTGTCAGCAAGGGCTGGAGTATCAGCTTTTCCTGGCCCTTCCCTGTTTCCTCTGTGGCCTTCTCTCCATCTGTTTTCCTCAGGAGCACCTGTGGTCTTCTGGAAAGGTCCAACAAGCTAGACTAGTGCTCTGGTGGATTTTAGACTCGAGTGGCTAAAACCTTAGTTCAGACTTAACCCGAGGAGTCAGGGTTTGGGTTTGTTCCCGCCTTGCCGTAATCCCGAATCCCAACATCAGTGTGAATTTGAGCCGGTGGGAAAAAAGCACTGGAGAGGAGGATAACCAAGCAACAAAGTTAAACAGTGGCAGAAGTGCTGAATCCCAGAGTACCCTGAATCCCAGCCTATCCTGAGTTTTGTTGTCTGACTTTGCCATGCATTCCGGTAATGCCGGGACGAGCACAGGACAAGCAGAACAAACCCGGCTGCAGTAAAGAGTTGAGGGAGGGGAGGTCTGTTGAACCATCTCCCCTGTGTTCCTGGTGTTCACAACTCCCAACAAATCAGTGGGATCTGCTCGTTCTAGACATAACTCTGGGATTTCGTCTTTTGAGGTTTGTGAACTGAAGGCTGGATGTTGCACCTCGGGTTCTCAGCTCTCTGCTTGGTTTGTCGAACAATAAGGTCTTTTTCTCAGCCCTTTTGGCGTGGTTTGATCCATAGGGTTCATCCCCAGCCACGGTTTTAGGGGCTGTTGCAGCAAATGGGATTTGGAGGGACACTGGGAAGTAACTCATCCTTCTGAAAGCCTCCCCTGTGCAGGAATTAAGGCAAAGGAGCACCTTGGAGTGTGGCACAACCCAATCCCAGAGGGTTCCAGGCCTGAGGAGTGTGCTGGGGATTGTTTAGGACCTGAGGACTGTGCATACAACATCTGTATCTGCATTATTGATGGGATATCACAAATGGAGGGGGGGAATTCTTTCCCCTGCCCCGTTTAAAGCTCTTGGAGGATCGTTTGGGACTTTGCAGACAGCAAGGCTGATATTACTGCAGGTCAGGCTTTGCTGCTTCTTGTTTGCCTTCGGAAAAGGTGCTGGATTATGGACATTTCAGGCTGGGAAAGAGCAGTATAATGTCTTTGATGCTTTCCCAGAGTTAACAATGGAGCTTCATCCTGTGGTGCTGAGGGAAGAGTCCCTACGGACATCAGAGCTGGAGGTCCAGGAGGAATTCCAGAGAGCAGAGGCCATGAAGGAGAAAATAATGAAGTGAAGGTAAAAGTAATTTGTATTTTAGTAGGGAGAAAAAGTGGTATTTAGCTTTACTGTCCTGGTAAGTGACCACTGGATGGTGCCTGTGGAAAGCTTTGCCTTCAAGGAGTCCACTTTCAAAATTCCTGGAGACAGGATCCACCTTGGCTCCATCCAGTGGGAAGAGACCATCGAGTTCCAGCCTCCAAAAAGACCAGAGTAGGTTTTGGGGCAGTTTCCCTGTCCAGACTAAGGTCAGCTCTGCTTATCACAGCTGTGTTGAAATTACGGGAATATTTTCCAAACAACTTATGGGCAGTGATCAGGGAAGAAACTTGGAGACCTCTTCCTCGTAGGCTCTCGTGCCCAGCTTTCCATGTTTGATATCCAGGTTGTTTTACTCTCCCAGTACCAAGGAATAATTCTTCCTGCACCCTTGCCCTGATACGGTGTCATTGTACTTCATTTTTCCTTTATTATAAAATTGAGGAGGCTGTGTTTGACTCAACAAATAGTATTAAATTTTGGTTCTGCTCGGGCTCATCCGTCACTTCCACCTGGATAAAAGTGACGGAGAATTTGCTGGAGATGGACGCAGGGGAAGCACTTCCCTCAACAAAACAGTTTTGGGGATTTTTCCCCCCTTTTTTTTGGGTCAACATCCCCTGCAATAATCCGGGCTTTAAGTTGGTTTAAATTGGGTTATTCACTGCTAATGTTATGCAAGATTCCTGATTAGTGGTGTGGAGTCGGGAGTTGTGAGACTACTTGGAGCGGGGATGGAATTAACGTCGCCGTGGCAACCATTATAATTAAAAAAGGCTTCCTTGGGAAGCGGCCGTGGCCGGGTGTGCCAGGGCTGCATCCATTCATCCCTGCCCTGGGAAGGGGTTATGTAAAATCCAGGGCTGGGCACTCGGGGTGACCGCCCTGCTCTCTGAGTGCATCCTTTGTGAGCCTCGCCTCGGAACAGCAGGACCCGTTGGCTCCCTCGGATTCATTCCTTAAGTGTTTCTTTCCATAATATTCCAACTCTCCAGTCCAGGGGCTGTTGGAGTGCAGAGCTCAGTGTGAACCAAACCACTGACACGGTGGTGAGGATGCACAGCCACCTCTGCTCTGGCCTTGTGGTTCCTTTGGGTTGTACATTGGAACCAATTCCTACAATTCCAGCTCATTATCCCAATTCTGGCTCGTGGAAAAACTCCGTATGAACAGTGTGGCTCAGGGCTGTTGTTTTGATGACTTTGGATGTGGCTTCTCTGGGTCCTTGTATGGCTGGAGAGCAGAGGGGCAGCACAGGGAGCTGGGTCAGCTCAGAATCCCAGGATCCCTGAGGGTGGAAAAGCCCTCCCAGCCCATGGATCCACCCTGTGCCCCATCCCCACCTTGGCCCCCAGCCCAGAGCACTGAGTGCCACGGCCAGGCCTTCCTTGGGCACCTCCAGGGCTGGGCACTCCAAACCTCCCTGGGCAGCCCCTGCCAAGGCCTCACCACCCTTTCCAGCAACAAATTCCTTCCTCCTCAGGGCCAACCTGAGCCTCCCCTGGCACAGCCTGAGGCCGTTTCCCCTTGTCCTGTGGCTGTGAAGTCCTATGAACACAGGCTGAGAGAGCTTGAACATCCCTTCCACCCCAAACCATCCCTTGATTCTGTAATGATTCTGTGATTCGCAACGGAACAATGGTGGAGAAATCCCTAAATGTCAAAGCCGGAGGAAAAACTCATCCTATGAATTTTCAGGAAAACCCAGGAATGTCAAAGCTGCTCTCATGCTGTGGGGCACTTTCTAAACCCGAAGTAATTTCTCCTATTATTTTTAATTTAACCTGTTGTGTATTGGCATCTTGTGTTACTTTTGAGTGAAAGGTAACTCGGAGGTCTCTCTTGGTGCTTTCAGCAGTTCCGTGTTTGATTGCTCCTTCTTCCTTCTCGTAAGGACTGCTATTCCCCGCTGGCGATTCCTCGGTGCATTTACAGATGTTCTTCCACTTGTGGAGCAGCTGGTTCACTGGTCTGCCTGAAACAGATGATTTTAAAACAGATGAGTTGTGTCCTGGTCAACATCTGGAGGGAAGGGAGCAAGGGGAAGAAAACAGAGGGAGAAAGAGAGGATTTTTTTATGAGTGGCTGCTCTTTGCCCCTCGCTGTCTCAGGGATGGTGGTTTGTGCTGCTCTGATTTGTTGTTGTCAGGTAGGATGAGGAGATTTTTGGGATCCTCTCTGCTGTTTGAGGCCACACAGAGTCATGGAATGGGTTGTATTGGACCTTAAAGCCCATCCAGTCCCCCCCCGTGTCATGGGCAGGGACACCTTCCACTGGCCCAGGTTGCTCCAAGCCCCGTCCAACCTGGCCTTGGACACTTCCAGGGATCCAGGGGCAGCCACAGCTTCTCTGCCCAACCTGGGCCAGGGCCTCCCCACCCTCCCAGCCAGCAATTCCTTCCCAATATCCCATCTAAATTCACCTTCTTACAGTTTAAGGCCACCTGAAGATGATGTTGGCAGGGGCTCTGCAGGGATGGACCCGTCACGTGCAGGCTCACGTGCTTCCCTTGGAAAGTCTATCCCTGATGGATGTAAAGATGCCATAAGGACACGGCAGCAAACCTTCCATCCCTGGGAAGTGCTCCACACACACAGTATTTGGTAAATACCTTTCCTACAGACTGGAGCCCAGAATGTTGACGCTGAACACGGTCCAAATTGATACAGAGTAGGAGTGAAAAGAAAAGGAGAGGAAAAAACTCCACCCCTCAACCAGTTTAAAGCCTCGCTTGAAATTCTCCTGTTCAATCCCCAGTGCTCGGGAGGGAGAGCAGAAGTCCAGGAAAACCATCTGTGCAGGGAAGGCTCTTCCCAGAGTCGTTGCTGGGGTGTGGGATAGGTTGATTGCGTTGGTCGGGAAGAGGGAGGTTGGGATGGGCCTCTGGGGAGTCTTCAGCAGCGAGAGCGGTTTTGGACAGAATAGTAATAAAGGAAGGAGCGACGTTTGGTGAATGCCTGTGTGTGTTTGATGGGATCACAGGATGGTTCGGGCCGGAAGGCACCTTAAAGGTCGTCTCATTCCAACCCCCTGCTGTGGGCAGGCTTTGTCACCCGTACCGAGAGCAGTGTCCCGTGTCAGGGGGTGCCAGGAGAGCTCAGATTCGGGGGCAGTTGGGCCTGAATTAGAGCAGAGTTCTGTTCAGGGCGTTTCTCACGGGAGGTGCTGTGACCTTCCCGTTCCACCGTTGGTTTTGGAGTACCTGAACGGCCGCTGGCCAGCAAATTCTGCTGTGAAGCAGTGTGAGGTTGTGTGTGGAGCTCTGGGGTGGCTGAGTGGCACTGGGGGCAGGCAGGAAGCCTTCAGCAGGGAGCTGGATACACGGGAAAACAAGGAGCACGTGGAACGTGTGCTAGGGAAGGATCTCGAGCGGTAAGTGCGTCCTTCAGCCCGGTGCTAACAAAAAGGAGCAGGGAGTGGGGGCCAGAAGGCTCTTTGGACTGGAAACAAAGCCTGAAGCTCAGTCTCGGAAGGGTCTGTGTCTGCTCACCAGGTTTGGAAAACTGTTTCTGTGGTTACGGAACAAACAGGATCAGACAAAGGCAGGACACGTAGGGGAGCCTGGCAGGGAGGTCGGGCTGAGCCTGGGGGAAGGCTGCTGACTGCAGATTGGGACTTGCACAGGGATTTGGAGACCTCCAGGTCCCTTCAGATGGTCAGATAGAGAAATGCTGGGAGCAGGACTTGTTTTCTGATCCCAGGGAAAAAAAAGAAGCAAACTGGAGTTGGGTGGTGTTTGTGTCTGTGAAGGACCTGCTTGGGATCGTTCCTCCTTCATCACCAACAGCAGGGCTGAGATGTCAGTTCCTGACAGAAGGAGGCTTGGGGGAAAAAAACCCACTTGAGTTCCTGCTTTCCTGGCTCATTCCTGGACCTCGAAGGCAGCGCTGAAGGCCTTTGGTTGGCTTGTGAAAGGCTGTGCAGCGAAGCTGGGGCTGGGCTGGGCTTCACCACGCTCTGAGGTTGGAGGTGCCAGCACCAGTTCCCACCCAGGTGCCAGAGGAAACAATGAAGAGATGTCAACTCTGATTGTTCAGGATGGATCCTGAATCCATTTCTCAGGAGGGAAACCTTCCACAGTCAGCAAAGTGGTGCGTGACCCTTCCTTCAGTCCTTAAAGGAGACTTTTGGTAGGGCCTCCAGGGGTAGGACAAGGGGGAATGGCTTCCCAGTGCCAGAGGGCAGAGTTAAATGGGATATGGGGAAGGAATTCCTGTCTGGGAGGCTGGGGAGGCCCTGGCCCAGGTTGCCCAGAGAAGCTGTGGCTGCCCCTGGATCCCTTGAAGTGTCCAAGGCCAGGTTGGAGCAACCTGGGCCAGTGGAAGGTGTCCCTGCCCATGGCAGGGGGTGGCACTGGGTAGGCTTTAAGGGCCCTTCAACCCAAACCATTCCATGATCCACTAACCTTGGGGGCAGGAAGAGCTGTTCAGAAACAGGGAAATAAGGGAGAGGCAGAGGACTCCTGGTGTGACTCAGAACTTGGCTGGCCTGTGGTTTTCAGATGCCCATGGGCAAGTTATCCCTGCTGTGTCTGAACCTTCCCCCTGGTGACAAGCTGAGCAGTGTTTGTGCCGTGCTCTTTGGAGACCCTTTGCAGTCCCAACAGATGAAAGGATGAGCCACTTGATGCTCCAGCAGAGCTCTTTGTCTGGCATCTCCCCGTAACTCCATGTGCCTTCCCAGCTCAGTCTCCCTGAATTATTCCCTGCTCCAGATTGCTTCCTGCCTCTCCTTTCTGTGCCTGGACACCGGCCAGCAATCCCACACCCATTCTCTTCCACCATCCCCTCTAAACCCCACTCCCGTGCAATCCTCAGGATTCATTTCCTCATCCAGAGGGTTCAAGGGAAGGGTGAAAGTGTCCTGAGAGGGTAGGAAGGAGCGTTTGGGTGGGCAGAGAGTTTGCTCCCAGCTGTGTTCATGCTGTTCCAGGGTATCTTTTGAGCTTTTAAAAGGGAACAGCCCCCAGATAAAAAAGGCTTTAGGTAGTTTTAAACCAGTAATTTCAAATAAAAAAAAAAGAATTGGTGATGACTCAAACATCCATAAAAATGTCTGGCATGAAACTCCAGCTCTGAAGTCCTGAAATGTATGGCTTATAAATGTCATTTTTGTGGGAGTCTCTACGGGTGGAATCGGTTTCTCTGAGACAGGGCAGAGCCTCTGAAATCCACTGAGCAGCACGTGGCTCCGCAGCTCTGCCTGAAGAACTGTTGTGGGGTTCTGGGGATCGTTACAGGGAAGTGGCGTCTCCACAGGAACCTTTTGGGTTAGGGAACGAGTTATCTGGTCACGGCGGTGGAGAAGCTGTTGGGCAGCTCCCAGTACCAAGAACTTTCTGTGCTCTGCTCTTAGTTTGTCCGTGACTTCTCGTTTTTAATATGAATTAGCCGCAGCCTTTCCGGGTTCCTCTGCGGCAGAAGCAGCGAGGTGGCGGCGGCTGCGCCCCGGGGCTGCCCCAGCACGTCCAGCACTCGCTCTCCGCGTTCCTCGGGCTGCAGCAGCCATGGGACGGTTTTTGTTGTCCCGTCTGACTCCGGGGGGACAAGTGAGCTGCCAAGCCTGGCTCTAGAACGCAGAAGGAGCGGCTGCTTTGGCCAGTCTCGGGAGAAGTCCGATAAAAGTGCGGTTTAGATCCGAAGCTCGGATCGTAACGCTCCGGCTGATTCATCCAGCGATTTTTGGACGGGGTTTTTGGATCCTCTCCCTCAAGTCGCCCAGCAAAACTGAGTAGGTGTGTAGGGACCTGCAAAGCTTCCTGGCCAAAACCCAGCCCAGACAATGGGCTCGTTGTGCTGCGGGGACTCTGAGCTGCTTTTTCTCTTGTTTATTTGTTCTTTGTTTCCTGCTCTTTGTCGTTTGTCTGAGGGAACAGGGAATTAGGGCTGGTGCTGTTGATTAAAGGGCAGCTTTAGGCTGGTGGAGCTGCAGGGAGGGAGCTCTGCTTTAACAACCGGCAGCAAGTGGAATTCAGGGGCTCCCCAAACAAATTAAAAAAACCAGAACCCTTGAAAATATCTGGAAATTTGTCCTTCCTCCAGCAGCTGAAAGTGTCGTGGATTATATCAATCATGGAATCATGGGATGGTTTGTGTTGGAAGGGACCTTAAAGCCCATCCTGTTCCAACCCTGACACCTTTCACTATCCCAGGTTGCTCCAAGCCCTGTCCATCCTGCCCTTGGACACTTCCAGGGATCCAGGAGCAGCCACAGCTTCTCTACCCAACCTGGACCAGGGCCTCTCCACCCTCCCATCCAGCAATTCCTTCCTAATACTTCATAAATCAAATGACCTTGTCTTGAGAACAGGTGAATTCTGCTCTTTTGCTGGTTTCTCTGCACTTTCTTAACTGGGTTTGGGAAGAAGTTGGGGTTCTTTTTGGTTCTTTTTGGCACCTGTATTCCTCTGTGAGAGGAGCTTTGCCTTTCCTTGGGCAGGGTTTAGCCACACGCCGGCCCTGCCCTGTCCTTCCCTCTCCCTCTCTGGAGGTCCCAGGAAAGGTTGGGTATCTTGGCCCCTCTGACTCACAGCCCAGGATGTTAAATTGCCATTGCCTGTGTTTTGTGGTGACTCTGGGAGCTGCTGGAGTGCTGGAGAGTGTTTCCTTTCTGCCAGCTCTCCTGTGGAGATGGTGACCTGGGGCAGGAAGGCAGAAGGGGGTCTGTGATAACCACTGTCCCCTGTCAGGGAGATCCTTCTTCCCTCTGCAAGCTGGGCAAGGCTTGAGTCATCCCAGCCCCTTCCTGCTGCCTGAGGGAGATTTCACTGGTACTCTGGGCTTCCACAGCCTTCCTTCTTACAAAGTCCCTGAGGCTGGAAAAGCCCTCCCAGCCCACGGATCCACCCTGTGCCCCATCCCCGCCCTGGCCCCCAGCCCAGAGCACTGAGTGCCACGGCCAGGCCTTCCTTGGGCACCTCCAGGGCTGGGCACTCCAAACCTCCCTGGGCAGCCCCTGCCAAGGCCTCACCACCCTTTCCAGCAACAAATTCCTTCCTGCTCAGGGCCAACCTGAGCCTCCCCTGGCACAGCCTGAGGCCGTTGCTTTGTTGCTCCTTGATTTTTCCAGGTAGCCTTGCAGCAGATGTTGGTGGGGAGCATGCAGGCTCTGGGATGAGCGGAATGGGTTCATAGAGGGTCTGTTGGATGCAGAGCTAAGTCCTGCATGGTCAGGAGAAGAGGAGGAAGAGGAGCCTTTCCCTTCTGGTGCCCCAGAGCTGCTGGACTGGCTGAAGCAGCCTCCCAGCTTCACCCATCCTCAGGATTTCCTGCTGCCCCTGCAGTCATTGAACACCGATTTTTGTGGTTCCCTGCTGGGTCCTTATTGTCAGTGAGTTATGAGACCAACTTTGGTGAAATCATAGTGGCAGGTCTTGGACAAATCCGGCTCAGATTGTGTCAGAAAGAATCGGAAGAACCTTGTAGGTAAATGTCAGTTTTGGAGCTCTGGATGTTCCTTTTCCCGCAGCTCCAGCCTCATCTTATCTGGGAAGTTCAGCCTTGGCTCAGTGCTCAGGTGACTTCTTAATACGTGGAAAGGTCTCGTGCTGTCAAACCTCCTTGTCTTTACCCAGTTCCTGGGACATTTTGCAGCAGAGGAAAAGAAACGTGATGGAATCTCTTCCAGAAACAAATAAAACGGAGAGAACAACAGCAAAAAAAAAAAAAACAACAAACCCCCAAAAAATCCAACAAAAAACAAGCAAACCAAAACAAAAAAAAAAAAAAAAAAAAAAACCCCAAACAAATAAAAAAAAAACCCCACCACTTTAAAGGGGTTAAATACCTTTGGGGCGTGTTTTAACACTTCAGAGTGAAACTTTAGACAAGTTACTGAACATTTTTACCCCATTTGTCTTGAACTTTCACTGACTTCCTCCCTTTTCTCTGTTTTTTCCATGTAAAATGGGTTTATGTTATCAAATATCCGCACCCCCTGGAATACCAGACCCTTTCTGAGTGCCCAGCAGAGACCTGCTCACACCCTGCTGTGCCAGGCAGAGTAAAAGTTCAGATTTTAGCTTTTTTTGGTGCCACAGAGGTTTTCATCATCATTTCCCTGCGAGGCCTGTGCTTGTGTTTAGGGATTTATTGTCTGTGACATTGGGACACAGAGGCTACTTTACTACAGACACCGTGTGTCTGATGTTTGGGCTCTTAACTTCCAGCTGGTTTAAGGCAGAGTCAGTGACCTAAATTTACCTGGTTTTGCTTGGGAACGCTCCAGGTTAGGCCATGGAGGTGCAGAGCTTTGTATGCTTCAGGGTCCTGACTTTCCTGGGGGCTTGGGAGAACAGGACTGAGATGTGTAAACCCAAAGTTCTGGGTTGTTTCTGCTGGTTTAAACTGAGTTGGTTCAATGAGCTGCTTCAGCCCAGGTAGAAAGATTTAGTTATGTTATCTATATTTATTTATGTTATTTCTATTTATTTATATTCATGTTTATTAAATGTTATTTATATTTATTTGCACCCTCGGGCTGAAATCCATTTCTCTCGTGAATGTAAGATACCTCCCACTGGCCCAGGTTGCTCCAAGCCCCGTCCATCCTGCCCTTGGACACTTCCAGGGATCCAGGGGCAGCCACAGCTTCTCTGCCCAACCTGGGCCAGGGCCTCCCCACCCTCCCAGCCAGCAATTCCTTCCCAATCTCCCATCTCTCCCTGCCCTCTGGCACTGGGAAGCCATTCCCTGTGTCCTGTCCCTCCAGTCCCTCTCCAGCTCTCTTGGAACCCCCAAGCGCTGCTGGGCAGTTTTCTGATCCAGAGTCATCAGGAATCATCTTAATTCCTCAAGCTGTTTGTTTTCACTTTGTTTTCACCTTAATTCAAAAATCTGCTCAACTTTAGTTTGTATTTGCAGCAAAGTAGAAGTTCTGGAGTGTGTCTGTGGGACGGGGTTGAAGCAGTTGGGTAAAGAATTCCTCAGTGACTGACTTCTGTTTTATCCCTGCTTCCTCCATCCATCATTTTCACGTCTGAAGCATTTTGCTCAGGGGTTCGTGGTGCTCTGAGGAAGATGTGGATCTAATGGTGAACTCTACACATGGCCTCCTGGCATTTCCCTCCCTTTGGATTTTTTTTTATTCCCTATCCACACCTTTTTTAGAGAAACTTCGTTCCCTGCTCAGCCGTTCACGTGTGGTTGGGGTTTCTCCTGCCTCTTGATTCATGTTCAGTGCATGGCAAATGTCAAACAAACGACACTCGTGGAGATGAATCCCCCTCGGGAGCCGTGTCCTTGTTTTCCCCCGGAGAGCACACAGCGACAGAAGAGGTGATTTTGCTTTTTAATCACTTTTTTTTACCCCCACTGGCCTCTTTAGTCTTTAGCCTTGTCAAGACGGGCCACAAAAGTGCCACGGAGGCCACCTGGGGCTTGGCTTGGAAAACGGGACTTTGCACCACTGCAGAGGCTCCAAATGGAAGTTCCCCCAGCTCAGGCCCCGCTCCGAGTGTGATTTACAGACCCCCACACTGAAAATAACCCTTTTGTTTGTAGTCCCACCAGTCGTTCTCCATCTAATTTTTTTCTCCTCTGTTCATCCATGGATTTCTGAAGTTCCTCCTTGGATTCATTTGCAAATCTGGGTTCTCACCATCCGTCACTCCCAGAGCCTGGCTGTGCTTGGGCCATGTCTCCGAGGCAGGAGCATCTTTCCTTTTCCTAAGTGACTTGTAGGAGAAGGCAAACTGGACATAAATAATTTTCCAATTAGGAAAGGAGCCTGCTCGTGTGTCACATGGGCTTTGGGGGGTGATAAATCCTCCTGCTCCTTGACACTTGCAGCCAATTAAGAAAATAATCCCTAAAAACGTGGCTGCCGAAGGATTTTTTTTTTTCCCCAGTAGAATCTTTTTAGGGTTACAAAATGTGGCTAAACAATAATCCTGGTGTTCTGTTACTGGGAACTGGGGGGACTCCATCTTTGCGTGCAGCTGTAACTGCCTCCAGGGTAATTAAAATTCTATTAAAGAAACGAGGAGGAGCAGAGGGAATGTTTTATTTGGAGCTGGGACAGCCCAGAGTCTTTGGGATGCTGCAGGAGATGTGATATCACCCCAACTGCACATCCTCCTGTATTTATTGTACATTTATTCTCATTTGCAGTGTCAAAAGCCTGGGAGTGGAATTACTGTGCAAAGCAGAAGTGTCTGGAAACACCCACGGGATGGTTTCCCGAAGAAATCTGTGCTCCCCAGTGGTTGGGCTCCTCAGGAAAGGGAAAGGGGTTTTTCCAGAGCCAGCTGAAGGCTGAAGTCCTTGAGGCTGGGGAGTGGGGGGTGTTGCTTAGGATGGGCACAGATAAGATGGATGTTGGGAAGGAATTGCTGGCTGGGAGGGTGGGGAGGGGCTGGAATGGATTTCCCAGGGAAGCTGTGGCTGCCTCTGGATCCCTGGGAGTGTCCAAGGGCAGGCAGTGGAAGGTGTCCCTGCCCAAGGTGGGGTGGGACTGGATGAGCTTTGAGGTCCCTTTTCACCCAAACCTTTCCGGTTTTCCCTCTGTCCTCACCCTTCCCGTGGGTGTTGGGAACAGTCTCCTAAAGTCGCCCTTGACCGCACCCCAAAATGTGCCATCCCAACCTGCCCCGAGGTGTTTGTGGTGCTGTCAGGAGGGGATGAAATCCATGGAGAATTAACTTGCAGCAGACTGGACCTCCTCGAGGGAGGAGCAGAATTTCAGGGGTGTTCTGTTGCTCTGCTGCTCCTGTGTTTTTAGATGATAAAATCCACCCAGAACAAAGTCGTGCCCTGGATTTCGGGTCTTTTGAGCCTGGAGATTACTTTTCTTCTTTCACCATCTGATGACTTGGCAAAACGTCGCATTCCTCAAATGTCAGACTTTGACAAACTTGAAGGGAAAAAGGAGGAAAAACCCCCCTCCAGCCTGTCGTTTTAGCAGCTTTTTGTGCTTGCACAAGCACGGAGAGAAGCAAATCTTCTCTGTAGGTATCTCAGCTTCGTCTCTGACTCTTCTTTGGCAGCTCCTGACTTCAGAAAAACACTGTTATGAGGTTTGTAGCTTTGGGCTCGGCTCTGATGCCTCCATCAGCATTTCCAATGTGAACCCCACCTTCGGGAGCCTGAGTGTGCCAGAAATGCTCCCTTGGCGCCCAGGAGCCGTTTTTAGAAGGCAGAATCACGCAGCTCCTGTGAAAGGTTTCTATTCAAGAGGCAGTTGCTGTTTCCACGCTCAGTGTCTCTGTTATCAGAGCTGAGACTCGCATTAAGATCAGTTTTATGAAAGCTCCTGGAGCTGGGAAAAACCCCGAACTGCCCCCAGATCACTTGGGAGCTCTCGGTGCTTGTACCCTTGAACATTAACAAAGCTAAACAGCCACGGAGCTTTTAAACCAAAAACTCTTCCTTCGGCTGGAGCTGGAAAAGGGTTTGTGCGTTGAAAAGGCAGAATTGCAAAGGGAAGGTCTGGTTTGGTCTGGTCTGTTGGGGACCAACACTTGAAATCATTGAGAATACAACACAAACCTCCAGTTAAATAGTCAATAATCCCTTTTTAAATGGGTTTTTTGGCCACTTTTTCCTCATCAGCAGTACATGGGAAGCATAAAGCAGTAGCCAAAACCTTTCGTCCCATGTAAGGGAGTGAGAAGCCAACGTGGAGAGAGGATGTGGGTGAGGACAGAAAGGTCAAGTTTGGAAACAACTCAAAATTAAACTCAGTTGAGTTGATTCTCTTCAAGTCCATCTGATGTAATGGGCTGGGCGTTCCTCAAATATTCATTTCACTTCCATGTATTTCCAGGAACCTCTTTGCCCAGAGCAGCTGTGGTTGCCCCTGGATCCCTGGAAGTGTCCAAGGGCAGGCTGGACAGGGCTTGGAGCAACCTGGGATAGTGGAAGATGTCCCTGCCCATGGCAGGGGTGGGGCTGGATGGGCTTTAAAGTCCCTTCCCACCAACCCATTCCATGATTCAGCCAAAGTTTTGTGTCTTGGAATGGTGAAAGTCCAGAGAAGGACAGGAACTTGTTGGTTTTTAATTACAGAGTTATTTTAGTACAGAAGAATTGTTAAACCCAACTGCTCCAAGAAATCCCAGCTCCACAATGGAAGGGATTCTTTTGTGAGGGTGTTGCTGGAAGGTTTGGAGCGTTGGAGTTGTCTCCTAAATGTCAGGATTGCTGGAAGGCTCCGGGACTGGGTAATTCACGTTCCACAGCACCTAAAATTAGGTTTGAGGAATAAGGGGAAGAAGAGCTTAAACTCTGCCTTTGTATTCCAAGAAAAGCACACATCGGGAGAATCCTTTAAATAAACTAAATAATCCTTAAATACACACTTGGCTGGCCCAGTGGCCAAGGGCCAGCAGTTCTAGGAAACCCTTAGAAGAACTGGTGGCACAGTTAACTGGGGCCGTGGGGACATCCAGGGCAGTGAAGAGCCTGAGGGAGAGTTCTGGTTTTGATCAGTTTGGAGTATTTTGAGGTGGTTTTTTGTGCTTTAAAGGCTGCAGTTTCACGTGTGCTGTTTGCTTGCTTGCAACGTGAACTTGCACCCGAGAGCTGCTGTGGCCGGGGGGAGGGAGGTGGTGCTGCTTCATGAGACCACGAGAGGGGTGAGGAACAGCCTTGTGTGCCAAAACATCGGTGGTGCAGTGAAAGGTGTCCTCGGGGGGGCTGGGAGAGGGAGAGAGGGACGGGGAGCTGGATGGAGGTGAGAGATGTTCACTGGGGGACAACAGGGGGGTCTTGAAATCACAGGGTCATTTAGGTTGGAAAAGCCCTCCGAGACCACGGAGTCCAACCATCCCCTGCCCTGCCAAGGCCACCACTGCCCCGTGTCCCCAAGGGCCACATCCACAGGGCTTGGAAATCCCTCTTTGGTAGCACGTTCTTTGTAGGATTTCTGTGTGGTGGCATCTGCGTCTTGGCGAGGGGAGGAGCTGGGATGTTGCAGGATTTTTTTATCCCCATTCACATTCTAAAAACCTTCGCCTTTGAAAATTGCGTTTTGCAGAGACCCTTGTCCTGTGAGGCCACGGCTGTGTAACAAAGCTCATCGTTTCTGTCTGCATTTATAACTGATGTGGGTCCTGGGAAACCCAAAGCAGAATTTCAGCTCTCCCCATTGCCCAGTGAAGCTGAGAAACCACTCACTAAGTGCAGAAGTGCTTCTTGCTGGAGCTTGGCTACCAAGTGACCTTCTGCTGCCTCTGAAAGAGAAAAATCAGCGTTTTTGGTGCGTTGAACAAATGGCTGGAACCCGCTGGAAGAACTTGGTGTTTCTCCTGGGAAACGCTGCTGTTGCTGAACACCAACACCCTCATTCCTGGTGGTCCTGCCTGGATGTCTCTGATGGGCTTTGTCAGGTGGAAAGAGGGAAGAAAACCGTGTCAGGTGGAGCTGGAGCACTGTAGAGAGGGAAACTCTTTTGGGTGGTTCTTTATTTTCCACAGTGAGAGCTGAGCATCACTCCAGGGCTGGCTTTAATTACCAGAGGGAGAAGATTATAAGATTATTATGATAAGATTTCTATTATTATAAGATTTTTATTATTATAGGAATATTACTATAAGATTATTATAATTAGTGTAAGATTATTATTATTAATAACTATTAGAGGGAGAAACCTGGAGAAGAGAAGGTTTTGGCAAGATCTTATAGCAGCCTTTCTGTGCCTGAAGGGGCTCCAGGAGAGCTGGAGAGGCACTAGGGACAAGGCCTGGAGGGACAGGACACAGGGAATGGCTTCCCAGTGCCAGAGGGCAGGGACAGATGGGAGATTGGGAAGGAATTCCTGGCTGGGAGGGTGGGGAGGCCCTGGCCCAGATTGCCCAGAGAAGCTGTGGCTGCCCTTGGAAGGGTCCAAGGGCAGGTTGGACGGGGCTTGGAGCAACCTGTGCCAGTGGAAGGTGTCCCTGCCCATGGCAGAGGTGGGGCTGGATGGGCTTTAAGGTCCCTTCCCACCCAAACCATTCCATGATTCCGAGTCTGTGCCACATCTTACCACTGCTCAGGAGCAGATATTTCATTTGAGGGGAAGCTGCTACAGCAACCAAGGTGTTACCCTGCCTCAGCTCCCTGCCAGGAGCCCTTATTTCTCCCTGGGACCGCGCTGGCCTCGGGGTTTGTAACGGGCGTGTTCAGCGAGCGCTGGTTGGTGAATGTACCCGGCGATCCCATAAACAGGGGGATGATGAATTGGAGCACGAGGCTGAAAGCACTGGGCTTGCTCCTCAGCTCTGTGGAAAACATAAATCAGATTTAGGGTCCTGATCCATCTCTTCGAGGCAGCCTGGTGCCAAGGTGTCTGAGGTTCTGGCTGGAATTCTCCGAGGAGCATCTGCTGAGCATTGGGGCCGTTAAACCCTGTTGTCAGGTGGATGTGGAGGCTCTTTGGGCATCTGGCTCTGTGCTGTTCCCTGCTTGCCTCTGTCAAAACCCTGCTCTCACACATCTGAGTTGCAGAACCATTCTGTAAAACAGTGCTGGAGCCAGAGGCAAGACTGCTGTGGTTGGGAAGGAGATGAAAACAAACCTGACAGACGTTCCGAGGAATCCAAGTGACGCTCTTGGCAAGGCCCAGCCACAAACACGCCGTGGGTTCTGGGCACAGTGTGTTTGTCACTCGTGTAAGGGTCGGTGCTCTGCTGAGCTTTGCTGCTCAGGGTCTGGGATGGATGATATTCCCAAATTTCCAAAGATCCAAGGCGTGTGTTTGCTGTGGGACGTCATGAGAACGGGCCTTGGGGTCTCCTCTCACCACACACCAGTGCAGAGATTTGTAACTCTTGTCCCCGTGAGGGACTTGAGCAGAAACCTGATGTTCTGGGGTCTCGTAAATCAAGGGGTTTGGTGGAAAGATTTATGGTGCCCCAGTGCCATCAGTCCTTCCTCTGGTCCTTTGCTGTGGTGGTTGGGTCATCCTTGGGCTGGCATGACCTTCAGCCCGGTTGTGCCCTATTCCCACTGCACTCATCCATTGCTTTCTTCCCAGGAACAGCCTTTCTTGCCCAAGCAGTGGAGAGGGAGAGCTCTGGGGTGTTCTCCCTCATCCCACTCCCTGTTATCCATGTCAAGAATATATGGGTAAATTCGGTCCCAGTGGGCTTGTCCTTCTGCACTTCGTTGTGTGCCCCGGATTTCCCTTCAATTAACAAAAAAATCCCCCCAAAACTGTAACATTTATGCAACTTTTTTATGTCTGGTAGAGCAGAAATGTGCCAGAGAGAGACAGGTGACTCTGCTGAGGGAGGGGGGTTTGGATTGGGTGATGGGAAGGAATTCCTGGCTGTCACCAATGCCACTGGTGCTTCACCAGCATAAAAACCCACTCCCTTCTCTGAAACCAGTTTGGCATTAACTTTTCTCAAGTTCCCGCCGGTGACCCAACGATTTCTACTGCCACAAACAAACATGTTGAGCCCCTTCTTCGTTCTTGTTTGGACTGAAGGAAGTAAATGAGGGTGGAGCAGTGAAGAGTAATGGGTTGGGGCTGATTTAATCGCATTAACTGTAATACCTTCTGTCCTCCTGATGACTCTCAGGGTATTAGGAAAACAAAAATCAAAGGCTTTGATAGTTGAGTTGATATCAGCTATTTCCGAAAACGAAAAAAACTGCCATTAATGCAGTTTTGTGGTCTTGGCCTTTCTCTCCTTCCCCAAATTACATGGAAAGAGGAATGTAAAGCCTTTAGAACGAGCTCCCTCTTGAACACCGAGAAACCACCTCTTTGCTTTGGCTCCCATTGCTTTATCCAAAGAGTGGTTTGATTTTGAAGTGTCTGTTTAAGCTGGTGATTCTGCATTTCGGAGGGGTGGCTTGAAGTGGGGACCCAGGGAAATGGGTCACTTGGTGTTACTTAACGTGGATTTCTGACCAGCCTTGGCAGATACCGCAGAGTGGGGATTTGTATTAAAGTAAGCTCTGATCCAGGATTCCTTTGCAGCTGTGGGATTAAAAAGGTGTTAAATTTCATTTCTTCATCCAAGTATTGGCGTTTCCCAGCCCGTGGATGAGGTGGCAGAACCACCTGAGCACCGAAGTGTGGAGCCCCCTCAATGAACACAACTCTGGGCGCATCCAGAACGCGGGGACCTGAGCCACAAAACCTGCCCTTTGCTCTAAAATAGCGCCAGATTGTTAATAGCAGTTGGGGGATTTTATACGTGGCAACAAAGGGAATCTTCAAAAGGATAATTGAGCTGAGACCAGCACAGTGAGATCGTTATCCACAACATCAGCATGGAATTATTTGCTTACTCGTTGGTTTTCCAGTCTGCTCGGGATGCTTTGCAGCTTTCCTTCAGGTGGGTGACAAAACCCGGCCTGGGGAGGTTGAGCCCAGGGTGGACCTCTCTGCTGCACAATTAGTGCAGGTATCCCAACCTCTCGCCCTGGATGCAGCACAAGTGCCTTGTTTGCACTTTTCCAGGCCTGACTTAATTAAACCTCGGGCTTTGAGGCTCTGTCTCTGCGGAGCCGAAGGAAATTACGTCTCCATTCCTATTTATGGCATCTCTTACCGAGGTTGGTGGATCTTCTGTGATGTCTCTGCTCCCTATTCACTGCAGCTAAATTTAGCTCCTGGTATCCTATAATTGGAACTGCTCCCAGGGGGGGCTGCTGCTGTCCCAGGTGATCTGAACCAGCAGAGCTCAGGGGACGTCAGCAGAGAGCTCTGGTGTGATCCTGACTGAGCTCAGATATCTCACTTTACCCTTCTTGGCCCAAATCTTCCAGCTCTTGATGCCACTCACCGTGCACAGCCGAGTTCCCGGGAGCAACGTGCCAGGGTGAGGGATCCACGTGCCGGGAGGTTTCTGTGCTTGGAAGAACCTGGAGAGGGCCATGAGCCACGTTTTAATCAGATTTAATCTAATACAAAATCCCTGGAAGTGCCCAAGGCCAGCTTGGACAGGGCTTGGAGCAACCTGGGCTAGTGGGAGGTGTCCCTGCCCATGGCAGGGGGTGGCACTGGCTGGGCTTTGAGGTCCCTTCCAACCCAAACCATTCCAGGATTCCATGGATAAAGTTATATCATTCGTGGACCACCTTGTTGCGCACGTTACAAACAGCTCACCCTCTTCTGAGACGTGAAGGCCTCAAAGCCAAGTCTAGGTCTCCCTCTCGAGGCTGAACATCAGCAGAGTGAATGACCATGAGCTGTTTTCTCTGCTGGCTGGAGAGCCACCGGCAGAACTCAGCCCCTCACCCCACCGTGCAGGCAGCTGCAGGCAGCCCCCATTGCCTCTCCTCCCACACCCTCCATTAGCCTGGGCTTTCCACCAGGCTTTCCTTTTTGTCTGCCTCCCACCCACGCTGGATTCCTCAGGCTTTCTCTTCCATTATCTCCGTAGGTTTCAATGAAACGCGGGACGTTCTTTGTCGTTACCGAGAAATTCGGGGCTCTTAAATTGCTCCTTTCGATTCTCCTCCCGCCTCGCTCCTTAAATCCCATTTCCAGGCTTTTAGGAATGCTGACAAACAGGGTGACAGCTCTGAAGTTCAGCTGTGGTGACACCTGTTGGAAAGGGCTGTGGGTTCTCCGACAGCTCCTTTAAACTCCCAAACATTCCAGCTTTCCACTTCCTTGGAAATCTCTATTTTATTCCCACTGTACGGGGAAGTTAAAATGCAGAGAACCCAGTGCCTGGGGCAGGGACCTGAAGGAAGCTCAGCTGCCCACTGGGGGAATCCTTTTGGATCTCTGATGGGAAAATCCATAGCAATTATAGCAGGAGAGCTCTAAGACCTCTCTAAGCAGTAGAATAAAAATAGACCAACTTCCCCCCAAAAGTCTGGGGAGGTAAAAGCAAAGAGGTTTTAAAGAGATTAAACTTAAAGGGAAGGGAGGAAAAACGATTCAAAGGGAGGAAAAATGATTCAAAATGTTGTAGAGCAGAGGGACTCCAGCCCTCGGAGCATCCCTGTGGCCTCCTCCAGCCTCGCTCCAGCAGCTCCACGTCCTCCTGCCGTTGTTCCCAGGGCTGGAGGCAGCTCTGCACCTTGTTCAGACTGAGGTACCCGAGAGATGGTTCTGACCGAGGAGTCCCAGGGAAAATGTCGTTTTCCTGGCAGGTGAGGAATGTTTCGGAAGCTTTCCCCGCTCAGCACACGGACTGGGAAAGGCTGTTCCCCTCCTCCTGCTCAGGCAGGGGTTGCCAGGGAAGGTGCAGACGGATCGCTCCCCTCAGCTGGTGTGCTTCCTTAAACTGCCAGATCCAAGGCTTTCTGCAGCCTCACATGTTGTTCCCTGATGCTGTGTGAGCTGCGATCCCGAGGGAACTCTGTTGTTGGGACATGTTGGGGACAGGAGCTCTCCCTTCCTGGTGTGTCCAAGCGGCTGTGGCTCCACAGCACCCCAGGAGAAGGGAATGCTGGACGAGGAGGTGGTGATCACAGAATCACAGGGGTTGGAAAGGACCTCAGAGTCCAACCCTTGATCCACTCCCACTGTGAATCCCAGCCCATGGCACTCAGTGCCACATCCAGTGTCATCTTAAACACCTCCAGGGACGGAGAATCCACCACTTCCCTGGGCAGCCCATTCCAATGGCTGATCACCCTCTCTGGAAAGAACTTCTTCCTGATATCCAACCTCAACCTCCCCTGGCACAGCTGGAGGCCGAGCCCTCTTGTCCTACTGCTGGTTCCTGGAGCAGAGCCCGACCCCCCCCGGCTCCCCCCTCCTGGCAGGGAGTTGCAGAGAGTGAGGAGGTCTCCCCTGAGCCTCCTCCTCTCCAGGCTGAGCCCCCCCGGCTCCCTCAGCCTCTCCTCATAGGGCTTGATCCATTGGGAGTTTTCCCTTAAGCAGATCAGCTGCTTCCATGCCCATGTGCAGCTCCTGGAGAGGGACCTGAGGCCGGGAATATGCTGAGCTCAGGAGGAGCGGCGATGCTTGGAGGAGATCCAAGGCCGTGGCCAAGCTGGTGGTTGAGTTTGACCTCTTGTCATCCTTGATAGGCCAAGGGGGAATGGCTTCCCAGTGCCAGAGGGCAGGGACAGATGGGAGATTGGGAAGGAATTGCTGGCTGGGAGGGTGGGGAGGCCCTGACCCGGGTTGCCCAGAGAAGCTGTGGCTGCCCCTGGATCCCTGGAAGTGTCCAAGGCCAGGCTGGAGCAACCTGGGATAGGGAAGGTGTCCCTGCCCATGGCAGGGGGTGGAATGAGGTGATGTTGAAGGTGCCTTCCCACCCGAAGCATTCCATGATTTTATGATCCCTCCCTCAGCCATTGGCCATGTTCATCACGAGTAGATCCTTTGAACTATTCCCTTAATCCTCCTGGGCCATCCATTTATTGATGACAAGCCTCTACATTTAAAAGCCTTAAAATAACGCAGGTTCCAGAGATATGTGGCTTCATAAAATACTTCTTTATTTTCAAAGGCAAGAATCCAGACACTTCGGGCCAGATAAAGTAGCAACTGTGTAGGATTTTTCCAAGACAGGTATTCCCACTATTAGCCCCTTTCCAGCAGAATGTGAGTGATGCTGTGGTTTGTTCCCTGCCTGTGGATCCACCGTGTGCTGTTCCCAATCCCTGCTTTTTATCAGCACTGCAAATTCCAGCCGTGGCTGAGATTGTCTCCCCAGACTGCTCCAGGTCTGACACGTCCCTCAGGGGTGTCCATATTCCCTCAGCCCCTGCTGACGTGGGGCAGAGCGAGCCAGGGCAGCAAGAACTGACATCATTTTAGCTCATTTTACTGAAATCAGATTCAGAACCCCCCAAAGCACCTCCCTGGGCGGACTGCAGGAGCTCTGAGCTTTCCCAGGAGTGTCTGCTCTGAGCGGCTTGAGGTCGTGGCATCAGCACCTCTGTTTGCACCCCAAGAGCTGTGGGGTTTGGCATCTCTTCCATCTCTTCCAAGCCCAAGGAAATTGTGCACAAATTAAATGTGTTACAGCGAAAACCGTGCAGGGGAGGGATGGATTTAGCTTTCAGCAGGAATTTTTTGGTTCAGAACTGAATGTGGAGCACCTGCTTGGTTTTTGTAGTGGTTTTTTTTTTTTTTTTCCATAATTGTGTATGTGTTAGTGCACAAGTTTTGCTCAGAAGAGCAGATGGAAGGAAAGCAGATTTGAGGGGGACCACAGGATTCAGGAAAGCTCTGGAAGAGGACGCAGAGTACTGCTGAAAAGCACTGGGTGCGCAATCTTCACGGTTTGTCTCTGAAATTAATGTTTCTGGTTTGCAGTGGGCTTGAAAGCTGAAAACAGTTCCTGAGTGAAATCTGTTCCAAAGGTTTGGGTTCTGCTTTTTAATCCTTGGATATTGCCCTGTTCCAGGTGTGGGAACAGCAAGTACTTCCAGGGATCCAGGGGCAACCACAGCTTCTCTGGGCAACCTGGGCCAGGGCCTCCCCAGCCTCCCAGCCAGCAATTCCTTCCCCATATCCCGTCTCTTCCTGCCCTCTGCCACTGGGAAGCCATTCCCTGTGTCCTGTCCCTCCAGACTGCTAAAATTCTTCCCCACCTTTCCTGTATATCCCTTTTAAGGATTGAAAGGAGCTCTGTAGTGCTTTCCCACTTTCCTTGATTGTGCAAATGGAGAAAGGGCATAAAGCCAATGTTTAAATGGAAGGTGACAGCCAAAGGTCTCGTGCTTTTGGTTGTCGTTGGGAGAAGACATCCATGGCTCATCCCTCATCCTGAGTTTTCACTTGGAATCATAGCTGGAAGTTTGTGTTTTGCCTAAAGCCTAAAAAAGGGGAAATTCCCCTTCCTTGGAAGTGTCCAAGGTTGGAGAAGAGAAGGCTCCACGGAGACCTTGGAGCCCCTTGCAGGGCCTAAAGGGGCTCCAGGAGAGCTGGAGAGGGACTGGGGACAAGGGATGGAGGGGCAGGACACAGGGAATGGCTTCAAAGTGATAGGAAGTATGTTTAGATGGGATATTGGGAAGGAATTGCTGACTGGGAGCGTGGGGAGGCCCTGGCCTGTGTTGCCCAGAGGAGCTATGGATCCCTGGATCCCTGGAAGTATCCAAGGGCAGGTTGGACGGGGCTTGGAGCAACCTGGGATAGGGAAGGTGTCCCTGCCCATGACACGGGGTGGGACTGGACGGGCTTTAAGGTCCCTTCCCGCCCAACCCCTTCTGTGATTCCAAGGTTGCTGCTTTGGGGCTGCTGAAGGGTTGGGAAGCAGGGCTGCCGTTGGGGATTGTGTTTGCCCGATGATTAAGGCGCTCATGTGGCACATTCAGGGAACCATTCGTGACTCATGGGCTCATTAGAACCCAAAGCTCAGCTCCTCGGCTTTCCAGCGGCGATTTTCCGCCCAGGACCCGCGGCAATCCCACGGCAGCAGACCTGCCTGCAGGCAGTTACACGGTGATGTGTGTAACTCTGCCTGCAGGTGCTCCCCGATTCCTCCTGGGAGGCAGCGACTCCGATGGCTCTTGGAGGGAAAACCCCACCTCGCCGTGCTTTTGCTGCTCGGAAAAGCTTTTCCTGATTCCCGGCTCCTGCGTGGGAGGGAGGGAAGGTGCCGATCACTCCCCCGCTCCCCAGCAGCTCCTGGGGCCTTTGCTCAAGTAATGATGGGGATGGGAGAGCAGGGGAAGGGAATCCATGGCAGTTTTCCTGGGAACACCCGCTCTGGCTTTTCTTCCGTGTGCTGTGCGGCTCCAAACCTGCACTCCCTGTGCTTTTAACCAGAAATCCCGGAATCACAGGAGGGTTTGGGGGAGAAGGGACCTCAAAGATCATCTCATTCCACCCCCTGCCGTGGGCAGGGACACCTTCCACTAGCCCAGGTTGCTCCAGCCTGGCCTTGGACACTTCCAGGGATCCAGGGGCAGCCACAGCTTCTCTGGGAAATCCACTCCAGCCCCTCACAAGGAAGAACTCCTTCCCAATGTTCCATTCCCTCTGGCAGTGGGAAGCCATTCCCTGTGTCCTGTCCCTCCAGGCCTTGTCCCCAGTCCCTCTGCAGCTCTCCTGGAGCCCCTTTAGGCCCTGCAAGGGGCTCTCGGGTCTCCCTGGAGCCTTCTCTTCTCCAGGGGAACCCCCCCAGCTCTCCCAGCCCGGCAAATCCTGAGCCTTGGTTTGGTTCCAGCTAAAAATAATCGGAGTGAAAGCTCTTTGTCACAGCCACAGCTCCTGAAGTTGTGGCTTTGCTGCAGTCGCTGCCCTGCAGCCCCCGGGCAGGGCTGGGAGGTGCCTGTGCTCCGGGAGCCGCTCCGGGCCGCGGCGTTCGCAGGGAACACGAGCAACCGGAGCCGGGAGCGGAGGCACGCGGAGGGCAGGAGCAGGCTTGCCTGCCTCAGGATTGGATTTTCCCGCTGTTTTTTTTCCTCCTTCTGATCCTGCTGAATCATCATGTGTAGTGATGTCATCGCTGGGCTTTATTAAAGAAAAATAGGAAAGAACAGGAAAGAAAAATACTGTCTTCCCATCCCACTGTGCCCTAATTCCCGTCTCTCCTCTGGAGCGACACACCGAACTTCTGCTGAGGAATATTGGCTCGTTCCAGCGTGATGGGCCATGATTTCCTCTGCAGACTGGGAAGCGTCTGTGCCTGTGTTATAACTCTAAACTTTCCTTTGGGTTTGATTTTCGGTTTCCTTGTATAGTTTGATTTTTGGGAGGAAGGAGCTGTAGACACCCGTTGTGCTTGGGGGGTGAAGCTGTGTCCGTTCTTACTGTGATTTTTTAGTTCCTCTGTGGAAGGTGAAGCAAATGGGAAAATTACTTGGGGTTTGGATTGTGTTCCAGGTTGGGTTTTTAATCTAAATTCAGGTGTGAACTCATCAGTGTGGCAGCACAGCCCTGGCTTAATTCAGACCATGGAATCCCAGAATGGATTGGGTTGGAAGGCACCTTAAAGCCCATCCAGTTCCAACCTGGGCAGGGGCACCTCCCACTGGCCCAGGTTGCTCCAAGCCCCGTCCAGCCTGGCCTTGGACACTTCCAGGGATCCAGGGGCAGCCACAGCTTCTCTTCTTTTCTGAGTAGATGGATTGCTCTGGAAGACAAAACCCACAGCACATTTCCATCACATTTATAGTGATTTTCTATTCCATTTTGTTTCCTTATTCCCTTTCCCACCTGTGGCAGCAAGGTCTGGGATACAACCGCCTCCAGCACAACCTCCTGTCCCAGTGCTCAGTAAACCAAGGAGACACTGTGCCCTGTATTTTAACAAAATCTAAGCAGAGCCAAGTTAAAACCCAAGGTTTTAAACTTACCAAGGAGCCATAAAGGCTGTTTTTGTGGAGCATCAGCCCAGCAGGAGCAGTGGGAGCTCTGCAAGGAGGCCCATGGAAAGCTCCAGCAGGATTAATAAATAGCATTGTAAGCCCAACAGGAGGGAGAAGTGCAGGTAAATCAATTAAACGTTCTTCGTGTGTATTAAAAGATCAAGGAGAACATTAAAATACATGTGAGAGACTTAAAATTAGACTAATGAGGGATTACTAACAATCCCTCTCCCTGGAAGCAGAACGCTGTGACAGTTCCAAAGGCAAGGGCTGTGTTATTCCAAACGTGGGCTGAGCGTTTCCTCCCACACTTGGGAATGGGATCCACGGAGGGGACACGTGAAATTCGCTGCCTGGGGATGGAGAACTCCAAAGGGAGCATCGAAATCCCAGGAGGAAAATGTCCCTCGTTGATATTTGGAGAGGGATGAATTGAGTTAGGTCCATATATATAAATACATATATTGTTCATGGACTCATGGAATGGTTTGGGTTGGAAGGGACCTTAAAGATCACCAATTCCAACCCCCATATAATATAACATAATACTGTATTATTATTAATTGTAAATAACCAGTGAACACCGTCCTGACACGTGGCTGGGGCTTCTCAGGGTTGATTTGGTTTTTGAGGACACAAGGAGAAGGCAACTTGTCCTGCAGGAACCCACCTCTGCTCCCAGGGAGCAAATCCCTGCCAGGGAACTGCGGGAGACTCGTTCGGGCAGAACCAGACCCGTGCCAGGAACGAGTCGCCTCCAGAAGCTTGAAAGGAGGTTTGAAAGGTAAGTCAGGCTGTCAGAGCCCATGGGCTCCTCCTGGATTTCACGTTGGGAATACGTGTCGGGGCCCAGAGGCGTTTGGTGAGCAGCTCAGGACACATCCTCTGCCACAGCACGCGAGGCTTCGTCCCCGTGTGACCCCAGGGACAGAACAGCCCTTGGTGACTTCCCAGCCAGGGCTGGGCTGGAGGTCTGAGTCAGATTTGAGCTGATATAAAATCCCTGCGAGTGTCCAAGGCCAGGCTGGACGGGGCTTGGAGCAACCTGGGCCAGTGGAAGGTGTCCCTGCCCGTGGCAGAGGGGTGGCACTGGCTGGGCTTTAAGGTCCCTTCCCACCCAAACCGTTCCGGGGTTCTGAATCTGAGCATGAAAATAATTCACTTGTTGTTAAATTGTATTTTGAGACGGTCAACAAAACTCTGGTTGGGACGGGTTTGGGTGTTGTGGCATCACCAGTGAGCAGGGCCGGGGTCATCACCTGGATAAGGAGACGAGGAAGCCAAATGGAACAGCCTCGGGAAGCCTGGTGATCCCTTGGAACTGGGAAGTTTTTAGGAAAACGACAGTTCAGCAGCAGGGCAGAGTTTTTATCCCATGGCTTTCCATGGTCAGGGGCACATTTAACAACATTCCCCAAAGCTCCTCTGGGCCTGGCATGGGCTCTGCCTGCCCTGGATGCTGAGTGATTAAAGTGCCCAAATTAAGGGCTCTTAATTGCACTTGTCAAACTCGATTCCACTCAGGGCTGATTAACCTGGAGAAAACACAGGGAGCTGAGGGACGTGGTGGGATTCACGGGAATTCTTCCCCTCCCCAGACTACAGGGATACATTGTACAAAAACAGGGATATTTGTTCTGTATCAAGTGGGTTTGTTTTATTCCCCCCCCTAATAACTCGATATTAGCAATATATACTTACAATATATAATTCTGTCATTCAGATTATATGTGCCATATATTGATTCCAATATATACAATACATAAATCAGATTTATTCAGTGCTCTGTTCTTTGCAGCTCCATCTTGGGGAACCTTCAGGCTTGTCTGAAAGCTTGGGAGCAAAGCAACGTCATCGGGATCAACGTGCAGAGGGGAGATTCCATTAATGGCTCATGGGGATGACTCCCACGATGGAATATTTTGTCCCTAACGGCAAAAAGAAATTCCTCATAGAAAAAATAGTGGCCTGGGTTGGGCTGTAGCTTTGATTCAGCACAGGAAGGTTGAGGTAACTTGAGTTATGTTGTGATTTCTGCCAGCACCGAGCCATGGTCCCGTTGGGATCTTAAGATCAGGGATTTGTGTAAGTCCCAAGTAGTGGGAAGGGTCCAATCCTTGGATAAAATTGTTAAATATACTAAAATAAGCATAAAAATAGGGGATAAATTTCAGAGCAGCCCCGTTTACAAGGGCCTGGAGGGACAGGACACAGGGAATGGCTTCCCACTGCCAGAGGGCAGGGAGAGATGGGAGATTGGGAAGGAATTGCTGGCTGGGAGGGTGGGGAGGTCCTGGCACAGGCTGCCCAGAGAAGCTGTGGCTGCCCCTGGATCCCTGGAAGTGTCCAAGGGCAGGTTGGAGCAGCCTGGGCTGGTGGAAGGTGTCCCTGCCCATGGCAGGGGCTTAAAACTTCGGAAATGTTGAGTTTAATCCCCCAAATCTGTGGGATGATGGTGCAGTGGGGGCCCCTCGAGTCTGGATGGGTTGAGACTGTTCACATGCAGTGTTTTATCCATGGGAAAGCAAAGACCTCAGGTCCGTCCACCGGGATCACGTGGGATAATCTCCATGGGATTCAGGAGCCTGAAGGGCCCCTTGAAGGTCAGTGAAGACTCTGGGAGCTGCACAGGCAGTGGAATCAAATCTCCAGGATTTCCCTGGAAAAAGAGCTCCGAGAAGGTCCCAACCTGCCAGGGCTGAGGGAGGGATGAGGATAAACCCAGGGAGTTTTGGGAGGATTTCAGCTCAGTGTTTGTTTTTCTCTGCCAGGCTCTGGATTTAAAGCTTTGCTCCCTTAACTAGGCCTGGCTTTGTGTAAATTTATCAGCGACATACTGAGGGAATGTGTCTCTTCCCCATGTTCCAGCTGTTCCGATCCTGCACTTGGATCTCCTGGTCCTTTCTGCCCGGGAGGGACATGGGGGACAAAGCAGTGCTCAGGGAGAAGCTGGATTTGTGTCCATCAGTCTCTAGTCTTGGATTTGAAGGCTTTTTCTTGCCCGTTTGACACACTGTGACTTTCTTCCCATGGGAAAAGGGCAAGTCAGGGGGCGCTGGGCTGTCGTTCCATGTTCCAGGGGATTTCTCATTACACCAAGGTCCACTGATTAAAGCTTTGCTCATTAACTTCATTTTCCCTCTCCGGGTGACAGCTGGGAGCAGCATTCCCAGCCCTGGTGCCACCCAGGGGAGGTGGGATTGCTTGGGAATGCTGGAGGCTGGAGGGAGGGAATGAGCATCAGCCAACCCGCCGGGACGGTCCCACCGGGTGACATCCCTGAGGTACTCCATGAGCAGCTTCCTTTTCCATGGAGCACCGACACAGGGAGATGGGAATGGAGAAGGCTTCTTAACTGGTAGCTCGGAGCACGGAGCTGGGAAGCTTCTCCATCCCAAACACTCACGTTCTCGGCTCGGTGCTGGATCAGGGCGGGGTTTTCTTATCAGTTGTGGGCTTTTCCCAGCACTCACCTTTTGAGGTGTTCCCTGGGAATTGTGGAGTCCTGGAATGGCCTGGGTGGGAAGGGACCTTAAAGCCCACCCAGTGCCACCCTCTGCCATGGGCAGGGACACCTTCCACTGGCCCAGGTTGCTCCAACCTGGCCTGGGACACTTCCAGGGATCCAGGGGCAGTTTCTCTGGCAAATCCATTCCAGGGCTTCCCCACCCTCCCAGCCAGCAATTCCTTCCCAATCTCCCATCTGTCCCTGCCCTCTGGCACTGGGAAGCCATTCCCTGTGTCCTGTCCCTCCAGCCCTTGTCCCCAGTCCCTCTCCAGCTCTCCTGGAGCCCCTTTAGGCCCTGCAAGGGGCTCTCAGCTCTCCCTGGAACCTTCTCTTCTCCAGGGGAACATTCCCAGCTCTCCCAGCCTGGCTCCAGAGCAGAGGGGCTCCAGCCCTTGGATTTCATACAGTTCCCACATTCCTGGTATCCAGCAGCTGTTCAGCTACAGAAGCCTCTGAATTCCCAGCAATAAATTGCTGCAGAGGTGTTGGGAGAGGGGAATATCCAAACCTGGCTTCCTAGTGCAGATTAGGACTCGTGTTCTTGCTTCCCTGCAAGAAAAATAAATGTCCAGTGTGGAGCCATTTTGGAGGGAAGGCGGGCATGTGGACAACTCCTCAGTGCCAAAAAAACCCCATCATTTCCTTGTGGAAATGAAATATTTTGCCCTTTCTTGTGCTTCCTGACGCCTGGGCCTTGTATTGACCTCGGCCCTGTCGGCTCACGGGGCTGGGGAATGTTTGCTGCAGGTAAAGGTGTGCTGAGAAGGTGCCTCTTCCTCCTTGGGAATCCCCCCAGTGCACCCAGGGAAGATATTTTATCCTTCAGGGAGTATGTTTTAATTCTGTTAATGGGAAATCCCCTATTTCAGCTGTTCCTGGAACATCCATTAATTTCCCCGTGCTCCAGAAAGGTGACACATTCCAGCTGGCCCGTGTCACCACGCTCCTGGTGGCTCCTCGCTCCCAGAGGATGGAGAGGCACTTCAGGCTATTCCTCGGGGATAGGTGCTTGTCCCTCCCTGCTCCAGGCGGCTTTTTTCCTACTCATCCAACCAGGGTGATGATATTTTGGGATTGTTTACAGCAGGGGAGATGCTGTCATTGAGGAATGGCAGGAATCCCTGTGGTGCTGCCCTGTCTTCTCCTGGATACCCCCAACTGGCTTGAACTGGGTCATGGATTCGGGTGGGTGTTTGCACATCCCTGGAGGATTTGAAGGCCTGGGAAAATCAATGTTGTAGGGAAGAAATTTCCTCTGATGCTGAAACCCGAAGGCAGGATCCATAACCAGCCTGGTTCCAAAGCTGATCTGTGTTCCAGCACTGCCAGTGATGCTTCTGGACACCCCTCATTTGAACAGGATCAGAAAACAGGGGAATAGAAATGAATTAACCATTTGTTATTCAGCCCCAGCACCTCCAACACACTCACCTGACTTGTAACGCTGAGCAGGGGAAGGTCTTCCCCTTCCAAGTGTTTTGAAACCACATTTAATCCTGACTAAACTCATGCCCCTGGTTGGATGGGCCCTCATGGATTGAGCTGGAGCTCCTTCCTGAGCTGGCAGTTCCCATTCCAGCGATTGCTGGGATCACAGGGATCAGTGCCTGCTCTGGGGCAGTGGGGACACGAAGCTCGTCCTCTTCAGGATACTCATGGCTCTGCACTTGCCCGGACCTTTAGGAGCAGGTTTAGGCACAGCTTTGTGGGGAGGGAGGTGACATTAACAGATTGATCCACAAATTTGCAGCTATTAAGTAATTCGTGTCTCATGAAACCCACGCGCAAACAAACGTCGCCTTTTTGGGCATAAACACAACACCTCGACCATTATGTTTAAATTTGCACGAGATCCTGACACAGTTAAGGCTAAACCGTGGCACCAGGAGCTGCCTGTGAGGCTGGGCCGTGGTGTAAAGCCCGGCCTTGGCTCCCCGCACACCCTTTACCTCAGCGGAGCTGGTTCAGCTCATCGGCGACAAATAAACCCCCGAGGCTGGGCTGCCTGGGAGGTGAAGGCTGCAAAGCCAGGGGGAATCAGTCAGCAATAAATGAGCCCTCAGGAAGTGTTTGTAGGAGCTGAGCAGGATGAAGGGCTGACAGGAAGAGATTTTTTAGGTGTGACAGAAAAGCCCAAAGGAAAGCGCCTTCAGAAGCCAGTTTTGCTTATTTTTTTTCCGTTTTCCCCGGAGGGGAAGAGGGTTGTTTGGCTCTCTATTGCAGAAACATCATATCCACCAGGAAAACAAGGGAGCAGTGAGGTGGCACAGCCTGACAGGGCTGGTTTGTGCTGCCCAGCTCACTTGGGAAGGCTTGGAAAAGCAGCAGTGGGAGAAGAGAGGCAGCCCCGAGGTTCTCCGGGTGATGCTGCGCTGGAATCTTCTGGTTGGCTGGGATGTGTCATGATGGGGCAAAGGGGGCAACTGGGATTTAAGAGAGTGTGAATTTGGGAACCATTTCAGAACAGGGATTTAGTGGGGTTTAGGTGCAGCTGGTGGGATCACTGAGGTTGGAAGAACCCTCGGAGACCATGGAGTGTGACCATGGACTGCATGCCAAGGCCACCATTGCCCATGACCCCGAGTGCCACATCCACAGGGCTTGGAAATGCCTCCAGGGATGGACAGCCCTTTCCATGGAGAAATTTTCCCTCCTCGGGGCCACCCTGAGCCTCCCCTGGCACAGCCTGAGGCCGTTTCCCCTTGTCCTGTCCCTGTTCCCTGGCAGCAGAGCCCGACCCCCCCCGGCTCCCCCCTCCTGTCAGGGACTTGCAGAGCCACAAGGTCCCCCCTGAGCCTCCTTTGCTCCAGGCTCAGCCCCCCCAGCTCCCTCAGCCGCTCCTGCTGCTCCAGCCCCTTCCCAGCTCCCTTCCCTTCCCTGCACACGCTCCAGCCCCTCCATGGCTCTGCTGTCCGAGGGCCCAGACCTGCCCCCGGGCTTGGAGGGTTTCTCCAATCGATCAGGGTTTAACCGCTGGGATTTTCCCGCAGGCTCTCGCTCCCCCTCGTGCCCGCGCGGGGCTCTTGCAGCCTCTCAGCTCGAATTCGTCTCATTTCCCTGTTCTTCCAACATTCCAGTTTTGAGGGCCGGCTCGTTCCCGTCCTTCTGTCGGAATCGTGCCCAACTTTTCAGCAGGAATGGCAGTCCGTGTTTTTTTGAGTATTCCAACAATAATTGCTAATTCTTGCTCTCCAGTCGGGGATTTAGTCCTGCTCAGCCTTTGGTTACTGAAAACTTTTTATTTACTCGGGTTTCAACTGTTCTTTGCTCTGAAACCCATTTATATTTTAGTAAGAAACATTATTTGAGTCAAGGATGTTGGAAAACACCATCCACAAGCAGCTGAATATTGGGGACCATCAGGAAGGTTTTGTTTCCCTGTGTTTTCACCGTGTCTTCACCTCTGCCATGATGGGATCACGTTAAGGAAGGAGAAAACACGTCCTTATTTCCTCATTATTTCCTTATTTCCTCATTCTGAGCTGAAACTTCCTGAAGGAGTGACCCCATGGAGAAAAGGGACCCTCACTGGACCAGGCAATTCCCGAAGGAGTGACCCCATGGAAGGGACCCACACTGGAGCAGTTCCTGAAGAACTGACCCTGTGGAAAAAGTGGGATGCACACTGGAGCAATTCCTGAAAAACTGCAGCCCATGGGAAGGACTCGCCTCAGGGATTTTCCAGCCGTAATGAGCCCATGATTCCATGTTCTGCGCCGGGACAGGGATATGAGCACTTTGGAAAACCCTTTCCAGGGAATATGTGTTCTGTACAGAACTCATACTATTGTTTTTTCCTGGCACAAATTAAGCTTAATATTGCTTGGAGGTGGGAATGGGATGGCCTGGATGTGGGAATGGGATGGTCTGGAGCTGGGAATGGGATGGTCTGGAGCTGGGAATGGGATGGCAGCACTGACCAGAAGCTCCTTTCAGTCTGGAAGGGTGAACTTGCCAACAGCAGGAAAATATCCCCCCAAAATATAACAAGGTGCCAGACCTTCCCACGGAGCAGGGGGATTTCCAAGGGGGAACAGAAGGGGAATGCTGCCAGCCCCCGCCTGGCCCTCGCCCTGCTCGCTCTGTGCCTGGGAATGCTGCTGAAATTCCAACGTGGGCTCTGAAAGCTGCTCCTTAATTCCTGAGGGTGGAATTTGGAGAGTTGCAGTGAAGTGCAGGCCTGAGCTCGAGCGATCAGCGCTGCAAAGAGCAGGATGTTGTCCGTGTCCCGGTCCGGGGTGTTGTGGAGCTGCCGGGTGTGGAATGGTGCCGTTGCAGGAGCAGGAGATCCTCGGCAGTCGCTACCTGTCTCCAAAATCTTCCCTTCCGTGCTCTTCGCCTTCCGAGTGTGCTCAGCAGAGGGAGCTGCAGCCCCGCCGGCTGCTCCATCCCGGCTTTTCCCTGGGACCGGGATGAATGCCGAGCGTTTTTCCACATCATCCCGTTCCGCGCTCGGCCACGGGATTGGGAAGTTCAACATCACTTGGAGCTGAGCATCCTTCAGCTCTCGAGGTGTCCGTGTGCGGTTCGGATTGGGGCTGCAGGACTTGTGATGGTGCCAGGTATAACCCTCGTTGTGGGAGACCTCCGGGTGTAAATCCAGGGATATCTCTGGGATCCATCGGGGTATCGGCACTTGGGTGACACCGGCGGGCGATGGGGGGCTGTCTCCTGCCCACCACAGAGAGCCTGCTCCTGGCTCAGCTGTGGAGCAGAGCTGAGCTCGGTGGGAAATCCCAGCTGTAAAAATGGGCTGGGTCTGAGTACTTCCCTGGAGCGGGATTTGGATGGGAATGAGGGACCGGGCTGCCCTTGAAGGCTCGGCTAACGAGGCTGGATCGTCACGGAGCCCTCAGCTGGGAGAACATCTGTCCCTGAAGCCCCACTGAGCAGCTCAGGGGGGGCTTGGCTGGTCCATCCCTCTGCATCCCACTGCGTCCCTCAGTGGGAGCCTGAGGGATTCGCCTTGGGAGATGTGGGACAGCAACGGCAGCGCCTCCGCTTTCCACCTGCCCGAGTGGATGGTGAGTTACTGAGCTTCCCATCCAACCAGCACCCAGCCAGCTGAGGCTGCTCCACTCCTGGGGGGAGCTTTGGGGCTCCATGTCGGGGTACGGTGGGGTTTAGCTGGAATGAGGGTCACTGAAGTCGGAGATTAACGAGCGTCGTGGAGAATGGCCAAGTGACGGGGAGCTGGTCCCCACAGGTCACCCCCTCTTGCACATCTGTTGTATTAACAATTAATTTTTGTAATAATTTTGGGGCCAGTGGGGAGGAGGAGTGGGGGAAGCCTCGCTGTGTCCCGGGGGACTTGGAATTCCATCAGCAGCCACTTCAGCTTCTATCGTCAGTGCAGATTCTGCTGTCGCCACAAAACCTGTACAACTTAAAGCTGCCCCTCAGGGCATCGTGTGGTGGGGCAGGGGTTTGGAATCGACGGCAGCAGGCACTAAAATACACTTTTCTCTGCTTCTCTGGTGGGCAGAATTCCCAGAGCAGCTGGAGGTGTAATGACATTGCTCCCAAAACCCGGCAGTGCTCGGGGACAGGGGGTTTTGTGTCCCGTTGGCTCCGCGTGTCCCCCGGGGGTTGGTCGCGGGGTCCAGAAATGCTCCTGATGCTCCCGAAGGACTGAAATCCCAGACCAATATTCCTTATATCCCTTCCCAGATCCCCGCTCACACCTCCGGCTTCTGGTCTGGGAATTGTCCCTCCTGGTAGTTCTTCTAAAAATACTTGGATTATTATAATAAAAAGTGGGAATTCTGGTGCTGCTGTGAGGGGATTTGGTGTTTATCTACAAATAACATCCACGCATTGGGTTCAAATGTCATTATTCCCCTTCAATGTCCAACTTTTTGTATCCCACTATCCCTTTCTTAAGATTTATGGATTTTATTGTTGTAAAATTCCAGTTTATTGTCCTGCTCCTCGCTCATTTTTAATAGAGAATGATTCTTTCAGCCTTCCCCCCAATTATATATATTTATATGATATAATTTATCATATTTATACAGGAAATTAATTTGGCATTTTAAGGGTTAGCAGTGACAAACTTTTGCAGTTCATTTATTGTTTCAAATGTGAATTTTTAACTGCAAAAGTGTGGAGTTCTCCTTAAAAACAAGATCTCCCTGCAGATCCATCCCCCTCTCTACTTTTCTCCATTATGGATTTAGTGCCTCTGGGATCAGAACCAAACGACAAAAGCTTTATTTAAATAGACCTTTTGTTCTTTTTTTTTTTTGCTCAGTAATTTCCCAGTTTTATGATTTTATGGATGGTTAAAGCTGCTGTGGCATCAAATCCATCTCCAGAGGGCCCGGGGTTATGCCCCCCAGCCATGGTTTTAATCAGGATTTTAACTTGCCTGATTTGCATTTCATGTGGTTTCTCAGGTCAGTGTGGGAGTGAGCGGCCACATTGCAAGAAATAATTAGCCCAAGCCTTAAAGTGCTCATTATCTTTAAGGTCATTATTTCAACGAGCCTTGTAGGTCTGAATGTTCTCGCCAAGGTCCTTCCTTTGCCTCGGTTCACCTCTCGTAGTTAAACACTGGAAATGCGGGATTGGGGACGGACCATAATGCCTGGGTGTGGCTCCTTGGAAAAGCGGGTTAAAGAGGGAGTTCTCCCATATTCTGGAACTCTGATGGCTGGGAGATCTGGGAGCTGCAGCGGGGCAGTTTGGGAAGCGCTGCGTCCGAGCTGGGGTCAAATCATGGAATCACAGGGTCCTTTGGGTTGGAAAAGCCCTCTGGGCCCATCGGGTCCGACCCTTCCCCAGCACTGCCCCGTGTCCCCAAGGGCCACATCCACAGGGCTTGGAAATCCCTCCAGGAATGGGGACTCCACCCCTGCCTTGTGCCGGGGCTGGACAGCCCTTTCCAGGGAGGAATTTTCCCTGATATCCAACCCAGCCCTCCTCTGTACCCGCAGCAGTCAGGGAAGGACTCCGGTGTGCGCCTGCGGGCCATGAATCTCTCACCCCTCATCCCGCTTGAGGATGGGCTCAAAAGAAGGGGAGATTCCGAACTGTTGAAGCTTTCGGGAATTCTGCAGCGCGTGGGGCAGAGACACCTTTTGGCTTTGTGTCTTGTGAAGGTTTCAGGTTGTGTCACTGGGGGAGGGTTTGGTAATCTCTGATTGCACAGTCTAATAATCCTTAGACAATGAACGGGAGAGGCTTTGGCTGTGGCCTTTTCCTTTTTCCCCCAAAAAACCCCAGGTGTTTTAGGGAAGCTCGTGCTCCTGGGTAGTGTGGTGGGAAGGAGCTGTGAGATCCCGTGGGATGCTGGCTGAGGATGGGATCTGTGAGTGCTGCAGGTGCTGCCCTGGCTGGTGATGACTCAGCAGGTGTTTCCCGTCTCCAACTGCTGAGATCCCACATTTTTCCTGTATAAAACACACCTGATTCCTTGTTGCAGGTTGGGGAGTGGTTTTTTTGTTTGTCTCCTGCTTTGTTGTGGGGCTGTGCCCCAGTAGAGCTGGGATGGACTGAGGGATCTGCTCCACTGCTGGAGGAGGAGCTTTCTCTCTTCCTTGTCCTTCCTTTGTCCCCACTGGAACTTCCTGCTTTGGGTCTTTGTTATTTTCTGGGTTTTAAGGATTTCTTCTCCCTGCTCCCACCAGTTCCAGCAGTGGGGATGGCTCCATGCTCTTGCCATGCCTTGGATTTAAGTGCTGGTGTTTGTTCCCAGGAACTGACTCTGTCAGGGAAAGGTAAGATGTGCCATCCCTGGAAGCATCCAAGTGTTGGATGGGGCTTGGAGCAACCTGGGACAGCGGAAGGTGTCCCTGCCCATGGCAGGGGGTGCAATTGGGTGATCTTTAAGGTTCCATCCAAACCATTCCATCATTCCATGATCCAGCACTGGTGTGATGCCTCCAGGAATCAGTGACTTGACTTCCCAGCACTCCTGGAAATCCCTCTGGCGCAGGTGGGTGACTCCTCGTTCTGCCCTTTCTGCCCCAAGCCCTGCAGGTAGAACCCCCTTTAACCTGCACATTCTCATGCTCCTTGTCAGAAGGAAGGTGCTGAGGGGTCCAAGGTGTGTGTTAATCCTGGAGTCGGTCTCCGTGTGACCTTTTGGCCAGAGAACTTGGAATCTGAAACACTTGGAGCTCTGGTGAAAGTCTGGGCTCCGTGAGCAGCGCTGTCAGGATTCCACATGAATTTCAGGCGCGTGAAACCAGGGAATAGATGTCTTGAGACAGCCCTTTGCTCGAGGTGGTGAGATCTGGGAGGTGGGTTAGGAAAGCAGAAGCTGTTGGAGCTGAGGGAGGCAGCTCGTTCCCAGCGTGGAGAGGGTTTGGCATCACCGAGCCCCCGGGAGGGAGCCGGGCTCTGCCAGCAGCTCTCCTGTTTCACAGGGACGAGGGAGCAGGAGATGAAGTATCTGCTTGGCAGCACTGCCGGAGCAAACCAGCTTTTGCTCCATGAATAGGGATGAGAGGGCAGCAGGAGGAGGGTTGGGCTGGGAGCTGGGATCCCTGCGCTCCAGGGGGACATCAGGATAATCCTGTGGGTCCCCTCAGTTCTGGGCACAGCTGGAAAATCACTTCTGCTCCAACTTTTACCTTTCTTTATTTAAAAACGAGTAAATTGATTTTATTTCTGGGCATCCTTAATAGAGGAGACGTTTTTCCACTAGGAAAAGACTTCCCAGGACGTTTGTGAGCAAACAGTGGCAGTTCTTGGAGATCACCTTCTCCTCCTGCTGTTTCATCCACAAATAGATGGATTTTAACTCGCTCCCTAACTTGCTCTTTATTTCCCAAGTTTATTTCAGGTGGATTTGGAAGCTGGAGAGCTTGTGCCCCTTAATCCCACAGAAAACTCTTGTTTTCTCCCTTGTTTCCTTAAAAAACCCAAATATCTGCAGCTAAGAATCAATTTAAAAAGCTCTGACTACAAAAACAACTTACTGGGATTGAACACAGTTCTCCCTGGGTTTATTTCAGCCAGACTGGCAGGAATTGCAGAAGATCCCTGAGCTGTGGAGGGGGGGTGAAGGAAAGAACTTTTTATTTTTAGAGAATATTAATTTATTTTTAGAGATAGAGGTTCTTCGTTTTAGTGTCTCGATCTTAACTGCAAAAAAAGGCTTTTTTTTTTTATCCAGGAAAAGCCTTTTGATTTCAGTGTTTTGACATGACAACCCACTTGGAAGGCAGTTGGGTGTTGAGTGGTACCATCAAGATGGGCTTTGGACCCCCCTTTAAGGGCTTTAAACCAATTTACTGCAGTGTCTCCCGTGGGATTTTGCAGGAAAGGGGTCACCAGTAATGGTCAAAGTTAAAAAATTTGCCTTGAAAACACAACGTTGACCTTGGTGCCAGCTGAAGCAGATGGTGCTCATCCCAGGTTCAGAACCCCTGATATTTCCACGTTGGAAATATTCCATGTCTCCATTTTTCAGTTATAGAATAATTCAGGAATTCGGGGGCAGGTTTCCCCCACAAAGCAAGATGTTGCTTTCATAGAGCCCAGGAATTCTTATTCTTTTAGTAGATCCCGTGACATTTTTCGGTGGAAAGTGCCGTCGTGGCGTGTCCTGGTCTGCCGAAACTCTTTGGAGGAGCCTCTTGGAATCAGTTTGCCCTGGCAGTGGGTAACCATCCTCTGGACAACTGTGGCAGTTGTTGAGGAGCGAGGTTAGATCGGATCAGTGGTAAATTAGCTGTGAATCAGGGGTATGGAATCATAAATGGAGCTGGGGGAGCTTTTTGTTTAATATTCAGTTAGAAGTGGTGCTGAGGTCAGTCTGTGATACCCCAGCGCTTCCCAGCTCCCTCTCCTTTGGAAGCAGATCATGGAATCATGGAATGGTTTGGGTTGAAGGGACCTTAAAGCCCACCCAGGGCCCCCCCTGCCATGGTCAGGGACACCTTCCACTGGCCCAGGGGCCTCCAACCTGCCCTTGGACACTCCCAGGATCCAGGGGCAGCCACAGCTGCTCTGGGCAGGATGTTGAGGTTCTTTATGGGGGTTGTCCTTGGTGCCTTGTCAGGGACAAAAATCTTTGGATAACAACTCCAGCCACTGAATTAAAGGAGTTATCCTGCATTGGGTCTGCTCCATCCACAGCCTTTTTCCTGCTGCAGTAGGAACCTGCAAGGTGGGAAAAGACCAGATATAAGGAAGAAATAATGGGGGAAATGAGGGTGGGGAGGCCCTGGCACAGGTTGCCCAGAGGAGCTATGGCTGTCCCTGGATCCCTGGAAGTGTCCAAGGCCAGGCTGGAGCAACCTGGGCTGGTGGAAGATGTCTCTGCCCATGGCAGGGGTGGGGCTGGATGGGCTTTAAGGTCCCTTCCCACCCAACCCATTCCATGGTCCTGAAAGGAAAGGTCTGGCACAGGAACAGCAGGATGGGTGTTGGAGTGTAGACCCTTCCAAGGACAAACTGTGCACTTGCAGCCCTGGGGGGCAGAGCGAGGACCCACACAATTAAAACCCACTTTGCCATGTACCAAATGCCTCCGTTGTTTTAGTTGCTCATTAGTTAATTTTCTTCTAATGAGGCTCCATTAACAAAACCATCTGACATGGGGGGGGGGGGA
>VXAY01000797.1:70733-102185 GCA_013399855.1 Oxyruncus cristatus
CCCGAGTTAAAAGAGCTTAATTAGCAAGTTAATTATAGCGAGCAGGGAAATGTTCTGGTTACATAAATAAGGCATTGTTATGCACACACAAGCCAGGCCACGTTCAAACCGGCCGCCAACTGTCTGGAGGTCGGGAAAGGCTGTAATTCCACACGGAACACAGGCAGGGCTTGTTTGCCGGGACGCCTCATTAAGTCTTGGGGTCCTTCCCTGCCAGAGGAAAAAAAGAGGGAGTCTGAAAATCCCGGCGGCTCCCCCTTGCCTCCTCCCCTCCCTGCCCGTGCCTCCACCCCGCAGCTGGAAGCGGCGCGGGATCGGGAGGTATAAATGGGGGGCCATTCCCTGCTCCGGAGGGACGCGGAGCCCGGGGGCCGGCGCTGACGCCGCCATGCCCAACAAGAAGAAGTACAATGTCAACGGGGACTCGGGGATCAAAGCCCAGGTGAGGGCACTCTTTAGGACCAGAACTGCATTCTTCTACTCGTGGTTTTCCTCTCTTACCTCTCTTTTCCTCCCCCTTTCCCTGCTGTTCCCCCCGGTCGCTCGTTTCTGGCGCCGACTGCTTGGGGAAAATCCCGATCTCCGGAGGAGTTCTCTCCGTTTTCTCTTGGGAGCAGGTTTCAGTGACGAAGTTGAGCCAAACACGTTGCTCTGGCGCTGTTCTTCGGAGCGCTGCAATGGAGGAGTCGATGGGGTTGAGAGCAGGGAGGTTCTCCAGGATAACCTTGGATGACGGGAGTGGTTTTGCTCGGTGAAGGTGCATAGTTTTGTGGCAGAAACCCCAGGTGGAAGTGAGGCTTGACTCATTTGAAACATGATGAGCACCCACCTGATCTCAGGAGTCATTAACCTTGCACATCTGGAGGGGAGGTTTTCCAGCTTGAATTGGTTTTTCCTGCTGGAAGTTGAAAGCAGCGGTGCCTTGGGAGCAGGTTGGGCTCCAAAATCCAAGGAGCTGCAGCTCTCAGAGGCTTCAGAGCTTCTCCTTGGAGCTCTAGCCTGCGCAGGGTTGGCTGTTGCCTTCAGAGGGGTTTTGGTGTGAGCTGAACGAGCTCAGGCTGGAACCAGATCACTGTTCTCACGCCCACCTTGGATGTTCCCGTTCCCGGCTGGAACGCGGTGCGTTGTGCCGTCTGTCGCCTCGTGGGATCACTCTGGATTTGAGCAGCCTGGTCTAGTGGAAGGTGTCCCATGGTAGGGGGCTGGAGTGAGATGATCTTTAGAGTCCCTTCCAACCCGAGCCATTCCATGATTCTGTGGAATTCCAGCAGCCCTTCTTGCCCGCTCCCTCTGTTGCTCAGAGGATGTCGGTCTGCTCGAGGTAAAAGCAGATCTGAGCCTTGGCCTGGCCCCTTCCCAACGTTTCCCTTTCCTGGAGCTTCCTTCAACCTCTTGGGGGTCGGTTCCTCGCTCAGCCAGAACTAAACCCATCTTGTGGTTTAAAGGGTTTAAACCCTTCGAGGGGAGGGCAGGGCTTATCACAGAGTCTGGTTCTAGTTCTGCCCAATGTGGTTCAGGACTTCCTTTGCTTAGTCTTGACTTGGGTTTGGATGTGGCAGGACTCGGAGAGCTCCGAGCTACCAGTATTGATGTGTTGCCTGGAGTAGTCACACTGAGTGTCCTTGAGGGGATGACGCGGGCAAGGGAAAGGTTCATTCCAGTACAGATTATTCCCCCTTGGTTGGGATCCCAGCCCATCTCGCTGCGCCCTCAGCGGCGTTTCACACCAACAACCCGCTGCTTCGATGGGGCTGCTCTGCCATGGGGGGATTTGTTTGAAATTGATGGAGTAAAAAAGGGAAAAAAAAAAAAGGAAAAAAGGAAGTTATTTCAGGCCAGCAGGTTCTTAGAGAAGGCACATAAAGATGTGTGTGCAAAGCCCCTGTCCCGCCGGGCTCGGGGTGTTAATCCTCCGTGTGGCTCTGGCTGTAACATGAGTTTGTCCTGGTTTTTCCCCTCCCGTGTGTGTTTCCTGATCCGGTGTCATTTTTTGGTTGCTTTAAGATTAGCAGGAAAAAACCCCCCAGGTGCTGCTGCAAATCCCCTCCCAGCTCCTTCCTTCCCCTAAATTCCTGGCTGGGAGCGCTTAAACCACCGAGCTTGAATCGGAATTCCCAGAGCAGGGTCCGATTCCTTCTGCTTAAATGAGTCCTTGAAACAACACAGGAACTTCTCAGGAAACCCCGAGGGGTTCGTTAATAGACCCAATTAATGACCCTCAGTAATTTGGAGATGTAAATATTTAACCCTTGTTGCGCCAGAACGAGTCGGTTCGTGCTCGGAGCAAAGTCCACACGATTGGAAGTCGTGATTCCCGTTTCCCTGAGATTTAACAGGAGTCGTGGATGTAGTAGGGACAATAAGGGTTGGCTCAGGAAGAGATGAGCACTGGGAGTGGAAATATTTCCTCAAACTCTTAAGTTTTAGGATATGTTTTAAATATGGCCCAGTAGCCACATACAGAGAAAACTGGAAGAGGGTGGGTTTAGATGGAATATTGGGAAGAAATTCCTGGCTGGGAGGGTGTGGAGTGGCTGGAATGGATTTCCCAGAGAAGCTGTGGCTGCCCCTGGATCCCTGGAAGTGTCCAAGGCCAGGTTGGAGCACCCTGGAGGTGTCCCTGCCCATGGCAGGGGTGGGGCTGGATGAGGTTTAAGGTTCTTCCAGCCCATTCCAGGATTCCATGAATTAAAAGGAATGTTGAGCTGTTGTGAGATGTGTGATGCTCGTGAAGCCCCGTGGAGTTGGTGCTGATGTGAGCAGGGAGGAGTTAAGACAAATCCACCCCAAGGTGCACATCAAGGACACAGGAGGGCTGAGTCTCTACTCTAAAATCACCAAAATCACCTGTAAGAGCAGATATTTGGCTCATGTGAAAACCTGGATTTGAGGATATAAAGAAACACTGATTGTTCCTGTTGCTGTTCTTGTCAACCAAAGGCTGGAGGACAACAAAGCCCAGAGAAAACAACCCCTCTGTGAATACCAGGGTTAAATGTCATTTCCCTGTTGAAAATGGGAAATTTGCTTATCCCTTCTGTCCTTGTGTGCCTGGAGCAGATCAGCTCTGCTGGCTTAAATATTTATCTCTTGTGCTCAGGGTCTTGGGGGAGTCTGAAATTCTCATTCCTTGGTGGTGGTGGTAGAGATGGAAACAGGTTTTGACTCTTCACCGAGCAAAACTCCACTAAATATTGGTGTTAATCCATTGCTGCAGCTCACTGTGGATGTTACTGGGAAATCCAGCTCTCCAGCCTGGAGAACTGCTTTGATCTAGTGGCTTAGCCTAAACTTCTGGATTTGTTGGGTAAAGTTGTGTACTCTTAAATACTTGTGTTCTCCAATGGCTGCAACAGCCTGGAGCAACGTCTCTAATCTCTGCTGGAGGGCCTGGAATTAAATGGAATAGGGAATTTAGCGTGTGCTGTCGCCGACAGACAGCAGGCACTGTGGGTCAGCCCGTGACTGGGACGGTGTCGGTGCCTGCTCGAGGCTTTGGGTTCTCGGGGTTAATCGTCTGCTGGGTGGTTCAGACCTGCCTCAGCTCCCTGCTCTCTCCCCCCAGATCCAGTTTGCCGACCAAAAGCAGGAGTTCAACAAGCGCCCGTCGAAGATCGGCCGCCGCTCCCTGTCCCGCTCCATCTCGCAGTCCTCCACAGACAGCTACAGCTCAGGTGAGGGGGCAGGTGCTCCAACCTTTACAGACCATGGGATTTGTCCTGTCTTTCCCTCAGGGATCTCCCACACCTGCTGGGGGATCAGTACTGTCGGAGGGGAGGCGTGGGAAGAGGGTTGCTGCTTTTTTCCTCGTCCTCACGTGTAGTTGGATGGAAAATTAAGTGAAAATTAAGTCATTCTGATGCTCTTAAGGCTTCTCATCTCTCCTTATAACCCTCATGTGCAGTTCCTGCTGCCTTCCCTCCTCTATCCCCCTTCTTTTTCCTTCCAGGCTCAGCAAAACAATGTTTCTTCATTCTATTCCTGCTTCCCTTCCTGTCACCTTCCCTTCCTGTTCTTGAACAAATCCATGTGGATCCCACTGTGGGTTTGGACTCACCTGTTGCACATGAGATTGGAGTCTTTGGAAGAGCAAGGGGGACCTTTGAGGGATTATCTTCCTGGAGTCTGAGCAGTGAAACTCTCTGGGTGTATTTTTTGGATATTTAGCAGGTCACAGAGTGAGGAGAATCTGGGTAGGTGTTGGGTAGTTTCATGGAAACATGGAATGGTTTGGCTTGAAAGGGACCTTAAAGATCATTGCATTCCGTGGGCAGGGACACCTTCCGCTATCCCAGGTGGCTCCAAACCTCGTCCAACCCGGTGAGAGGTTTAAAGCTCTGGTTTAGTTAAGTGTGAAAACCTCAGGAAGCTCAGCATCCATCTCCTGGCTGATGGTTCAGCGACCCTGCAGCTGACCTGGCTGGTGGCCAGAGGTCCTCCTGAATTCCTGCGTGGAAACCCTCCTTTGTGTTTCTCCACTCTTTTCCCTGATTCTAAGGATGTTGCAGGGGACAGGACCACGCTGTCCTCTCCAGAGGGAGACATCAGCCCAGGCTCTGCTCCCACTTTGGAATCCACAGCTGCATCCAATCCTTGAACACCAGCGAGTATTTTGTGACTGTCAGTTTGGAAGACTGTTGTTCTGCTTGGCCTGGCCCATGTCATCATGTTCTCTCCTGATTCACAGCTGGAAGAACTTGGAATATCTTGGGGGAATTCCCCAGTGCTCCTTGCACTCACCATCTCCTGCTAAAGCACTGGCAGTGTCAATTAATCAGCTTGTGGGAATATTGGATTTCCCTCCTCCTGAAAGTGGGAGATTGGCAGTCAGGATGGAAGACTTCAGTTCCCCCGGTGGCTGCAGGATGGATGGATGGATAAATCCCATTGGAACTTGGTCTTTGTTGTTCCCTTCTCAGACTGAACGGTAGCACAGTCTGAACAACCTGTTAAGTTCTCATGGGATGGGAAAAGAAGCAGCGTGAGGAGAAGAGAGGTGATGATGGAGGGAAAGATTCACAGAATTGTTAAAGGTGGAAAAGCCCTTGGAGACATTGAATCCAACCATCCCCAGCACTGCCAAGGCCACCACTGACCCCTGTCCCCAAGTGCCACATCCACACAGCTCTGAAATCCCTCCAGGGAAGGGGGGACTCCACCCTGCCCTGGGCAGCTGTGCCAGGGCTGGACAGCCCTTTCCAGGAAGGAATTTCCCCAATATCCAACCTGAGCCTCCCCTGGCACAGCCTGAGGCCGTTTCCCCTTGCCCTGTCCCTGTTCCCTGGCAGCAGAGCCCGACCCCCCCCGGCTCCCCCCTCCTGTCAGGGACTTGCAGAGCCACAAGGTCCCCCCTGAGCCTCCTTTGCTCCAGGCTCAGCCCCCCCAGCTCCCTCAGCCGCTCCTGCTGCTCCAGCCCCTTCCCAGCTCCCTTCCCTTCCCTGCACACCCACGAAGTGCAGGAGGTCTCAGGGTTTGGAGGTGATGGGTGTGAGTGAAGAAGTGACCCTAAATCAAGCAGCCCTTCCCCGGAACCTTCTGGGAGGGCAGTTTTCCAGCTTCCTGGTCCAAAACTATGGGGCGGTGCCAGTGCTGTTGCAGTGATGCACCGAAGGCCTGGGTGTGCAAACAACTGTGGGTTCTTACTCTTCCTACCTGTCAAAACTGGAATAATGAGGGTGGAGTGGCCCTGGCACAGGTTGCCCAGAGAAGCTTGGCTGCCCCTGGATCCCTGGAAGTGTCTCAGGCCAGGCTGGATGGGGCTTGGAGCAACCTGGGATAGTGGGAGGTGTCCCTGCCCATGGCAGGGGGATGAAACAACATCATCTTTAAGCTCCCTTCCAATCCAAACCATTCCATGGTTCTGTGGCAAACCAGCAGAGACACTATGGAACCTGAAAACTTCATCTCTCTGTTGCCCTAAAGTCCAAGGAGTGACAAAACCATCAGTGCTGATCCCCCTCTTCCAATTAGAGTTCAGAGTCTCTCATCCGGATTTGCCACGAGCCACCAGTTTTCTGTGATCGTTCCACTTCATTTAAAGTGATTGATTGTTCTCACTGGGGAAATCAATTGTTTTCTGCACTGTTTGGGAGCCATTTATTTGCCCCAGGACACACTTGGGTGTTTTATCAACATCTGCTGCTGCCAGCCAGGGAAGGGCACCGACCTGGGAGCTCTGCTTTGGAGTCCAGGGCATGTTTGGCTTAATTTCACTAAAATTATTTAAATTTCACAAACTGTCCTTTCCCTTTCTGCCAAATTCCAATTGCTGTCTGCTCCAACAAAGGTTTTGGGGGATCAGCTGGCCTATAGGTGCTCAGCTTTGAATGCAGACACCCAAGGCTGTGTGTAACACACCATGTCCACGTTCTGTGGGTGGGCTTGGAACAGGAATATCTGGAATTCAAGGCGCCTGCCTTCGTCCTCGTGCTGTTTCAGCACTTTGGAAAGGTTGTATGGAGAAGAATCAAGGTTTATCTTTATTTGGGTTAACAGGGGCAGGTTGCCCCTTTTTTGCCCTTAATGATGCCAGTTTTGTAGCTCTGAGTGGATCCTCAGCTGAAATATTAGCAAAGCTACACTTGGCTCAGTTTAGGCTCTGACCTGGGCTTTGCTGGGTTAGGACATGGGTGCAGGTCACTCCTTCTCTTCCCAGCATTTTCCCATGGGATAACAGTGCCTGAGAGCTGCTGCTGCTTTCATGCTGGGTTTGAAATCATGGATTTGTGGAATATCCTGAGTTGGAAAAGACACATATGGGTCGAGTTCAATGCATCTACAAACAATATACAATTGATGGAATGGTTTGGGTTGGGAGGGACTCTAAAGCCCATCCAGCCCCACCCCTGCCATGGGCAGGGTCACCTCCCACTGGCCCAGGTTGCTCCAAGCCCCGTCCAGCCTGGCCTTGGACACTTGCAGGGATTTGGAGTCCCCAGCCTCTCTGGGCAGAGATACAAGCACGTAACACAAATAATATAGCTTATACTAAAATGCTCCTCGGCTCTACAGAATTGCTGACCCCAGGCAGGGAGTTCTCATTAATCAACTTTTGGGTGATTGGGGATGATAATTAGGAGACTGCCTATCCCTCAGTCAGTTGGGTGTTTCCAGATGACAGGAATCCTTTCCTTTCTCTGTTTGTCTTTCATTTGACAGAAAGGCAGAGGCAAAACTGACTGTTACAAATTATTATGCTGTTCTGTTACACTAGTGATATTCATTTAATTGCCATAGCTCTGTAAACACTTTTATATATTATATGTGTTTAGCAGTAAAGAACCATCTGCACACGAAAGTCTGCCCGCTCTGGGCAGGGGGGGTTTTTGTTTGTTTAAAAAATTACTTTGAGCCCCCAGCACCAAAAACCGCCGGTTTTAAAGAACCCTCTGCCCAGCTTAACTGTCTTCAAGGAAATAATCCTCCTTTAACTAATTAATCTTTCCCTCTGGAGTCCCTGCTCTCCGAGAGTTCGGGTTTATGTAAGGTGCTCTTTTGTTACCAGCCCGGGCTCCCGGGCCTGCGGGGTTGTGAGCAGGAATTCGGGGCTCCGGCGGGTGATTTGCAGGGTTGGACTTGCCTTTCCCACCCTGCTGAGGATGGAGCCTTCCCAGAGGAATTCCAGCAATGCCTAATTCCCTCCGTTAAGCGGATTGGGATCCGTGGGGGTCTCGGGGCGCTCCGACAGGACTGCACTAAGCTTTTTTTTCCTTGGCATCATCCAAGTGCTTCCCGGGAGCCAGAAGGGAAAGGAACCACCTTGGTGGGTCCTGCAGGAAAGACAAACCCCTGGCCGGGGTGGGGTGGAGGCTTTAACTCCTTGGTTTGGGGTTTTTTGGGTGTGGAAATGCCACCAGAGCCGCTCTGGGCAGGGGGAGGTTTCCCTTGCTCCAAGTTCCCTGAAGGGGCTGTCGGAATCAGTCACCACTTGAGGTCTGGATGTCCCGGGAAGGCTCTCTGGGAGCACTGGGGGGTGGTGGAGACCACGAGTACCCGTGGTCTCCACCACCCCCCAGTGCTCCCAGAGAGCCTTCCCGGGACAACCACCTCCCCATGGCACTCCTAAGAACCCCTCATCCTTCCTGCTGCCTAATTCCTAAGTGGAGTAGAAACTGGGAATCTGTCCTGAGCACCGGGGAGAACGACTCCCTTGGCCTGTGGAGCATTCCCTCCTGGACACTGTGCCGGTGGTGCTGGGGAGGACAGAGGGCCCGGCAGGGCCCGGGGTGTCCGTCCTTTGGAGCGACCCGTAACGCTGTGAATCCAGGGCTGTTCCACCACGGAGACCCTCCCGTGGAACGGAGAATGTGATGTCACGGATGGGGCTGTTCCACCGCGGAGATCCTCCTCTGGAGCAGAACCGTTTGGTGCCATGGATAAGGCTGCTCAAGCAAGGAGATCCTCTTCTGGGACGCAGGGCTGGATCACAGGTCTCGGGTTCATTTGACAGGTTCCGCGTGATCTGGGGAGTAAAGGCTTGGAGCAAAACTTCCAGGCAGTTTAATGAGGAAGGAGGGAACGAGGCCTTCGAGTTGGGACCTGGGAAGGTCCTTTGGAAAGGGAAGAGGAGCCATGATTTCTGGTTCATCACGTTGCTTTGACTGCTGGTGCCAGTCCTAGAAGATGAAAGAGGTTTAGTTTCCCTCAGCAGGGGCATATTCCAGGGGAAAACATGGCACAAATGATCTCCTCATCTGATCCAAAGTGGAAGCAGAAATGGTGGTTAAGTCATCGTGACTCAGACTGAAAATAGATGTGATTTTAGTAATCAAAATAAATGGGAAGGGGGATTTCTGACTCCATGAAGGGCTTTTTCCATGTGCCTCAATGGGTCTGCCTAGTCCAGTTCCGTAACCAGAAGTTTGGAGAGCACTGATAGGAAAGGAAGACTGTTTTTGACACATCCACACCTGGTCTTAAACCAACAGCTCAATCTGGTTCCATGGGTCCATGATCCATATGGGATCAGGTGATCCATGGCTCTCTGACCCATTCCTGAAGTCCCCCAGGGACTGACCCATTCCTGACTGTCCCCCAGCCATCACCTCTGTGGACAATCCGTGCCAGTGCTGTGTTATCCTCCCAAGGAAGGAGTTTCTTCCTCACAGGTTTTCTTGTGAGCAGTTCCTGGTCCTTACTGAGGAGCATCAAAACGGAGCAAATCCAAGGTCTGGGAATACCACCATACCTGGATAATCATCAGCTCACAGCCTTCACCAGGATGCTGTTTGGAATGAAACAGGGTCTTGTATCTGTGCTGCCTCAAGTTACAACTTTGGAAGGACTTGAAACAGTAATAGGTGTTTGTGGTGGCTCCCTTGGAGCTGCAAAGGCTTAAATTTTGGGAAGAGAGGTGGGAGAAGGCCACGGAGATGAGCCCTTGGAGGACAAGGGTGCCGTTAATTACAGATAAGAGTGAGGTAGAGCTGCCTGGGGCGATGGTCCCTGTGGGAGAGGGGGAGATGCCAGCTGAGGGTGGAGAGAGGTGGCACCTCTCTTGTTCTGGTTCTGACCCCCTTTCCCCCCTCCAGCTGCCTCCTACACAGACAGCTCTGACGATGAGACCTCCCCCCGGGACAAGCAGCAGAAGAATTCCAAAGGCAGCAGCGATTTCTGCGTGAAGAACATCAAACAGGCGGAGTTCGGGCGCCGGGAGATTGAGATTGCTGAGCAAGGTAAGTGGGGGGCACCTCCCTCGAGCTCCACCTCGTCCTGGCTTGTCTTGTGGAGTCCTTCCTTCCCCCAAGCCCCGCTCTGAGGTTCAGTGTGTTGGTGATTGCTTGATACCTGTTGGAGGTGGGAGAACTGTGATGGAGTGTTGTGGGATGGCAGAGGAGTTTTACGGGGTCATGCCACGTAGCTCCAACCAAACAACTACTGAAGGACAGTTCTGCAGTCAAACATATTTTGATCAAATCGGTAGAAAAGATGGAATCCATCAAATCAGTTTAACCCTGATTATCTCCAAAAATCCATAGCAAAGGGTTTAGGAAGGTGGAGGGACATTGGCAGGACGTCCCAAGTTCTCCTCGGTCTGAAGCAGATTTTCCTCCAGGCTCCCTTGGGAACTTGCAGGCAGACATTTGAACGTGTCATGATGCTACACCTGAAATAGTAGGGAAAATTCCGGGGGGATATTGGGTCCTTTTCACTTACTTGGGCTTCCTCACAAGGCTTTGGCTTCTTTGGAATCCGCCCCAGCTGTACCAATTCCTGGGAATACCAGGCAGTGGGGCTGGAAGTGGTGCTGCTGTTTGTCCCTGTCCTCATCCCTCTTCCCGTCGCATTCACGGGCTTGTTTTCCCTTCTCCCTGCAGAGATGCCCGCGCTGATGGCTTTGAGGAAGAGAGCTCAGGGAGAGAAGCCGCTGGCCGGGGCCAAGATCGTGGGCTGCACACACATCACAGCCCAGACAGCTGTAAGGCTGGCCCCGAACCCCACAGGGGGCTTTTCCACTGCTGATTCCCTAAAACAGGCCCCAGGGGGTTCCTGGAGCCATGAGGAGCTGTGAATCCCCCTCAAACATGGCACGGGAGGGATTGCTCCTGACTGGATTTGGGACTTTGCTGAGTGAAATCTCTACACAGATGTATATACATATAGATATATATATATATATAAAATACACCTTGAACTTTCCTATTGATGTCATTCTTTTAAAATGGTTTAACTGCAAAATTCTTTTCTGTGCAACTTTCTAAAGACCCTGATGCTCCTTAAAACCAACTTCGGAGGTCCCAGAGGCTCACTGAATGCTGGAAGGATTTGAGTTGGAAGGGGCCTTAAAGCCCATCCAGTTCCACCCCCTGCCACGGGCAGGGGCACCTTCCACTAGGCCAAGTTGCTCAAAGCCTTGTTCAACCTGGCCTTGAAGCTTAAAACCAACTTCAGAGGCCCCCAAAAATCATAAAATCACAGAATGGTTTGGGTTGGAAGGACCTTAAATCCCACCCAGTTCCACCCCTACCATGGGCGGGGACACCTCCCACTAGCCCAGTTTGCTCCAAGCCCCGTCCAGCCTGGCCTGGAAGCTTAAAACCAACTTCAGAGAGCCCTCCCAGAAGCTTTCCCATAAATAGCAAATAACCCCCCCGTTGTGGGTTGATCCTTGTGTTGACCTTCCCGGTGTTTTTGGTTTCCAGGTGCTGATGGAGACTCTGGGAGCGTTGGGTGCCCAGTGCCGATGGGCCGCCTGCAACATCTACTCCACCCTGAATGAAGTGGCTGCTGCCCTCGCTGAGAGTGGTAGGAAACACCTCCCTCTTTCTTCTTCCTGGGTTTTGTGAAGGTTTCTTTGGGTTTATCTCATTTTTCACCTCTTAGAGTTTTTTCCCCTTGGTTATTTTTGATTTAGAACAAACCCCTGCGAGGTAACAGCACACAATCAGTCCCTTCCAGTGCTCTGAAAACCTTGGAATGGTTTTAATCTGGAGGATAAAAGGACGTGGTACAAACAGTGGTGACGCCCTTAATGAGCTCAATGGGCCGCATGAAGCTGGAAGTTATTTTGTTGAGAGAAACAAAGCTAAATTTGGTTTAAACGCTGCAAATTTGAGTCAGAAGTTCGGCTAAAAGGGGCAAAAGAGAGAATTTGAGGGAGAAATGATTCATAAAAAAGAAGCTGAGCATGTTGGTGCTCACCTGGGAGATTGAAATCATGTTTTACCTGGGTAAGGCCAGGGATTTTACCTGGTAAGGCCAGGGATTTTACCTGGGTAAGGCCAGGGATTTTACCTGGGTAAGGCCAGGGATTTTACCTGGGTAAGGCCAGGGATTTTACCTGGGTAAGGTCAGGGGTTTTACCTGGGTAAGGTCAGGGGTTTTACCTGGGTAAGGCCTTGGGTTTTACCTGGGTAAGGCCTTGGGTTTTACCTGGATGAGGTCATGGGTTTTACGTGGGTAAGGCCATGGGTTTTACCTGTATAAGGGCAGGGGTTTTACCTGGGTAAGGCCTTGGGTTTTACCTGGATGAGGTCATGGGTTTTACGTGGGTAAGGCCATGGGTTTTACCTGTATAAGGGCAGGGGTTTTACCTGGGTAAGGCCAAGAGTTTGACAATGAGACCTGGAAGACCCAGAAGAAGCCAAACCCACCATCTCGCCCATTACCAGGTCTCACTCCCTGAAGCTTAGTAATAATTGCTCACAAATCAGAATATATTAAAATTATTAATTCATTAATAAATTAGTGGCTGGCATGCCTAACAAACAGGTAGGACACCTGATTTTCAGGGAAATCTTCATTTTGGAACTAAATGTTATCGCTTAGAGCGTGTTGGCCTCTGGTCTGGCGGGTGCAGCTCTTTCCTGAGGGAGAGGAAGAAGTGGGGAGGGCTAAAGCCAACTCCCAGTGGTCCTTCGGTGTGTGGATTCAGTGTGTGTCTCCAGAGCTTCTCCTGGAAGGGGGGTGTTGAAGGCTCAGCCTGGAGGCAGGACTGTGGTGGTGCCGGGAGCGGGGCTGTGGGGAGGGCCGATCCCACGGGATTTGCCAAGGCCGTGCTGGCACATCTCCCTCCCTCCCTCCCTCCCCGTGCCAGGGTTCCCCGTCTTCGCCTGGAAGGGAGAATCTGAAGATGATTTCTGGTGGTGCATCGATCGCTGTGTCAACGTGGAGGGCTGGCAGCCCAACATGGTGAGTGGGGCTGACAGCCGGGGGGGCCCAGCTCCTGCTCGGGGTCCCTTGGGGTGGCTCGAGTGACATCACCCTGAGTGACCCCTGTTGGGAAACGGGTGTATCTGTAGGGTTTAGCTGAGAACAGTTTGGGTGCCGTGGAAAGCAGGTTTGGAGCTGTTTGGATAATTGTTTACAGGAAGAGGAGGGGCAGGACTGAGCTCTGCTCTGGGGGGACCAGGGACAGGACCAGGGAAGGGCTGGAGCTGTGTCAGGGCAGGGTCAGGTCGGATCTCAGGGACAGGTCCTTCCCCCAGAGGGTGGTTGGCACTGACCAGGCTCCCCAGGGCAGTGGGCACAGCCCCAAGGCTGCCAGAGCTCCAGGAGGGTTTGGATGATCCTCTGGGGCACAGGGGGGGACTCTTGGGGATGGGCCTGTGCAGGGCCAGGAGTTGGAGGAGGAGAAGGAGGAAGGAGAGGAGGAGAAAGAGGAGGCAGGTTTAGTGCTGCTTGGTGTTTTCCTCATTAATTTAGGCCTGACTTAGCACCCAAAGCACGGTTCCAACACCTCTCTTGCCTTCAAAGCACTTTACAATGAGCTGTGTCCTGTGGGAAATGGACTCTTCCTACTCTCCCAGCTGTGGAGTCAGGGAGAAGGTGGGTTAAAATGGCTTCTGGGTCTTGCCTACCAAGCAAGGTTGTGTTGAACCTTGTGTTTCTAAATTAGCACAGCTGCCTTAGTGTGAAGTTTTCTGGGTGCTTAGCTTGATTCCAGAGTTTAAACCAAACTCATTTAATCCACCCACTGAAAATGGCTCAAAATCAGTGTTTTTTGAGAAGAGGTTTCATCCTTTTCACCATTAAATTCTCACCTTTGGTTGACGGGATTTTTCTTACTTAAGCAAAGCCTCTGTTCCAGAACAAAACTCAGATTTTTAGGTGATTTCCACGCTTTGAACCTGCTCTCACTGTAGGAACACAAAACCTCAGGTAACCCAACTCCACTCCGCTGCTTTATCCCGCCCTTGTTTCCAGGGAAGACGGAGAACCTGGAACTACGTGAGTGGAATAATTTTCAGCTGTCAAATGTGCTGTTTTCATCCTGTTTCCCCAAAGCTTTGGAACCCTGGAGCTTGTGTCCTAGATCAGATGGGAAGCAGTGAAAGGTGGAGGATAAACGCCGATCGGGGTTGGTTTTTTGCCGATATCGGCTCCTTTGAGGTGGGGTTTTTGTCCCTTCCAGCCAAACCTGTTCGTTCCCTCGCTGTCACCGTTGAAAAGAATCGGGAATGTCAAAAAAATGCACCCCCAGGCTCCGAGTCTGAGTCTAGACAGTCTTTGAGGAATCGTTTCCCATCCAAAACGTCGCTATTTGAACAAGTCAGCATTCCAGGAAATGCCTGTTTTGCTTTCCCGGGATCTCCTCAGAGCCCTTCACGTGTCTCCAGCCATCAGAACTGTTTGCAGAGCAGCTTCTGGAGCACAGGGATAACTGAGGGCAGCACCAACTGCCTCGGATCTGTTCCCAGAGATTTGCCTGCTGGATTTTGGAGATCTGTGTTTTTAGAGATAAGAAATGGGACACTGGAAACAGGGTGAAGAACAGATGTGAGAGGGATCCTGGAATCGTGGAAGCAGGATGGTTTGGGTGGGAAGGGACCTTCAAGACCATCCAGTGCCACCCCTGCCATGGGCAGGGACACCTTCCACTGGCCCAGGTTGCTCCAAGCCCAGTCCAACCTTCCCTTGGACACTTCCAGGGATTCCAGGGGCAGCCACAGCTTCTCTGGGCAATCTGGGCCAGGGCCTCCCCACCCCACAAATTCTGACCTTCAGAGGAGGGGTTTGGAAATCCAGACCTTCAGAGGATGGCTCTGGGAATCAAATACCTTCATGGAATGGCTCTGGGATTCCTGAACTTCAGGACAGGGTTTTGGGAATGCTGACCTTCCAGAGGAGGGCTCCGGGAATCACAGAGTTTCACACTGGGGCTTTGGGAATCCAGACCTTCAGAGGAGGGCTCTGGGAATCCTGACCTTCAGAGCGGGGCTCTGTCTGGACAGGAGTGGCTCAGAGAGGAGTTTTTTTTCCTGAAAAATGTGGAATCTGCAGCACTGGGAGGTTGGTTTCCTGATCCAGGACCACGCTGCCTTCAGGGCATTTCGGTGCCACCTCCCACCACTCCTTCCTGCCATCTCCTTGTGTTTTCCTCAGACATTTTCTGCAGCAAATTAATTTCAGGCACGCTGCTGAGATAATCCTGGGCAATTTTAATCCACTTGGTTTGGGCAGGATCAGCCACGTGCTGTGGTTTGGGAAGCTGGAAAGGGAACAGGGGGAGACGAGGTGGTAGCGGGGTCTTGGGTGGGTTTAAGAGGTGGTAAAATGGCACCTGGAGACACCAGTTTCTTTCCTGGAAGAGCCAGAGGTTTTCTGCTGGAGAAAACAGGAGATGGAAGGGCTGAGGGAGGGAGAAGGGACAGTAGTGGGAATTTGTCTGCTTGGAGAGAGAAGCACTGAGAGAGAAACACCTACCCAGGCTCCCACCTGGAAGAGCTGCTTTTCTGCAGGAGAAATTATCTGCACCTCAAATAAAGGTTTCCCCCCCACCAAAAAAAAAAAAACAACCCCTGCCTGGAAGAATGAGAATGAGGGCAAACAGCCTTAGTAAAGCTGGGAGAACTGCAGGAATGTGGGGGATGGTTGGGGCTGCCACTCAGAGGTGACCTTCCCTCAAAACCAGTTCTCCCGTGGATTCGGTTTGGGGTTTTACATCCCCTGCTCTCCCAGGAAAGAGGAAACTTCCAACTCCCAGAATTCTCTCTTACGAGAGGATTATGTGCCCTGTTAGATGGGGATTAATGAAATGGAGACGTCCTGGGAGCCAGGCTGCCCGATTCCTCCCTGGGCTGGCCCAGCAGAGCTCCCCAGCCCACTTAACCCTTGCCTGCCTCTGCTTCCCTGTGGATGGAACCCGGAGCTGGGAATTCCCTGGAGACTCAAGAGTGGGATCTGCGTGGATGCTCCTAAACATTCTGCATGTGCTTCCCAGACGTTCTGGAGGAGCAGCTGCTGCACATCAGTGGCAAATCCAGCCACTTGGAGGGAAAAAGGTTGTGAAAATACATCACATTTCCAAGGAACTCTCTGTCCATGGATGGCTCCGTGAAGCTACCACATTGTGTCAGGACAAAGCTCAGGAATGTCAGCTGGGGCTTCTGCCATGTGTGGGAGTGTTCATTTTTCCTGGGAAAGCTGCACACCCTCAGCAGGAGGGGCCCGGCCGAGCTCCACCGGCAGCCAACGAGTGGAGATGCTTCTGCTCAGGGTTGGCACGTGGATTTTAGGACACCCCTGGGCCACACCAGGAGCTGTAGGGAACAGGCAAAGAGGGGGATGAGGAGGATGATAGAGTGAGAAGCCTGATGTTGGTGTAGGGAACATGCAGAGAGGAGGAGGGTGATGATGGTGCAGTCGGAGTTCTTTGGTGTAGGGGTGGGGAGCATGCAAAAGCAGTGATGATGGTGGTGATGATGATGACAGTCATGCCCTGGGACAATGAGCTCTCAGCCAGTCTGTTCAGCACCGTTCCCTGGCACTTCACCCTCCTCCTTTTACATCCTGCTTTGTCCATCCTCCTCCTCCATTACCAGTGATGTCAGAAAAGCTGATGACTCTGTCCAGTTCAAAGGTTTTTCCATCTGTGCTTCCGGGGATGAGGAGAGAGGAGCCTCCACAGCCACTTTCCATAACTCCTAAGTTCTCATCGTTAACACCAAAGTTTGCTGTGTTTGTCTGACCCGTTGCCTTTCCAGGACACTACTGATGAAGCAGCATTCCTGCTCGGAATGCTCAGCCACAGTATTCCCACCTGACCCACACTGTGGTGTTTGAGGTGCCACAACATGGAATGGTTTGTCCCTGGTGCCTTTCTGGGCTCTGGAGGCCTCACTGGACCCTCAGAGCACTGACTGGGGTTGTTTGCATTCCAGATCCTGGATGATGGGGGAGATCTCACTCACTGGATCTACAAGAAATACCCCAACATGTTTAAGAAGATCAAGGGGATAGTGGAGGAGAGTGTGACAGGAGTCCACAGGTAACGGGATGGGCTGGACTGGCAGGAGAATTTGGGACAGAAACACCTCAGGGCGCCGGTGCCAAAGGCCCCACGCTGGGACCCACCCCAGCTCACCTGCAGGGTGACCCCCCAGCACGTGGGCTGTGCTTTTCCTTCAGCCTGGGCTTGGCTGTCCACGAGAGCTGTTTGAAATCCCTCACCAGTTCCCGCTTGGAGCTGCTGCTCTGAGCTCCAGGCAGGGAGTAGAAGCACGTCCCGAGCGCTGTGGGGGTGGGGAGCTGCACGAGGTGCTGTTTTCCCCCTGGGAAGCGGGAGAAATGGTCACTCAGCTCATTCTGGAGATGGAAGAGGAAGGGCTGAGGGTGTTGCACAAGAAGGGGTGGGCTGAAGGCAAAGCCAAAAGTGTCGTCCTAACCTAAATCTCTGGGAAGAAGTGAGATTTGGAAGGAGGAACTGATTCTCCAGTTGAGGTGGGGTCCCACAAAGGGAGAACCTCAGGGATGACTCAGTAGTGGACTCCATCAGTCCACGGCAGGAGCAGGGATGTGAGGGGAGAAGTGGCTTTCCCAGAGGAGTTAATCCTGTCACAGGGGCCAGGAAACAGGGAACTGGGGGGAAGAGCAGCAGCCTCTGCTTTGTGCTCTCTGTCTGCGGAGAGAGAGGTTTGGCTGCAGCTCGTGGAGCTGCCTGAGAGTTTGTCCAGAGGTTCAGGCAGCCCTTGAAACAGGGAAATGAAATATTGAAACAGGGAAGTGGATTCAGGTCTGCAGCCAGTGGGGTCAGGAAAAGGACTGATGGTATTTTTAGTGTCTGGAATCATTCCCAATATGGGCAAAAGAGATTTCCAGGCATGTTCTTCTTCCCAAGGACTGGAGCAGGGACATTTTCAGATTCTCTTCGAAGCCCCAGTGACGTGTTTTGGATTCATTTTTGGTGGCTTTGCTGCTGCTGGGGGTCAAGTCTGTGCTTGGAATTAGGAGGGCAGGTTGATGTTGGAGAGCTGGAGGGTTCCCCTGGAGAAGAGAAGGCTCCAGGGAGACCCGAGAGCCCCTTGCAGGGCCTAAAGGGGCTCCAGGAGAGCTGGAGAGGGACTGGGGACAAGGGAGGGAGGGACGGGACACAGGGAATGGCTTCCCACTGCCAGAGGGAATGGAATATTGGGAAGGAGTTCTTCCTTGTGAGGGGCTGGAATGGATTTCCCAGAGAAGCTGTGGCTGCCCCTGGATCCCTGGAAGTGTCCAAGGCCAGGTTGGAGCACCTGGGCTAGTGGAAGGTGTCCCTGCCCATGGCAGGGGGTGGAATGAGATGCTCTTCAAGTCCCTTCCCGCCCAAACCCACCAGCAGAGCGTAGGGACATGTTTGCCCCCTGAGGACCAGTTTTTCCCGTATCCATGCAGGCTGTACCAGTTGTCCAAGGCGGGCAAGCTCTGTGTCCCAGCCATGAACGTCAACGACTCGGTGACGAAGCAGAAGTTTGACAACCTGTACTGCTGCAGGGAGTCCATCCTGGACGGGTACGTCCTGCACAGCCCCCGGATCCCGCGGGAACGGCGCCCACGGCTCTGCCCTGCGCCAGCTCGCATCCTTTTAGCCCAACCCACGTGTGAGAGCAGAACAAAGACCCTTTATTACCTGTGCTCCCCTTCAGAGTTCCTCACAGGCTCCTTCCTGTCCCTCTGCCCTTTGTGGATGGCGATAAAAGCCGTCTGTGTCCGTGGTGTGTGTGAGTCAAACAGCAGCTTCCTCACAACCCTCTTTGCCTTTCTAGTTTCCCTTTTTTTATCCCCAGGGATCTTTTTTTGTTTTGCTCTCTCCCTCTCTTTATTTCCTTTATTTTGGTGGAATTGGGTGTCTGTGTCCTCGCATCTCCCACCACCAAGTTTTGTCGGAGCCAGGTGAGGTCAGGACAAGTTTTGTTCCTGCAGTTCAGCTGTGACGTATTCCATTAACAATTCCTAAAGCTGTAACGTGGAGCAGCGTTTTCCAAGGCACTGGAAACAATAGTGGGGAAAATGAGGGTGGTAAAACGTGGGAACAGGTTGCCCAGGGAAACTGTGGCTGCCCCTGGATCCCTGGGAGTGTCCAAGGGCAGGTTGGACGGGGCTTGGAGTGCCCTGGGCCAGTGGAAGGTGTCCCTGCCCATGGCAGAGGTGGGACTGGGTGGGCTTTAAGGTCCCTTCCCACCCAAACCCTCCTGGGATTCTGTGGCAACCCCTTGAGGGGTAAGTTGGGGTTTGGGTTAAGTCTGGTCCAGGCATCTTAAACTGGGTCAAGGGAGATGTGAGCAGAGGTGCAGTTAAATCTGCTGTGGGTTTTATCCGAATTCTCTCGGAAAAGTGAGGGAATTTCACCTTCCCTGCACTGCTAACCTATTTACTCCTGTGCTAAAAATAGCCTGGAATGTAGGACACTCTTAGGGAGAAACCAGAAGGAAAGGGAGTGGAAGGGGGAGCTGTATTTGTGGGAAGCACTGGGATTCTGGCAGTGAGTTAGCACTTCCCTGCTGCCCCCGTGCTTCTCTGTGGGGGGTATTTTGAGTCACAAAAATGAAGAAAAAAAGTGTTTTTGCCGAAGATTTTCAATGTTTCCAGAGTGGCCAAACGAAGGGTCAGCAAATAACAAACTACAGAGAAAGGGCTCCAAACCCAAATCGTGTCCTGTTTGTTGTGTTTCAGCGGAGCCCCCACCCTTACAAAAGGGGAAAGTCAAATTTTAGGTGGTTTTGGGGTTCCTCTCTGCCCCGACATTCCCGGGAATACAGGCCCCAGCCGTGGTGTCCCGGCGGGGGGCAGCGGCTGATCCCGGGATTAGCTCTGGAGTGCTGGTTTTAGTGGTGCCTTTTTCTCCTTCCTCAGGCTGAAGAGGACGACGGACATGATGTTTGGCGGGAAGCAGGTGGTGGTTTGTGGCTATGGGGAGGTAAGGGCGCCCTGTCCTCCGGGGGGAATCCCGCACGTCCACCTTCCCCCGTGCGGATTGTCCGTCCTCGGGGCTTCGTCCTCCCCTGCCTCCTCAAACCTGAGGGCCTGGCCAAAAACCGAAGGGCTTCCTGATTGCCAGTGGATTTCTTTATTTTTAAGGAGTGTTAAATATTCAGAATATCTTTAATGTCTGGCTGTTGGCATACCCGGGGACGTAGCTTTTGTATTAGATATTGTATTTAATATAATATTACAATATTCAGAGGTTCTGCACAGCGGTGCACGTTGGTGTGTGGTCAGGGAAGAGAAGTTATTCATTTATATCTTATATAAACGCACATAAAATTTATACAAATTTGACTGTAAACATACATAAATTTATATAAATTTGTATGTAAGGATGTATTGATTTATACACAATTGTATAAAAATACACATCAAATTTATACAAATTTGTATATAAATATATATATATAAAAATATATAAATACCTCCATGACTGCGTGTCTGTGCGTACACAGTGAAATCCCAGCCCTTCAAAAAAGGTTACCTATTAGTATCAGAGGAGGCAGGTTTTTACATCCCTGAATTCCTGAGGGGTATAAGGAATAAGAGCCCATGTTGCTTAGGAAAGACAGTGGTACATAGTTTATTATGAGCACCTTATTCCTAGTTTTAATGTGGATCTTTAGGACTTTAAAACTGCAGGTATTTTGGTAGTTGTGGGTTACAAGAGATGCTGCAAACGAGGCAGTAGGGACCTGAGTCAAATTTGCTGCAGGACCTGACAAATCCTGAGGCCTGTGCTGAAGTGGATGTCCAAGAGCAAACACACCTAAACCTCAGATTTCCCACTGGCAACATGTGTCTGGTTTCAATAGTGCCTCCTGATTTCCTTCCTGGAAGTTAGCCAGTCATGAAGATTGCTGAAAGTTAGAGCTCAGCTAATCCCGGTTCGCTGTTCTGGTCTGATTAACAGATATTGATGAGTGTGAGAGAGGAACTCACAGCTGCAAAGTCAACTTTGTTTGTCAGAACACGGAAGGGTCCTTCTACTGTGAGTCAAAGCAGCGCTGCATGGATGGGTTCCTGCAAGACCCTGAGGGAAACTGTGTTGGTAGGTGTGACCAGTTTGTAACTCCTGGGCCTTTCAGCCTGTCCGAGGGGGATACACTGACCCCTTGTATGTGTGGTTTTCCTCCAACCCTGCTGTGAATTTAATGTAAACATTGCTGTGCTGTTAAAGTTGCTGCATTTGAAAGTCTTCCCACAGCAGACCTTTGTCAGCCTTATCTTTGGAGCCCAAGAAACTGAAATGAAGGAGAAGAAGTGGCAGTTGGAAGAACACAGGCTAGAAAGGTTAAATAGCATCTATTCTAATTCATTAATTTTCTAATGAATTTTCTTCGCTAGATATTAACGAATGCACGTCCCTCCCTGAGCCCTGTAAACCAGGATTCAACTGCATCAACACCGTTGGGTCTTACACCTGCCAGAGGAACATGCTGACCTGCAGCAGAGGATACCACTCCAACGAGGAGGGCACCCGCTGCATCGGTAAGGGGGGCTCACGGGCTGCTCACGGTCCTCTCAGAGGAAAAAGTGCATTTCGGTTCTAAAGAGAGGGTTTGAGTTACCTCCAGATTCCCGAATGTGTTCGAGGAACGGGAATTTGCTGTCCCAGCAGCTCAGGGACTTGTTTGCGCTGATGTCTGATTGCTCCATGGATTCCTCCTGGCATGCTCAGCAACAGCGGTTCTGACTGCAGGTGGGATTCACTGGCTTCCATTCTGGAGTGAATGGGATTTAGTCACTTTTTAGACTCGTGCTCTCAGTCAAAACCAGGATCCCTTGCTGNTGTATCCCTTTATATGCAATTGAATATAAATATATGTAAATTTGCACAGATATAAGTATATAAAATATACGAATATATAAAATTTATATGATTTGTATATAAATATATGTTAAATTTATATAAATGTGTATGTAAGTATATTACATTTATATAAATGTGTATATAAATATATTACATTTATAAAAATGTGTATATAATATATACTATTTATGTTAGTTTGTGCACAAATACATACCATTTATATGAATTTGTATATAAATAGTCATATAATTTGTATAAATACAAATCTTACATTCTTTCCTACCCCTGTGCCTGCACCCCCAAACTGCCCCTTCCTGTCTCCACGTGGGAATATTCCCCCTTTCCTGGCTCCCCTGAGGACCAGTTCCCACCAGTGCCCTGGGCTGTGCTGTGGTGCCGTACTGGGATCTTTTCTTTAGTCTGAATTGGCTCCATCTTCTCCCACATAATCCCATTTTTTGGGACCCTTTGGCCGTTTAACGTGGATTTCCCGCGCTGGGTTTGCGGTGCAAAGGTCAGAGCTCGTTAACCCTCCGAGCTTAATGACCATTAATGACCCTGAGTGCAGCAAAGGTCACAGGGGACTCCCAAACTCTCCCTGCCATTCTGGGCTCTCCTCTTGGTGTGTTCTGGATCCCGGGATGTTCTGGGGGAAATCAACTCCCTGGGACCGAAACCAGCGGCACGTGGAGACCTTTCCGTGCCTCTGCTCGAAGCTGGGCCTGGGCCAGGTCTCAGGGGGCTCCAAATCCAGGAATTTCGTGCCCCAAAAACTGAGTATCTGCCACCAGGGGGGTTCCGGAGGGCTCCGGGGAGGACAGAAGAGTCTCCCCGAGTTGCCCATCCCTGGGAATCCTCGGAGCTCGGAGTGTCCCGAGCTCTGGGCACTCACTGCCGCTCCCGTTTGTCCCTGTTTTCCCAGGTTGGGAAGGGCTGCTGTGCTGCTCTGAAGGCCATGGGCTCCATAGTGTACGTGACAGAGATCGACCCCATCTGTGCCCTGCAGGCCTGGTAAGGGCTCGCACCCGGCCCCCACTGTGGCTGTTTTCCCAGGAAAACTCTGTCCAGAAGCCACCGGGCAGAGATCCCTTCCCAAAGGGGTGCTGGGGAGGCGTCCAGGGATTCTCTGCACCCTGGAGGGACCCTCAGCTCCGTCCTAAGGGCAGAGAAGGGTTCTGGCTAAAGCATCACCTCTTCATCCACGTGCCGGGGGCTGCAGTCACAGCCAGGAGCTGAGTGACACGGGTTGGAGGGATGTCGGGAATGAGCTGTGCCCTTTGGAATGCCAGCACAGGATCCCCAGGGCCGTGCACACCCCTCACCAAGGGCTGTTTTGGTTCTGTGATCCCCCACCCCTCACAAACCCCTCACTGACACCAGGACCCCACTCGGGGCCGGGCACCCGCTGACCTCGTTTGGGATGAGACATCACTGTGAAAGCAGAGTCCCAAAAACACCCAGAGCCTCATTAAACCCTCAGCCTTTTCCTGACCACAGGGTCACTGTGCGGAGAGAAATAACGAGCTCTGCTTAATTAGCAGAGCTGATGAACTCCGGGTTCCGCTGCGACCTGCAGGAGTGGCACACCCAGCACCGCCAGCCTGAACTGGGAATTTGGTTGTTTCCAGTGTGTGGCCCCTCTAGGAAGGAGGTTGCAGTGGGGAAAAAAAGCCTCAGTAAGTGGGACATGCAGCAAAGAAAAAAAAAAAAAGAGGCTTTTTTTATAGTAACTCTGATTTTGCAGCTTGTGAGAGTCTCAGAAATGAGCTCTTGGGAGGACTGTCAACAAATCCCAAAAAAACAGCCTGCCCCTGTTATCCAAATACACCTTGCTGCTGAAGACTCAGCACTTCTGAAGGCTCTGTAGGTGCCTAAATATGGATTTTAGGGTTCGTGAGGGACATCTGCAGGGTTGGGGGGTTTTTGAGGATGATCTAAATCCGCAGCAGCGCGGATTCTGCAGCTCCTGGATGTGCTTTGCAGGAGGAGCAGCTTTTAAAAAACCTGTCTGGGTTGAGGACTGAGGTTTGCAGGCGAGAAGACCTTGGCAGAAAACACGAAAGCCCAAAAATCTCTTTTCACTTCTCCCCACAACAGTCCCAAACCCTTCAGAAACTCCCAAAATGGCTCAGGGTCCGTGGCCCTTTGGGTGCCGCCGGCCTGTTTTCCAGTCTGGTGTTGGAAAGTTATAATTAGTGTCTGAAAATCCCTTTTTTTTTTTTTTTTTCATGTTTTTGGCATGTTTTTGCCGCTTCTCATCCCCCTCTGCCCCCTCTCTCCTCCCAGCATGGACGGGTTCCGGCTGGTGAAGCTCAACGAGGTCATCAGACAAGTGGACATCGTCATCACCTGCACGGGTACGAGGAGATCCAGATCCGGCCCCAAAGCCGCCTCCCCCCCTTCCCAGAGGGAAAGGCCCGAGGACGGGGCGGGGACGGGGGTGCTGACCCCGGATTCCCGTGTCTGGCAGGGAACAAGAACGTGGTGACCAGGGAGCACCTGGATCGGATGAAGAACAGCTGCATCGTCTGCAACATGGGGCACTCCAACACCGAGATCGACGTGGTGGGTGTGGGCTGGGGCTTCGGGGTCACAGCCCTTTGGGGCGTGGTGTTTTGGGGTGACTGTGCTCTGAGGTGTGGTGCTCTGGGCTGATGGTGATTTGGGGACACGGTGCTTTGGTGTGACAGTGGTTTGGGGTGACAGTGCTTTGAGGTTTGGTGTTTGGGGTTGATGGTGCCTTGGGGTGGCAGCGCTTTGGGGTGACTGTGCTTTGAGCTTTAGTGCTTTGGGGTGATGGTGCTTTGGGATAAGTCTTCTTGGGGGTGATGGTGGTTTGGAGTGGTGGTATTTTGGGGGTGACAGTGTTTTGGGGTGATGATGGTTTGGGGGGACACTGCTTTGGGGGTGATGGTGGTTTGGAGTGATGGTATTTTGGGGGTGACAGTGTTTTGGGGTGATGGTGTTTTGGGCTGATGGTGTTTTGGAGTGACAGTACTTTGAGGTGATGGTATTTTGGGGGGACAGTGCTTTGGGGTGATGGTGTTTGGGGTGGCAATGTTTTGGGTGGCAGTTCTTTGGGGTGCTGGTGTTTTGGGACCCGTCAACAGCTCTGTCTGTCCTGAGGAGGCCCCTGGGAGGAGATAAAATAACCCGTTCCCGTGTCTCAGCAGACAGTGGCAGACGTGTCAGTGTCATTCCAGCATCCCAAGGGATGCCAGTGAGCTGGATGAACTGCTCCAGCCCCCAGGGCAGGGTCTGGTGTCCACCAGCCTCACTCCTTCCCTGTGGGAGTCACTGAATCCCCTCTCCAGCCCAGTTTCCTGTTATTACACCAGTTAGACCCAGCCAGGAGTTCAACCCCACCAAGCTTCTCCAAACAGCCCCAAAATCTGATGAGCAGAAAAGCAGGAGAGCCCTTCCTGGAGGCCAGGGGGGGTTCCTCAGCCAAGCCCGGGGGTTTAAGCCGTGTCTGGGTTGGGAAGGAGTGACCACAGCCAGGCAGAGCCCCGCTGGGGACCACGAATCCTCTTCAGCCAGAGCTGCAAGGATACTTGGTGCTGCAGCTTTGATGTGTTGAGATCACAAAAATAGTCCCAGGTTATGACTCTGAAAGGTTTCGTTGGTCTGGGACCACGACTGGGCGCGAAGGAGACCAGGGACCAGGACGGTGTCGGGGAGTCGCTGCCTCTGTTCGCCCCGTGCTGTGGTGGGGTGGGAGGTGCTGCTGTAACTGTCCCAACGCCGTTTCCAGGCCAGCCTGCGCACGCCCGAGCTCACCTGGGAGAGGGTGAGGTCCCAGGTGGACCACGTCATCTGGCCAGACGGGAAGAGGATAGTCCTGCTGGCAGAGGTGAGTGGCGGGGGACGGGCAGCACTTGCAGCCTGGGGGCATCTCAGCCTGTTCTCTGCGGGAATTTCAGCCCGTTCTCTGCTCCTGGAGGAGGAAAACGAGGGCTGGGAGAGCGGTGGAGCCGAAGGGTATCCAAAACTCACCTCCTTGGGCCTCAGCAGCTGAGGGGTCCCTCTGGCTGGAAGGTTTGGCCCATGGAATTGTGGACTCACAGAATGATTTGCGTTGGAAAAGCTTCTGTCCATGGAGTTCCATCATTCCCAGCACTGCCAGGGCCACCACTGACCATGTCCCCAGGTGCCACATCCACGAGGATTTGAAATCCCTCCAGGGATGGAGACTCCCCCCTGCCCTGGGCAGCTGTGCCGGGGCTGGACAGCCCTTTCCAGGAAGGAATTTTCCCCAGTATCCAACCTGAGCCTCCCCTGGCACAGCCTGAGGCCGTTTCCCCTTGTCCTGTCCCTGTTCCCTGGCAGCAGAGCCCGACTCCCCCCGGCTCCCCCCTCCTGTCAGGGACTTGCAGAGCCAGAAGGTCCCCCCTGAGACCCTGGGACATGGAAAAGCCCTCATGTTTTAATTTATCCCACTCCAGGGTTTCTCCCTTACTAAGTGCAGCCAGTGCCTTGGGATCCAAGTGCAGGTGACAAACTGTTTCACCCCAGTGGGGACACCTCACACCAGTGGTTCTGGTCCCTTGTGCAGGGCCATAAACTGGGGTTGGTGCCCTGTTAACACCCGGTTTTTCCTTCCCAGGGCCGCCTGCTGAACCTGAGCTGCTCCACCGTGCCCACCTTCGTCCTGTCCATCACGGCCACCACGCAGGTGAGCGGGTGGGGTGCACCCAGAGCCCCCTCCCGGCCTGGGGCAGCAGTTCCTCCCTCACCCGGGTGTCTCCTCCCCGCAGGCCTTGGCTCTGATAGAGCTGTACAACGCTCCCGAGGGCCGCTACAAGCAGGACGTGTATTTGCTGCCTAAAAAAATGGGTAACCCCCTGCTCCCTGCCTTCTCCCTCTTGGTTTGGGGGGGGACAGATGGGAATTTTCACTGGGCTGGGGCATTTGCTTGTTCCCCTCCCTGCCAAGCTCAGGGGCTTCCTGTAGGTTCTTCCTGCTGGTTTTGGGCTTGTTGCTGTCTCCTGGTCCCACCTGGGGAAAAGAGGGGGACACATCCCAGTGCAGGGGGGGTGTCCCAGTGCAGGGGGGGTGTCCCAATGCAGGGGAGGTGTCCCATGGGGCTCCTGCCAGCAGAGTGTGGTCACCACCCAGCAGCCCCAGCAGCAGAACCCCGTCCCCAGGACACGGCCACTCCTTGGCTGCAGAAATGGGCTCTGTGGTGGGAGTTGTGTTTTCTGAGGCAGGGGTGAGGCGTCACCTGCCAGAGGTGTCTGGTGGGCTCTGCACCGGCCCCGGGGACTCGTGGCTGTCNCATCCCAGTGCAGGGGGGGTGTCCCAGTGCAGGGGGGGTGTCCCAATGCAGGGGAGGTGTCCCAGTGCAGGGGAGGTGTCCCAGTGCAGGGGAGGTGTCCCATGGGGCTCCTGCCAGCAGAGTGTGGTCACCACCCAGCAGCCCCAGCAGCAGAACCCCGTCCCCAGGACACGGCCACTCCTTGGCTGCAGAAATGGGCTCTGTGGTGGGAGTTGTGTTTTCTGAGGCAGGGGTGAGGCGTCACCTGCCAGAGGTGTCTGGTGGGCTCTGCACCGGCCCCGGGGACTCGTGGCTGTCCCCTTGGCCACACTGACGGGGTTTGGGGTGGTTCCAGACGAGTACGTGGCCAGCCTTCACCTGCCGACGTTCGACGCCCACCTGACAGAGCTGACGGACGAGCAAGCGAAATACCTGGGGCTGAACAAGAACGGACCTTTCAAACCAAACTACTACAGGTGCTGCCCCTCAGCCCCTGCCCCTCCTGCCCCGAGGCCTGGGCTTCGATCCCAGTGGTCCCCTGGGATCCCACGGGCTCTCTGCTCGTTCCCGTCGTCCCGCGGGAAGGGCCGGCACGGGCACTTGGCAGGGCAGGAGCCCTTTGTGGTGGCAGCAGCTGTCACCAGACGTGGCAGATGCCAGAGCGATGCCACCGGCTCAGCGACAGCTTTATTTTTAACGTTGGGCCGAGGATGAGTTGGCACAGAGCAGCTTTGGCCCCGGGGCTGCTCCGATGGGCTCAGCTCCCAAAAATAATAATAATTTTCCATACGAGCCGGTGGGTCGCTTCCCTTCCCAGATTTCTGGTGGTAGCCAACGCTGCCGTGAATCCCCACCGTGAAAATGAAATGGCTTTGCACGAACATGGATCAGCTCGTCCGGGGGGGAAGCCCAGATCCTTTTCCTGCAGGAAAAGGCTTTTTCTTGGTGGGCAGTTCTTTGGAGGGATCTCCAGAACCAGAGCACTCCCAGTTTGGGGTTTAGTGGGTTTTGCCAAATCCTGAGCTTTATTCCCTGCTCCCGATAGGTGCAAAATTCTGGTGCTTCCACATGGCCGTGGAAGGAATTCCCTCTGTTTAGTTCTCTTCCCTCTGTTTAGTTCTCTTCCCTCTGGTTTAATTCTCTGCGTGGGTTTGGTGTGTGGTGTAGCCCAGCCTTGTGGGGAGTGTGGTTTGTCCCACACACAGAGGTTCAGGATTAGGGGAGGGTCCCAGCACTGAGGGAGAGCCACAGCCCCTCAAACATTCCTCAAATATTCCACCACAAGGTGGAAATGCCCTTGGAGGCAACGAGGACCAAATCCCTTCTCCACTAGTTCTTCCCTTGGCCGCTGCCCCTCCCAAAATCCACCGTGTGGATGCCGGGGGAGCTTCACTTCCCGTCCCATCCACTCACCACACCCCGTTTTCTCTCCTTCTCCCCAGATACTGAGTTCCTGCCGCTGGATCCCCGGGAATGGCGGGGAACAAGCACCCAAGTCTCTTCTCAACTACTGTACAGGATGACCCCGCGCAAGCTTCCCACGCTCGAGCCGGGCTTGCTCCGTAGTCACCGTGTGTTTTAGGTTATTTATTTATTAAATTAGGATACTCTTCATGCGGCCTCTGCCACTGGTGTTCGTGCTGCCGCGGGACTGGGACACGCTGGATTTCTTTTCCGTTTCTTTCATTTTTCTCTTTGGATTCGTTCTTTCTCGGGGCTGGGAGGACGAGGAAGGAGCTGGTGGGATCGAGCCGTGGAAGGGTCCGTTACCGCTGGTGGAGCCACGGGGTCCGACTCGGAAGTCGCGCGTTGGTTCTCTCCACGTCCCAGCGCCTCTTCCAGCGGCGCAGGATCCCGGGATGGGTTTGCATTTCTCCTGCTGTTTGATGATGAGGCCAAAAACCCCGTTCGCTCCGGGCTCTGGCGAGTGGCCGGACGCTGCCGCCTGGCCGGAGCCGCCCCGGTGGATCCCCCGGAGAAGCCTCTCGTCGTGCTGTGGAACTTTCCGAGGGCTGGTGCCCCCAGCCCGCCGGAGAACGTCGCCTTAGCGCTGCTGGAAGCTGTCGGGAAGGGTCCAGGCAGGGAGAGCCGGGCGGGCAGAGCCAGCGCCGCTCCCTCAGCCCCCACAGCTCCGCAGCGTTTTCCCGCTGCTTTCGCTCCCAGTGCCAACCTCTCTGGATCAACCAAAGCCGTGTTCCCGGTGGGGCCGGGGCAGCTCCCCCCGTGCTGCTGGAAGAGCTCCCCCGGCAGATGCTGCTCATGCACCGGGAGCTCTTCCCGAGCCGGGCAGAGCTCCCTGGACATCCCGGCCGGGGGGGACCCGTGCCCACGGCAGGGCTTTCTCCAGCTGCATTTCAGTCCTCATTGGAAGTGTTTGGAGTTTTCCTTTCTGGATTGATTATTTCATTACTTTATTTATGAAGCTGGGAACCCCCCTGGAGTGTATGAGACGTCTGGTGGAGGATCCTCCACACGGATTCAGTGTCACTAAAACCCTTCAGTTGCCTCAGATCTTGAAGCATCAGAGCTGAGGGAGAATAAATTGGCTGTAGTTCCTTGTTTTATCCCAGGATGTCCCTCTGGAGCGCTGACACGCTTCCCGAGGTCACTTCCCAAGCCACTTCCATTATCCACGTGGAGAACGTGATCCTTCTAAAGGAAAACTGCCCGAGCCCGTGAGCACAAACCCCTTTATCCCCTGGTTGCTGCTTTGGTTCCCGAGTCTCTCATCAGCTACAGAGTCGTGTTTTGTCCTCCTGGGCTTCTTTGCCATGATGAAAAACCCTTTTGTGGCAGCTCGTTCACGCACAAAGAAGGAAGAACTGTGGAATTACGGTCTCGGCATCCAAGTCCTTCCCGTGGCTCTCAGGGGGTCTGAACTCCGCTTGGTCCCGAGCTTTGGAGCAAACCTTCCCTGCGTCAGCATATTCCCAGTTTGTCTCTGAAATCTCTCAAAACCTGGAAGGAAGACCTTGGGAAGACCTTTAGGGGACGTTGGGAATACCTCTGGGAGACCTTGGGAGAACCCTTAGGAGACCTTGGGAAGAGGTCAAGGCTTTGAGGAGACCTGAGGGCTTTGAGGAGGCTCTGAGGAGACCTTGAGGCTTTGAGGAGCTTCATCATGGACTGACCTCTAACTGCAGACTTGAAGTAATCTCTGCCCACGAGTTTTACCAAGATCCTGAGATTTTTTGGGAAGAGTCCCCTGAGCCACTGGAAATGTCCCGTCCGGGTCTCTCCCCGCACCGGATCCGCCTTGGTCTGTGTCAGCCCCGAGTTCCCGGAGAGGCCCGGCCTGGAATCTGCTCCCGGCCGAGGTGACAGGCGCTTGTGGGGCCACGTGGGAGCAGCTCCTGGAAGAACAGGTGCCCCAACCGCCCCGGGAAAACCCCCCTCCACCCTCAGGACCCTCTGGAGCAGCTCCCGCCGGCGCTTCCCGCCCCGCGCCCGGCGCTTGTGCCGCAGCCAGTGGTGCCGTCCCTCCACGGGTCCCCCCGTGCCCGTTTCATCGTCCAGGTAGATAAGAGGGGAAAAAAGAAGTATCAGTAATAAAATTCCACCTGGCCTTTCCCACCTCCGTTCTCCAAACTCTTCTCCGTGTTCTGCTTCTCCTGTAAAGCTTCTTGGCTCGCTTGGCTTTTCCCTAATCAACCTGGAATCGTATCCTGTGATCATCTCTAAATTAAATGTTAATGGGGTTTGGTTTCTTTTATCCTTCTTTTTTTTTTTTTTTTTTTTTTAATGTAACGCTTTTTTTTTTTTTCCAAGACTTTAGGAAAAAAAGGAGATTTTAGGTAACACCAGCAAAATCATATAAAGGAAATTTAATTCTGTCCTGAACTTTAGGAATAAAAAAGCAAAACCCGTCATCAGCAGGGAGGGAACGGAACCGTCGCACCCGTAACATTTCAAAAGGATGTTTTAAATATTAATGTCTGAGTGATTGTATTAGATCAGCAATAAAGACTCTGTAATCTCAAAACACAAATAAAACATGGGAAAACTCAGCTGCTCCCGGGGCATCCTTCGGGGCCGGCGGGAGCACACGGTGGGGGGGAATTTGGGGGTGAGAGGTGGGATTCAGGATTGTTCCCAAAGCCCTGAGCTCCCAGTGCTGCTGGATAATCCCGGCTGGGGAAGCTCCACCCGTCCTTGGGGCAGCCGGAGCTGTTTTGGCTCCGGTGCCTTTGTGTCCTTGGGGAAGCGGTGCCGGAAAAATCCCGTTATCTCCCCTGCTCCCTCCCCTCCCCGCTGCACAGGGACATTCCCACACCCACACGTGGGGGTTCCCGTTTTCCAGTGGCTGTGGAAGGACACAGGACACGAGCAGCACCAAGAAGGGGTGTCCAGCAGCTCCCCAGTGACCCCAAAACCACCCGACCCCCCGTGTTGGGTGTGGAAGAGGAAAGGGGGGGTGGGAGTCCCTCTGTCCCACCCCTGTTCCAGCCCCCACAGGCTGCTCCCAGCACCCCCAGGGACACCCCATAACCACCCCGCCTGGAGCATCCCGTGCTCCCAGCACTCCAGAGACATCCTTTAATACCCCCTCCGCAATATTCCGTGCTCCCAGCACCTCAGGGACACCCCATAACCCCCCCTCCCCAGCATTCCATACTCTCAGCACCCCAAGGACACTCCATGCCTCCCTCCCTGGCATTCCCTGCTTTCTCAGGGAAGGTGTCCCTCAGGGACACCTCATAGTCCC
>VXAY01000797.1:102747-122148 GCA_013399855.1 Oxyruncus cristatus
AGGCGGCGGGACCCCCGCACCGGGAACGGCCCCGAGCCGGGCCCGCCCGGCACCGCCGCAGCCACAGCCCCCGGCCCCCGCACAGGCACAGCCCAAGGGCCGCGAGCTCTTGAGGACCCAGCGCAAGGAGTCCGAGGTACGGGCGGGGGGCACTCCCGAGGGGACCCCACACGGGCTGGGGGGTCCCTGCCCCGCGGTCGGGGCTCCTGCGGGAGGAGCTTTATCCAGGGCTGGCGCAGCTCTTGGTCTTGGGGAGGGGGGGCCCTCACCCCGCCCTCTGTTTAGAGGGGTTCTGAGGGGGTGGGAGGTGCCCAGCCCGGAGTGGGGGGAGTGGGGGGCTGCCCCCGGTAGGGGAACATCCTCACCCCCACCGCCAGCTCCAGCAGAAGGGTTTGGGGTTTCCAGCCAAGCCCCAGCACTGACGTCTCCCTGTCCCACTCTCAGATCCAGCAAAAGGGGTTTGGGATCCCAGCTAAGCCCCAGCACCGGCACTTCCTTGCCCCATTCCCAGAGCTGGCACCACGATTTCGGGGTCGTGGCTGACCCCCGCACTGGCACCTCCCTGCCCCACTCCCAGAGCAGCACCAGGGTTTTGGGGTCCCAGCTGGCCCCTGGGCTCGCCCGCACCCTCCAGGCACCCACTTACCCCCCCTCTCACCACGGTCCGGAGGCCACAGTCCCCCCCCAACCCTTCACCCCTCCTGCCCGAAAAACCCCGGGGCGGGGGCGAAACCACCGAACCCCCTGGGCTGCTCTGGGCGCCGGGCTGGGGCGGCAGGACCGGGGTCAATCACCAGGATCCAGCCCGGGACCTTGTCCCCGGTCACCGTAAAGCCCCCGCGGGGCCCCCACAGCGCAGGACGGGAAGACTTGGCTCCCCCCCCGCAGGAGCTGCGTCTCCCTGACCCAAAAAAGGGTCCCTTTTCCTGGGGGACGGTGTCCAAGTCGTGGCCCCACAACTCGTGAATTCGGGGTTTGCTCCCCCGCTCTGGCTCGGCCCCTCCGAGCGGATTAGGGCTGCACGCGCTCGGCCGGATTCCTCAGCGGCTTTAACTCCCCGCGATCGGGCGAGGACCGGGCGCGGACCGGGCGCTTCTGGTGCCGGCGGGCTGGGCCCGGGGCCGCGCCTCCTCCCGCCCCACCGGTACGAACGGCGGCGACGCGCGGCAGCTCCGGCCCGGCCGCCGAGGGGCAACGCCGGGGTTCGGAAGGAGGAATTACGTTAATTGCGTTGATTATCCATTCGTGCGTTGCCTTGCCGGGGGTCGGCGCCGGGTCCGTGCGGCCGCGGCCGCCCCTTCCCCGCCCCGCCGGGATCCTCCGGCGGAGTTTCACGCTCCAGTTCCTCCTCCGCGGGGGAGGAGGGGGATAAACCCGCACCGAGGGCTTCAAAGAGGCAGAGCCCGGCCCCGAGAGCAGGCGGGTCTGGGGTGCCGGGGATGGAGGCGCATCCTCGCGGGGATTTCTGCTTTGAAGCAGCCCCGGGCTCGGGTTTTGGGGCACGCGGGGCTGTGAAATGCATCGAATATTCGCCGGCGCTCCGGGTCCCGCCGCTGCTTCCCGCCGGGGTTTGAGAACCGCTGTTTTTACCCTCGCCTGCCACATTTCCTCGGTGTTTTGAGTCTCCTGGCCCGAGCCCTGCGGACCCACCCGCGGGCGAGTGGCTGGAGGAGCCGCGGAGCAGAGGCGGGAGCGAATAGCGGCGGGGATGTGCCAGCCCGGGCCGCTCACCCCGGGCCGCTCCCCGCAGGGCTCCCTGGACTGTCCCAGCCTGGAGTTCGAGTACGGGGATGCCGACGGGCCCGGCGCCGAGCTGGCAGGTGAAGCGCATTCGGGGGAGGAGGGGGGTGATGGGGCTGCTGTTTAACAGGCAGGGAGGGAGACCACAAATCCCGCCGGGATTGGGGATGGGTGGGGAGTGGTGTCATCCCGGGGGGAATGGAGCGAGAGGGGGTTATTAATAGAGAGCCGCTCGCTCCCTGGGGACGAGCAGGGGGGACTGTGGGGACACGGGGAATTCCCCGCGCTCCGGCTCACCCCGGGAATGGCGGGAGGAGGGAGGGCTGTCCTGCGGCACAGCCCAGCCTGGGATGTCACCCTTTGTCACGGGCGCTGTGTCCTTGTCCCGTATCTTGCTGCCGCTTCTGCCCCGTAACCTCGCGGCCCCAAATATGTCCCGGCGAAGGGGTTATTTTTAGCTCTGGCTGCCTCAGCTGCACGAGCTGCCCTGGCAAAAGCACATTTCCTGCGCGAGGGATCCTCCCTCCTCCCCTGCGGGATCGTTTCAGTCCCCCACGGTGCTGCTCAGCGCTGTAGGACTGTAGGAACTCCATAGGAACAGGTAAAAACCCTATAGGAACAAGTACAGGTTCTCCAGGAACAAGGAGCAATTCTCTACCAACAGGTAGAAACTCTATAGGAACAGGTAGGAATTCTATAGGAACAACTAGGAATTCTGTAGGAACAGGTAGGGGTTCTCTAGGAACAGGCAGGGATTCTATAGGAACAGGCAGGAGTTATGAAGAACAATTGTGTCCCTCCAAGTCCAGCCCCTGTTTTCAGGTCCCAAAACGCCTGAGCTGCTGGCTGTGGAATTGGTGCAGGTCTTTCCCGGGTGTTCCTGCATCCCCCTCCTCCCCCCAAACTGCCTTAACTGACTTAAAATTACCTCCCCCCCCAAAAAACACCCCAATGACATTCCAAATGCAGCTGGAGCAGGAGTATGGGAACAGCCCCACCCGGACACAGGGATGGAGATGGTGACTTTGGTAGCACTGGGTGGTCCCAGGGTGCCCCGTGGAGCTGCAGGAGAGCTCAGGGACACGTTTAGGTCTCTGTCCCGTGTCTCCCCGGAAGCTTCACGAGGAATTGGGCAGCGAGGAGGAGGATGAAGCCCCTCCATGGCCCTGCCGATCCCTTTCTCCACCAGAGCTCTACAGCTACACCGAGGAGCCCGAGCTGAGCCACAACAGGAGGTGCTTCGAGGAGGATTTCCACGCTCAAGGTACCAGCCCTGGGCCCGGGGCAGCCCCCCGGGGTGGGAGCGGGACCCCCGGGGAAGCCCCCGGCTGGTGGTCGTGTCCCTGCCGCAGTGCCGGGCAGGAGGTGGCTGGAGCTGGACGGGGCCCAGCAGAAGGCCTTTGTCATGCGCCTGCTGGACGGGCTGGAGGTGGTCAACAGGGACAGGAGGCTCAGGGTGGCCCGGGCCATCCTCTACCTGGCACAGGGTAAGCACCACACCCCCCGTACCTGCTTCCATGGGGCCTGGGAGAACCTTGGGAGAGCCCTTCTCCTGGGGCTGTGCCAGGCTGGTGGGGTGGAGCTCCTCCCTGTGGGCTCCGAGGCGGATGCCCCGACCGGTGTTTGTCTGGGGGTTCCTCCTCTCAGGTGTGTTTGGAGACTGTGATAACGAAGGCGATGTCCTGCACTGGTCTCGGCACAACAGCTTCCTGCTCTACCGCCTGGGCACCTTCTCCGCCCTCCTGGAGCTCCTCAACATGGAGATCGAGTGAGGGACCGCACTGCCCCCGCCCTCCTCGCCCTCCCTGTCCCCTGCTTCACCCTGCTCTTGCTTCTCGCCCTCACCACCCTCCTCTTCTTGGACTCAATGATCTTGGAGGGCTTTTCCAACCCGAATGACTCTGTGGTTCTATGATCTTTCTTCCCCTCTTCCCTTCTCCTCACCCTCCTCCTTTTCATCTTCTTTCTCTCCATCCTTCCCACCTTCTCCTTCCATCCTCCTCACCCTCTTTTTCCTCATCTTCTTAATCTCCTCTTCATCTTCTTTCTCCTCACCTTCCTCCTCTTCCCTTTCTTCCTCCCCACCCTCCTCCCCCTCTCCTTCCTCCTGCCCCTCACGGCTGCCCGGGGGGGTCCCCCAGCCCTGTTTGCTCCCCCGTGCCGCAGTTCCCGGGCTCAGCTGTGGGCCGTGGGCCGGGACGAGGCGGGGCTGGCGCCGATGCCGTGCCCTTCCCTGCAGGAACAGCCAGGCCTGCAGCAGCGCCCTGCGGAAGCCGGCCATCTCCCTGGCCGACAGCACCGAGCTCAGGTACCCCCGCGCTGGGAGAGGGTGGGACAACGGGGCAGCCCCCGGGGACAAGGGACACGCCGCGCCTGCCTGCTGTCCCCGCAGGGTCCTGCTCAGTGTCATGTACCTGATGGTGGAGAACATCCGTGTGGAGCAGGAGGCGGATCCGCCCGAGTGGAAAACCTGCCGGGACACCTTCAGGATGGAGCTGAGTGAGCCACAAAGCCCGCTGTGCCCTCTGGAGGTCCCTTTGCTCTGCTGGACCAGTGGGGAGAGCCCGGGGAGGAGGGATCTGCTCCGAAGCCGTTCCTGGTCCCTCTCCCCACAGGTTTCCCTGTGCACACGGAGGAGCCGTTTGCTCTTCTGCTCTTCACCATGGTGACCAAGTTCTGCAGCGGCCACGCTCCACATTTCCCCATGAAGAAGGTCCTGCTCCTGCTCTGGAAGGTGCTCCTGGTGAGTGCAAACCCTTCCTCTTTTCCAGAAACACTTTGGAACAGTGCTGCTGCAGCCTGGGTGTTCCTCACTATTGCACCCAACCACAACAAGGTTGTTTGGGACACGCAGGGAGCTGGCACAGGGCGGGTTCCTCTGGGGTCAGGGTGGGCTGAGCACGCAGAGGACGTGGGGAGAAGTGGTCCCTCACCCTGGAGAACAAACCAGTGGTGTGGTGTCTTCAGCTCCCTGGGATCAGGGCGGGCTGAGCACGCAGAGCACAGGGGTGGGAGAGAAGTCCGGGGGAGGAACCAGTGGCGAGGTGCCTTCCAGTCCCCAGTCTGACCCCCCGACTGCTGCCCCTGGAAGCCCAGAGTGCCGGTGGGACGTGTCCCTGCTGAGTGACCTGTCCTGTGTCCCCAGTTCACGCTGGGCGGGTTCGAGGCCCTGCAGGCCATGAAGGTGCGGCGGCGGGAGGAGCTGGGGCTGCCCCCCCTGCCCGAGGACAGCATCCAGGTGGTGCGGAGCATGAGGGCGGCCTCTCCTCCCACCTACTCCATCGAGCTCGTGGAGCAGCAGCAGCAGAAACGGGGCCACCGCAGCCGCAGGGTAGGAGCTGACACGTCCTGCTGGGCCGGGCCAGCAGCGGTTTGGGCTGGGAGGGACCTTGAACCCATCTGGTTCCAAACGATGCCTTCCACTGTCCCAGGCTGCTCCAGCCCAGCCTGCGACACTCCCAGGGATCCAGGGGCAGCCACAGCTTCTCTGGGAAATCCATTCCAGCCCCTCCCCACCCTCCCAGTCAGCAATTCCTTCCCAGTCTCCCATCTCTCCCTGCCCTCTGGCACTGGGAAGCCATTCCCTGTGTCCTGTCCCTCCCTCCCTTGTCCCCAGTCCCTCTCCGGCTCTCCTGGAGCCCCTTTAGGCCCTGCAAGGGGCTCTCAGCTCTCCCTGGAGCCTTCTCTTCTCCAGGGAACCCCCCCAGCTCTCCCAGCCTGGCTCCATGTCAGAGGGGCTCCAGCCCTGGCAGCAGCTCCGGGGCCTCCTCTGGACTCTCTCCAGCAGCTCCACGTCCTCCTGCTGTTGTTCCCAGGGCTGGAGCAGCTCTGCAGGGGGGTCTCCCCTGAGGGGGCAGAGGGGCAGAATCCCCCCTCCCCTGCTGCCCACGATCCCTGTGGGATCAGCCCAGGGCACGGGGGTTTGGGGCTCTCAGGACACACGGACGGGCCATGTCCAGTTTTCCACCCCCCAGTTTCTGTGGTGGCAGCTCAGCCCCCGGTAGGTTTGTCCAGAGGAAGCCAGAGGACATCCTGACCCTCTGGCACAGGGCTGATAAGCACCAGGAGCAAACTGCTCCCAGCAGGTCCTGTTTTTAGCTCCTCTCCTGGCGTTGCTGTGTTGTGGTCTGAGGATGAAATGCCTTTTGCGGGGGAAGAGATGTGGGATGGAAGCTCCAGAAGTTAAGGTGGATAATGGGGTCTCGCCTCCTAGAGCTGCAAGGTTAGAGGTACAGAAGGAGTTATCCCTTATCCAGGCCAGGCTGGGAGGGAAATCCTCACCTGAGGAACATCTGGGAGCTTGATCCTTCCAGGACGGAGAGATCTGGTGTCGACAGCGGGCAGGGAAATAAAGTCCATGGAGTGACTTGGGTGTCTCCTTCCCCTTGTGCCGCAGCCCCTGGTGAAGCAGGACAGCTTGGACATCTACAACGAGAGAGACCCCTTCAAGAACGACGAGGCAGGAGTGGATGAGGAGGAGAATGACGACGTGGACAGCGGGATCGAGGGGGAGCTGGACCTGATGGAGCGGGACACGATCATCCCCCCGCTGCCCCCTCAGCGCCTGCCCATCGAGAGGGTGTCCTTCCCCAAGGGGCTGCCCTGGGCCCCCAAAGTCAGGTAAAGCCCCCTGGTGTCACTGCCATCCTCCCCAGCCCCCCTGCCCTGGAGCTCGTTCCCACGTCAGCCTGCGGGAGGTTTCCTGGGGAGCTGAACTGAGGTGACTCCACTTGTCATTTTGTCTTGTTTGGTTCTTTCTGGACTGGGTTTAGCTGAGCTCTTCCCCAGGATCTTAAAACCAAGCTTGGCCAAGGAGTGGCAATTCCACTGTGGGCGTTCCAGGTTGTACTGGGAAGGAGGCTGTGCTGGAGCAGGGTCAGCTTTCCCAGCTGGCACTGGTGGGTCTTGGAAGGGCAAGGTCCTCAACCGGTCATCTGGGGAACTGGTCAAGGATTGACAGCTTCCTTGTTGAGCTGGACTCTCGTGTGGCCAGGTGGCACCTTCCTGAGGGGTGTAGAAAAACCCCCAAGGATAAAGGAGTTGGTGCCTTCCCTCCCTCAGACCAGTTATCTGCACATGGTGCTGAGGGAACGTCAGGAAAAGAGAGTGCAAACCTCTGCCCTTTCCCTCTGATCCACCCGGGGGTTGTTGCTGCTTGCCCAGAGCCTGGATTTAACCCAGCACCTGTAAAACACAGGAGCAAACGGAGATACCTGTGCCGTGGGAGCAGTGACAAGGTTCGGTTGGTCCATCCGGAGGGGCACGGCGGGAATTGTTTCCCACATGGATGTCCACACGCGGTGCTGTGGTTCTCCTCAGCAACCTCCCGTTGTTTTCCTTGGCCACTGCCTGGAAATCCAGCTGGATTTCTCTGCCCGTGAGGTCCTTGGCTCGTGGCACGTGTCCTGCTGATCCCAGGAAGCAGTTCCCAGGGAAATGCCCAAGGTGGGCGAGATGTTGGCTTGCTCTGGGAGCAGCACGAGCTCTGGCAGCCCACAGAGGCAACATTTGTTCGCTCAAAGCGAGCAGATGCTCCTTGGAGGTGCCTGTGGGGGAAGCACAGGAGGTGGATGAGAAGGTGCTGGTTGTAGAGAATTCCCCTCTGTTTTCCCGTGGAAGAGCAGGGCTGCACAGCAAACACAGATGGGTTTGGTTCCTGTTGCTCCCAACCAGTGGTGGCTTTTCCCGTTGCTAATGAGACCTCCAGAAATCAACCCAAGGCTGTGATCCCTTTTCCAACCTCCACCTTGTTCTTTGTTTCTCCTCTGCTCCATCAGACAGAAGGACATCGAGCATTTCCTGGAAGCAAGCAGGAACAAATTCATCGGATTCACGCTGGGACAGTGAGTGTTGTGTCCCCAAAACCTGTCCTGTAGATCCCAGCAGTGCATGGGAGGTGTCCACAAAGCTCAGGTGTTCCCAGCTCAAGTGAAAGCAGTGTTGGAAAAACCTGTTCTCGGAGTCGCTGCTCCCCAAGGGCCTCTTTGTTGAAAGTGAGACCTGGACTAAGAGACCCCTGGCCCCAGGCTGGGCCTGGTTTCATTTGGGAGGGAGTTGAAATGNCCCCAAGGATAAAGGAGTTGGTGCCTTCCCTCCCTCAGACCAGTTATCTGCACATGGTGCTGAGGGAACGTCAGGAAAAGAGAGTGCAAACCTCTGCCCTTTCCCTCTGATCCACCCGGGGGTTGTTGCTGCTTGCCCAGAGCCTGGATTTAACCCAGCACCTGTAAAACACAGGAGCAAACGGAGATACCTGTGCCGTGGGAGCAGTGACAAGGTTCGGTTGGTCCATCCGGAGGGGCACGGCGGGAATTGTTTCCCACATGGATGTCCACACGCGGTGCCGTGGTTCTCCACGGCACTTGACGCTCGCAGCCTTTCCTCAGCAACCTCCCGTTGTTTTCCTTGGCCACTGCCTGGAAATCCAGCTGGATTTCTCTGCCCGTGAGGTCCTTGGCTCGTGGCACGTGTCCTGCTGATCCCAGGAAGCAGTTCCCAGGGAAATGCCCAAGGTGGGCGAGATGTTGGCTTGCTCTGGGAGCAGCACGAGCTCTGGCAGCCCACAGAGGCAACATTTGTTCGCTCAAAGCGAGCAGATGCTCCTTGGAGGTGCCTGTGGGGGAAGCACAGGAGGTGGATGAGAAGGTGCTGGTTGTAGAGAATTCCCCTCTGTTTTCCCGTGGAAGAGCAGGGCTGCACAGCAAACACAGATGGGTTTGGTTCCTGTTGCTCCCAACCAGTGGTGGCTTTTCCCGTTGCTAATGAGACCTCCAGAAATCAACCCAAGGCTGTGATCCCTTTTCCAACCTCCACCTTGTTCTTTGTTTCTCCTCTGCTCCATCAGACAGAAGGACATCGAGCATTTCCTGGAAGCAAGCAGGAACAAATTCATCGGATTCACGCTGGGACAGTGAGTGTTGTGTCCCCAAAACCTGTCCTGTAGATCCCAGCAGTGCATGGGAGGTGTCCACAAAGCTCAGGTGTTCCCAGCTCAAGTGAAAGCAGTGTTGGAAAAACCTGTTCTCGGAGTCGCTGCTCCCCAAGGGCCTCTTTCTGTTGAAAGTGAGACCTGGACTAAGAGACCCCTGGCCCCAGGCTGGGCCTGGTTTCATTTGGGAGGGAGTTGAAATGGTTTGGTATCCTCAGGAAACGAGCCAGTTTGTGAACAAGCCAAGCTGTGGGTGCAGAGCCCTCCTGGGCCGGGCCCAGAGGGGGACAGTCAGTTTTGGGTGCAGGGCTGGGCTCAGGCTGGCTCCACCCCAGCCTTGAATTCACCTCATTTCACCCCAGTTCCTCACCCCAACGTTGCTCCTTTCTTGGAGGAGCTTCGCTGGGGAGGAGGTGGGAGGGTGGGCAGCTCGTGCCAACCCCTCTCCCAGTTCCCGACCCACCTGGGATGTGTCCAGTAGACTCCAGGCTCCCTGTTTCACCTCACATAACCCTGTGCTGCCCTTCCTTCCCCCTCCCCAGGGACACCGAGACCCTGATCGGGCTCCCACGGCCCATCCATGAAAGTGTGAAGACTCTGAAGCAGGTGAGGTGGTGGATCCATGCACAGCACTTGGGATATCCTTGGGTGGTGTGGAATCCTCCTGGGTAACCTCTGGCTGGAACACAGTTACTGGAGGGAGTGAGAAGATCCTCCTTGTTAGCTGTAGCGGGAAAAATTTTTGGAGCTTCCTATGGGGCAAAAAATTAAAATCTGAGTCCTCCCTGCAATTCCAAGCAGACTATCCAGCATTTTCCCTTTCCCTTTGTCCATGGGATAGCATTCCTGCTGCCTGGTGAGTGTTTGCCTCGAGTTTTGAAGGCGACAGACTGTCAGGGTTGGGTTTGGACACACGCAGCCCAGACCAGCGCAGTTCCCAGTGGGAAGCGTGGCCAGCCTTGGCTCCAGCTGCGCTCCAGGTGGAGCGAGGCAGCTCCAGGGGCCCAGTGACCCTGTCTCCAGTCTGGGTTGTCTTTTGGAGGTGACTGTCCCTCTCCACGTACCCACAGGGAGATCCCAGGAGTGGGTGGAAGTGATCGACGGCAGGAGGTGTGAGGGACAGAGGGACGTCCCCACACGACGAGTTCTGTGTCCCCGCTGGGGATATCGGGGATGTAACTGGGATGTTGCTGGAAGCAGTGCCTGTTGCCACCGCTGACTGTCCCCTCCCTCAGTGCTGACATTGCTGGGCCTCTGTGTGTGTGTTTTTCCAGCACAAGTACGTTTCCATCTCGGATGTCCAGATCAAGAACGAGGAGGAGCTGGAGAAGTGCCCCATGTCTCTGGTAAGAAGCTGCTGCCCCCCATCACCAGACCGAGGTGTGACAGAGGAACCACGACAGAGGGATCCATGAATTCTTTTGGTTTTACTTCATTTCCCCTTGTTTTCTCCTGTTTCTCTGTGATAGGGGGAAGAGGATGTCCAAGAAACCCCCTGTGAGGTCTTGTATCGAGCCATGTTGTACAACCTCCCCCAGTACATGGTAAGCCTGTGAAAAGGATGGAAGAGCTTTGGAGTGGGGAATGGTGGGAGCTGGTCTGGGAACTGCAGGGCTCAGCACAGGATGGCTGGGCTGTGGTCAGGACTTGGATGCTGAGATTTTGGTGGGGATCCAGAGCAGAGCTGGGTGGAAAGTACAGCCCAAGGGGAGGGATTCAGAGGAGCAAGGGGTGTAGGTACCAGGGGACATGGCCAGTGGTTAGAAAAGAGGATGTGGGCAGAGGATTGGGAGCAAGGAACAAAGTCCTCCGCATTGGTGGGAGCCCAGAACTATTCCAGTGTCCTTTGTGTATTGTCTCCACACCAGCAGAGCTCAGGTGCCTGTGATGCCTTAAGCTAAGCTCAGAGCTGCCGTGATCCCCACCCTTGGGCTGCCTTCCCAAGGGACAAAAGGACAGGCTGGGTCTGGTCTGGTAGGGTTGGCTTGAAGCTGTCCAGTTTCAGCAAGTGGAGGAGAAGGAAGGACTTCCCTTCCCAGGACACTCCTCCCCACCACCCCTCTCCTGCAGATAGCTCTGCTGAAGATCCTCCTGGCTGCTGCCCCCACCTCCAAGGCCAAGACCGACTCCATCAACATCCTGGCGGACGTGCTGCCCGAGGAGATGCCGTAAGTCCTGCCGAGGGGGCCCCTCGTCCCGGCTGTGCCACGGAGCCTTGGGCTGAGCTGGGGACTTGGGGCTTGCTGCTGGGTCTGGGGGGCTCCAGGTTTGGGGGTGTCTGTTTGGAGAGGAGTGACTTACCGCTGCCCCCAGGGCGGTGGGGTCGAAGCCAGGGAAGTGCCGTTGGGTTTTCAGGAGTGTGACACTCCCAGTGCAGGCAGCAGCCACTGTGCTCTGATGGAGAAGTGACCCAAATGATAAAATCCTGCTAATCCACCCGAATCCTAAAGATACATCAGCATATGGAAGGTGTCCTTCATACCTGCCCCCCAGGATTGCTGGTGGAGGGAAATCCTCTTTTCCCCCCGTTTTGCGATGCGCTTTGGCGTCACCAGGAAGGGTGGATGGAAGTGGAGTCCCGGGGGGGAGCGAAGGTCCCTGTTTCCATAGAGCTTGTCCAGACGAACAGGAGCTCACCAGCCCTTGTTCCCGCGCTGCCACACCCACAGTGCTGTTTCGCTCCCTCCCTCCCTCCCTCCCAGCGTCACCGTCCTGCAGAGCATGAAACTGGGCATCGACGTGAACAGGCACAAGGAGATCATCGTCAAGAGCATCTCGGCCTCGCTGCTGCTGCTCCTCAAGCACTTCAAGCTCAACCACATCTACCAGGTGAGCCAAGAGGAGGGTTGGCCGCTGCCAGGCTGCTCCTGCAGTTGGTGTGTCCCGAGAAACCCTCTCCTAAAAGACTTGCAGGAGGGGTTTCCGTGACGACGTCGCGGGTCGGTGGTGCTCATCCCAGCTCCAGGTCAGGATTTATCCCAGGCTGGGAGAACCTGCCTGAAATATTCCTCTGCTGTGTTTTGGCAGCAGCGTTTCCACTCACGCGGAAGGAGCTTTAGGACTTCTGGAAAAATTCCTGCTGTGGCTGCTCAGGCTGGGATTTAGGACAGAGCCTGAGCACGAGCCCCGTGGCAGAAGGGGGAAGGGGAGGGGGTTAGGCAAGACCTTCTCTTGCTCTGTGTCATCTCCAGTGACCAGAAATAGGCTGGGAAGGACCTCAACGAGGTCACCTAATCTGGTTCTTGGCAGGGTCACGTTCTTGAGGCTCCAGTTTCAGCAGAGGCAGATCTGGGGCCGAGGTATAATCTGATTTTTGTGCCATCTGCACCCACTCCAGGCCTTTCCTTGATCTAAAATAAAAAAAAATAACAACACAGGGCTGACACGAGTTGTGGTCCAGTTCTCCACCCGTCCTGCCAAACAATCAGTGCTTTCTAAGCATTTCTAAGTATTTCTAAATATTTGTTTTCTTTTAAAGGTTTCAGCATGGTACAAGTCCATCTGTGTTATTTGCTGATATTTACTGCCCACTGATATTGATCTGAGGGTAAATATAAATCACAGATTGCATTGGATAAAATGAAACAGTAGGATAAGTATAAATCCACAGATTGGATTTATATGAATGAAACAACCCCCCTGTTTTGACAGTCCCACGTTTGTTCCGGGTTTCCCCACATCCCCTCACTCGTTTTCCTCACTCCAAAGCAGCTCCCCTCCTTTCTTCCTCCGAGGCAGGAGGCCCCTGGTGCTGAGCCTGGAGAAAGCTGGGGGGGTTTTGTGCCCCAGATCCTGCCTCTGTGTGTGATTTTGGGTGAGGCATCGCCAGTGTTTGGTGCCAAAAGGGCTCAGGGAGCACCAGGAAAAGCATGGCAGGGCTGAAATCCCAGAATCACAGAGTCGTGGAATGGTTTGGGCTGGAAGGGACCTTAAAGACCTTTCCTGGCTTTGAGGGGGACAACAATTCGAAGCATTTATGAAGGCAAGGATATTTTTTCAGTCGAAATTTCAAAGGGAGGAGGGATTAGTGGGAAAGAGCAGCAGGAATTATTGTGTTTTCTCAGGTAGCAGCTGCATCTCCTCCTTCCCTCTTTCCCAAATGCTGTTTTACCACAGCTTTAATGTGGAAAAGCCACGTTTGCTTTCGGTGCAGCTGTTCCTAAAGCACAGCCACAAAGTTCCTGCGTCCACCCTATGGCAAAGGGAATTTTCCAGCTGCTGGACACGGCACAGGCCAGGGGGGGAGATGGTCTGGGAGGTGTCTCAAACCATCAGGAGTGCTCTGCCCTTGGCTGGGAACGTTCCCATTGCCAGGTGGTGCCCCCAGCTTTGACCCGTTCCCCTTCTCTCTCCCCCAGTTCGAGTACGTGTCCCAACACCTGGTGTTTGCCAACTGCATCCCTCTGATCCTGAAGTTCTTCAACCAGAACATCATGTCCTACATCACTGCCAAGAACAGGTACGGCCACCTCGGGGCCAGAGAGGGGGCGTGGGGCAGGGAGGGCTTTGGGAATGAGGAATCCTGGTGGGAATCTGTGGTGGGACCGGTGAGCTTCCAGGCCCTGCCACGGCTCTGGGGCAGGAATTCCCTGGAAGGAGCCAGTCCCCTTGGCGTGAGGAGGAGGAATGGGTGGTGGGTTTCCAGCCTCTCACTAAAACACCACTGCTGAAATAAAACAGGCTTGTTTTCAGCTTTCTCCTGGAGAGCAGCCCGGTGCCACCTGAGGGCCACAGCCTTAGAAAGGCCAGTGGGAAGTGTCCTCTTGGTCTCCTCCGTATTTTATAGCCATAGTTCATCTTTTACATGGTTGTCACCTCCTTCTAGTGCTGATCTGAGAAAGGCACCAGCCCCAGTTTGAGCAGGGAACTGGTGGGACCACCACAAACCGAGAGAGCCCAGCACTTCCACAGCTCAGCAGGGCAGGAATTCCCCGTTCAGAGGGAGGTTGGAACGATGAAAAGATCCCTTTGCTTCCTTTCTGATGCTCTTTTTGTTGCTCTTCAGCTGCGTGTGTAGGCTGCTGTGTCTCCTGCACAGTCTGGTTTGTATGTGGGAGAGGGAACACATGGAAAAACGGGAAGTAAGATGTTGATTTTTTTTTTTTTTTCCTGCTAAAAACATTTCCGCTTTAAGCCGGGAGGAAACGTATCCCAGGAGCACGGAGCTCCTTCCTCTGCTCCCTGGGGCAGGTTCCCCAGGATGGATACACCCCTGTGGATGAGGGGGGACGTGCAGCTGGGTGCTCTGGAGCCAGGGAGGTTTAAACTCCAGAGCCCCGGTGTGTCAGACCACAGCAAACGTCAGGCACTGCCTGCAAAAGGAATTATCCTCTGGGGTTTGCTCAGTTCAGGTGCACAGAGCCCACTCCAGATGTGGGGTTTGCTCAGTTCAGGTGCACAGAGCCCACTCCAGTGCTGCTGCAATGGGAAACGTCAGAGGTGGTGCCAAACCCACGATGACCTGTGGCAAATGATTTACATTATACAGAAATTCGTACTTTTGGGGTTTTAATTGACTCCTTTCCCGAAGTCCANACAGAGCCCACTCCAGATGTGGGGTTTGCTCAGTTCAGGTGCACAGAGCCCACTCCAGATGTGGGGTTTGCTCAGTTCAGGTGCACAGAGCCCACTCCAGTGCTGCTGCAATGGGAAACGTCAGAGGTGGTGCCAAACCCACGATGACCTGTGGCAAATGATTTACATTATACAGAAATTCGTACTTTTGGGGTTTTAATTGACTCCTTTCCCGAAGTCCATGTGCCTGGAGGGCTTCCAAAGACCTGACACCCCCACTGTGAATTCTCCTGCTGCCAATCAGACGTCTCCATTTTCACCTAATGGATTTTAACCTCAGATCCATTTTGGGGTTTTTTGCTTCTTACCCCTTTTTAACACGCCGTGAATGACCCATCTGTCCTGTCTTCATGGATCCAGATCCTTGGAGTCCTTATTGAGGCACTCGGGATGCCCCCGGGAGCCAAGAGGGATCCCTGTGCTCCGTTTAAGCTGCGAGGGGAGGCAGTGGTGAGGTTGGGATCCCGTTTGGATGCCATCGGGAATGCAGGAGGGAGACCCGTCGGTGCTGGAGAAGGGGTTGCTCCCAACCCAAATTCCTCCTTCCACAGGGCAGCGCTGCTGTTGGAATTCAAACCCCGGGCGCGGGAAAGGAAGATTTGACAGCTTGCTGGGTGTAATCATGTGGATCATCATCAGAAGTTGTTTTCATGTTCCTAATGATTCCCTGCTTCCCTGTTTTCCGCAGCATCTCCGTCCTGGATTATCCTCATTGCACGGTCTACGACTTGCCCGAGCTGACAGCAGAAAGCCTGGTAAGCAGCACTGACAGGGGCCCTGGCACCACTAATGCTGCAGGTGAAAGGGTGAGGAAGGATTTGGGGTTTCTTTCCTCTGACTTCTTTTTCCTTCATCCCAAACCTCTCCAAAATTAGACCTTTTTTTTTCCCCCTCCTGACATGAAAATTCCTCCCATCGCTGCTCCGAGTCGCTGTGGGAGGTGGGGAGGGGGGAGGCACTGCTGGTGCTGGGCACCCCATAGATAGGTGGGGTTAGAGTCTTTCCTTTCAGGGAATAGAATCCCAGAGTCCCTGAGGCTGGAAAAGCCCTCCCAGCCCATGGATCCACCCTGTGCCCCATCCCCACCCTGTCCCCCAGCCCAGAGCACTGAGTGCCACGGCCAGGCCTTCCTTGGGCACCTCCAGGGCTGGGCACTCCAAACCTCCCTGGGCAGCCCCTGCCAAGGCCTCACCACCCTTTCCAGCAACAAATTCCTCCTCAGGGCCAACCTGAGCCTCCCCTGGCACAGCCTGAGGCCGTTTCCCCTTGTCCTGTCGAGACAAGACTCTCCTGCTTTAAGAAAGGCTTAAATTGCTCTGGTTTAAATTGCTCTGAGCCCTCGTGTTTCATAAGGTATCTCCAAGTAGATTAAGGAATGAACCAAATTCCCTATGGAGAGGAGCCTTAAGTATTATGGAGACCATATATAAATACACAGACTGCAGAGGAGACATTAACTATGGCAGGTTCATAACAGCAATAACTGAAAGGAAGAGTAGGACTCAGACAGCGAAAAGCTTTGGGGTTAACAGCCCCTCATTTGAGCCCCTAAATGATGCAGGAATCATTAACAAGGAGCCTGAGCAAACCCAGTCTGGGCAGGGATGATCTAAGGGTGCCTGGCAGATACAGTCATAACCCTGTGTTGTTTTCCTTTGCTGTGTAAAGGCTAAAATCGTCAGAGGGAAAGGTTTTTCCCAGGTCCAGGAGGGCTGGGAGTCCTGGGCAGCCCTGCCAGGCTCCGTCAGCCCGATCCTGGGTCAGTGGGGACATCTAGTGACAGGTCGCTGAGGGCTCTGCTCCTCACACTAATCCTCACAGCGAGCTTTAAGCCTCTAGGAGAAAACTGAGCTCTTTTCAGGGAAGGTATTCCCAGTGGGGCCTGGTCCCCAGTTTGGGAGCTGTTGCAGGTTGCTGTCCTCCAGCAGACATGGATGTTGTCCCCACGGGAGACCGATTTAATCAGAAAATAAGCAGGAACCAGCTTGGATTTTACCCCGTGGGCTCACCTCTGGGGGGATCCCCATGGAAGTGAGGGTTTGTTGGGAATTAGGCATTCCCTGCTGCTCGGGGTCAATGTCAGTGCCCATATTTACGTTTCTCCAGCCAACATTTCATGGGTTGGTTTGGCAGTTTTTGGCCCCCGCTGACGGTTTGGGCACCCCAGTGACACAGTCCCTGTAACAGTCGATCCTGCTCGCGGGGAACGAGCAGAGCGATGTGTGACTGTGGTTCATTTATGCCCAGGATTTCAGCAGTGCTGCCCCCAGAGGAGGGACCTGTGGGGTAACTGCTGTTCCCACACGGGGTAGATCAGGAGTGGCTGCAATCCCAGCCAGCTCCAGGGGGATTCCCCCATCCTGGTGTGGGAAAGGCTCCTGGATCCCTTGCCAGTCCCCGTCTCCCCTGCAGCTCCCTGTGTTTGGGAGGGGGCTGCAGAGGACCCGATCCACCCCTGAAAACAGGGATTCAAGCCTGTTGAGCCCATTCCCTCCTTCCATAAATCTGATGGAAAGACCCTTCCCTACTTGCCACTTTAGAGACGACATCAGCTTGGTGACAAATAAGTCCATCTGTGTAGGAAACGGATATGGGCTTAGTCTGGAAAAATTCCTTGGTATGGAGGGAGCAGATCAGGCCTGGGCACTCCTCCTGAGCTGGCACCCCCAGAGCAGCACACAGCACCCACAAGCACCTTGGTGACATCCCAGTGACGTCCTGGTGACACCCCACTCCTGCACAGCCTCTACTGGCATAGAAGTGCATTTGCTCAGAATGGCTTTTTTTAATCCCACAATTAAATGAGCTCAGTCAGTATTGGCCTCAAAAATTATATGTACAGTAATATTTGACCAGCTCGCTGAACTGATCAGCTCCAGGAGGAATTTCCTCCTGGAAAGGGGGGTGAGGCCTTGGCAGGGGCTGCCCAGGGAGGTTTGGAGTGCCCAGCCCTGGAGGGGCCCAAGGAAGGCCTGGCCGTGGCACTCAGTGCTCTGGGCTGGGGACCAAGGTGGGGATGGGGCACAGGGTGGATCCATGGGCTGGGAGGGCTTTTCCAACCTCAGGGATCCTGGGATTCTGTTTGGTGTCACCATCCCCAAACAGATTGTTTTCTGGGGAGACCAAAACATCCCTGCCCAGAAGGCCCAGCTTGTGTTCCACTGGCTTCCCTTGCTTTCCTGCTGGTGATTCCCAGAATCCACCATTGAGCAGAGCTCCTGCTGCTGGAACGTCTGCAGGGAGGATAAATCCAGTGAGGACCAGGAACAAGACTTGTGCAGACAGTGAAAACGCAGATTTGTGCATGAGGACTCCTCCGGTGGGGCTGTTGAATGCCTGGTCCTGGTTACTTTCTCCTTCTCCCATTGCAGGAAGCTGGAGACAACAACCAGTTCTGCTGGAGGAATCTGTTCTCCTGCATTAACCTGCTGAGGATCCTCAACAAACTGACCAAGTGGAAACACTCCAGGACAATGGTGAGGTGATGTCCCATCTCCCTGAGGCCTCCAAGCCCGGCCTTCCTGGAGCGTGTCCCCAGCTGTAAGCCTGGCTTTGGCCTTCCTGGAGTGTGTCCCCAGCTCTAAGCCCGGCCTTGCTGCTGAACATTTCTTCCAGCAGTTCTGGAGCTTCTGCTCTTCCTCACCTGCCCTTTTCCGTTTCACAGATTGAGCCCTAAATGCGTAAAATGCAGAAATACTTTTCCTTCTGCCAGTAGCCCCGTCTTTCCCTGAGCCTCCAGCCCCAGGCAGCACGTGCTGGTTGTGTTGACCCCTCCGTGGGGTTTGTGGTGTCTGTGGCCCAGCTGTTGGTGCCCCAAGTGGCCCAGGCAGAGTTTACGTGGCTTCCTTGCCCGCCCTGCCCTCATTGCCGGCGGTCCCTGACAGATGCTGGTGGTGTTCAAGTCGGCGCCGATCCTGAAACGCGCCCTGAAGGTGAAGCAGGCCATGCTGCAGCTCTACGTGCTCAAGCTGCTCAAGATCCAGACCAAGTACCTGGGGCGCCAGTGGCGGAAGAGCAACATGAAGACCATGTCGGCCATCTACCAGAAGGTGCGGCACCGCATGAACGACGACTGGGCCTACGGCAACGGTGAGCGAGCCGGGACGGCCCCTCTGGCTGGGCTTGGCCCCAGACCTCTCAGGGTGCCCTGCACGCCTTTGAGGGGGGGCTGGAAGCCACTCCATCAGGAGGGAGCGGGCGGATTGCAGGAGGAACGGTGGGAATCGTCGGGTCACGGTGGGCTGTGGCAGCGCGGGGCTCCCCAACAGGAGTGTCCTCCGAGGCCAGGCCTCGCTTCTGCATTCCCAGATCGTTTGTGACACCAGCTCACTAAGTTGGCCCGGTGTCCCCATGGAATGTGTGCGTGGGATGGCCTTGGAGTGGGAATCTGGCAGGCAGCTGTGCACTCACAGCCAGGGAACAGCAGCAGGTACGCCCCAGCGTGAGGATACGCTCAGTTCTTCGGCTAAAGCCCAGGTTAAGGGAGCTGCTCAGTTTAAACTGCGCTTATGTAGCTAAAATCTGTGTGGTTTTGAGGGATGTCATGATGTTCCTCACTTATTAATCTATGGGATACCTCAGACCACACACTTTCACCCCCCTTTAAGTGCACCCTGTTGCTGCAACAACCAACTCAAGCTTAGGACAAGAAGTATTAATTTATCTTTTCACCCCAATAACTCAGTCCTAAATTTTTGCTCTGCATGTGGCTGCTTTTTCATAGAATCATGGAATGGTTTGGGCTGGAAGGGACCTTAAAGTCATTCAGTCCCACCCCCTGCCATGGGCAGGGACACATTCCACTATCCCAGCCTTAAAGGCAAAAAAACAAATACAACACTTTTTAATGAGGGTGAAGTAGGAAAATTGGGCAGCTTTCCTGTTTCAAAAGAGAACAAGGCAAGGAGTAAAAGCCTGACGTCTTCCCTTCTTTTCCAAAGGGCAAAACCATTTTAATTCTGTCAGGGTGGGGTCTTTCTGAAAAAAGCAGAATGGTAATTATAGGGAGTTCTTAATGCAGGAGTAATTAGATTTCTATAGGATGCATTAAATTCAAATGCCTACGTAATGGAATTTTGTTAGGAATAATAATAAAGTAAAGGCAAAAAAACAAATACAAAGAAGAAGGGAAAGGAAAAGAAAAAGAAGGAGAGGGAGAA
>VXAY01000797.1:126889-138761 GCA_013399855.1 Oxyruncus cristatus
CACCCCAAAAATGCTGCCCAAAATCACCCCAAAACCACCCCAAAAATCGTCCCAAAGCCACCCCAAAAATGCCCCCAAACCACTCCTAGAACACCCAAAAATCAGTCCAAAAATCCCCCCAAAACACACCCAATCACCCCAAAAACACCCCAAACCCACCTCCAAAATCACCATAAAAATACCCCCAAAACACTCTCAAAATAGCCCAAAAAATACCCCCAAAATCAACCAAAAAACACCCCCAAAATCACTCCCAAAATGCCCTAAAACAGCCCCAAAATACACAAAAAATAGGCCCAAAATATACCAAAATCACCCCCAAATCACCCCGAAATCACCACCAAAATCACCCCAAAGATACCTCAAAGCCCGCCCTAACTCACCCCAAAAATACTCCCTAAAAAATCCCCCAAAACAACCCTAAAACACCTCCAAAATCATCCCAAATTCACCCTGAAACCAGCCCTAAAACACCTCCAAAATCACCCCAATAATACCCCAAAACCACCCCAAAAATACCCCAAAAATCACACCAAAACCATCCAAAAGCCTCCCTAAATCACCCCAAAAATACACCGCCAAATAGCCCCCAAAACACCTCCAAATCACCCCAAAAACACAGCCAAAAACATCCGAAAACCACCTCAAAAACACCCCCAAAATCACCACAAAAATACACAAAAACATCCAGAACCCACCCCAAAACCAGCCCCAAAACACCCCAAAATCACCCCAAACCTGCCCCAAATCCACCCCCAAAATCACCGCAAAAATGTCCCCCAAACACCCCCAAAAAAACCCAAAACTGCCCCAAACCACTTCCAAAATCACCCCCAAACCACCCCAAAATCTCTCCAAAGCCATGAATATCCCGCAGCACTCACCGATCTCTCCAAGACCTTTGGACAGCAGCACTTCCTCCCTCCTCCTCTCGGATATAAGTTGGTTTGGGGCATTTCTTCGCCTCCTTATGGCTTTTCCCTGGGATTTTTGGCTGTGGGTGGGGTGGGACTCTTTGTGCTTTATTTCTGGATTGGGATGGACAAGGACAAGGATCGAGACCGGGACGAGGACAAGGATGGGGACAAGGATGGGAATGGCACCTGATGTCCCCTCAGCCCTCCATGTCCCCTTAATCCCCTCTAGTCCCTTATCCCCCTGTAGTTCCCTCAGCCCCTTCATCCCTTCAGCTCCCTCGGCTTTTCAGTCCCACATTCCCTCAGCCTCTTCATCCCCTTCATTCCCCTCATCGCCTCAGTTCCTCAGTCCCTTTATCCTCCTCATTCCCCTTCAGGTCTCTCATCCCCTTTCACCTCCTCATTCTCCTTCATCCCTCTCATCCCTCCTCAAATCCCTCAGTTCCTCAGTCCTTCATCCCTCTCATCTCTCCTCAGGTCCCTTCATCCTTCTCATCCCTCCTCAAGTCCTCCCTCAGTCCCTCAATCCTTTTATCACCCTCACATTAGGCTGGATATTAGGAAGAAATTTTTTACTGAGAGAGTGATCAGACATTGGAAAGATGAGCCTGGACGTGGCATCAGTGCCATGCTCTGGTAACCACGGCGGGGTTGGAGTAAGGGTTGGACTTGATGATCTCAGAGGTCTTTTCCAACCTGGTTGATTCCGTGATTCTGTGGCTATGATTCCATGATCCCTTCTCATCCTCCTTCACCCCCCTCAGCCCCCACAAAGCTTTTCCCGCCCTTTTCCTCCAGGGGCCTTGACGCCCGCAACGGTAGCAGGCCCCGCCCCTCCGGCAGCGGATTGGTCGAGGCAGATACTTCAGCAGCGGATTGGTCAAAGAGCTGTCCGTCAGCGGCAGACTCCGCCCCCCCGGATGTCACGGCCCGCGCAGGTGTATTGTTGCCATGGCAACGCGACGCTGAGGGGAAGGAGGGGCGGCCATGGCGGCCCTGAGGGGGAGCGGCGGCCGCTGCAGAGCTGCGGGGCTGTGGGGACGGGCAGGTGAGGCCCTGCCACTGCTGCACGGGGCGGTGGGTGAGGAAAGGAGGCTCAGGGGAGCTCGAGGGCGACGGGGCTGGGGAAGGGGCTGGAGCAGCAGGAGCGGCTGAGGGAGCTGGGGGGACTCAGCTTGGAGAAAAGGAGGCTCAGGGGGGACCTTGTGGCTCTGCAAGTCCCTGACAGGAGCGGGGAGCCGGGGGGGGTCGGGCTCTGCTGCCAGGGAACAGGGACAGGACAAGGGGAAACGGCCTCAGGCTGTGCCAGGGGAGGCTCAGGTTGGCCCTGAGGAGGAAGGAATTTGTTGCTGGAAAGGGTGGTGAGGCCTTGGCAGGGGCTGCCCAGGGCAGGGGGGGAGTCCCCACCCCTGGAGGGATTTCCAAGCCCTGTGGATGTGGCACTTGGGGACATGGTCAGTGGTGGCCTTGGCAGTGCTGGGAAGGGTTGGACTCGATGGCCTAATGGTCTTTTCCAACCTAAATGATTCTATAGTTGTATGACTCTACATCTCAAGGGCTTGCTGAAATGGGTCCTGCAATCTGGCAGTGAGCAGCTGATTTCACAGGTGATTCTTTGCTAAGAAACACCTTTAGGAACGACACACCTTGACCTGTTTTTGCAAGGAACTAACTTTAACTATTTTTATTTCCCTTTAAAGTCTATTGGGAACTGGCCCCAGTGTAACCCATCTGTGATTGTGTGTTGCAGGGTCCAACTCCAGGGCTTGACGTGGAGTCCCAGCTGCTCAGCAAAGAGGCTCAGCCATGGTAATACAGCTTTGGTCCTTCTGAGGAGGGTTGAGACCACTTTTTAAGGAAATGGAGTTAACATCCAATCATTCCCACGGCTGCAGGACACAAACTGACCTGCCCCAATTCCCTTTGTGTGCAGTTATGCACCAAAATCTGATTTTTAGCTTTTCTTGTTATTGGCTGCAGGCTGTAAAACTTTGCACATGTTGTATAAGCCTTTTTTATTTTGAAAGCTCAGCTACAGGCCGAATTCCAGCCAGGAACCTACAAGTGCTCACAAAATCCAGCAGGGACATTGCTGGGAGTGCAGAAGCAGGGAGTGGGGCTGGCTGCAAAACCTGCCGAAAGCACCTCCCTGTGAAGTTCCAGCATGGGAGTTATTCCCCAAATTCTGTCCAGTGGAGGCCTGTGGAGTTCAATTGGCTTCAGTTTGCATCCCTGAAGGTTAGGGAACAACCTGCCACCAGCTGCAGCCTGCACTCTGTTTTCTCTTTCTCCTTCCGATAGAGGGTCTGTGTATTTTTAATAGAAAATTTGACTTATATTTATTTTTTCTTTACCTGTAAATGTTCTTTCACACTGTGGTCGCAGATGATTCTGAACATTGTGCCCCTGACTGTCTTTATGCCTAGAACGCAAACGTTTGTCTCCTTTGAGCTGCAAAAGGACTTTTTAGAACTGAGAGCATGAAAAATACACTTCACACACAGCTTTCCCCTAATTATTGCCCAGCTGAGAGCCAGGACTGGGATGCAACAAAAAAGCCATTCTGGGATGTCTTGGGATCATGGAATCGTGGAATGGTTTGGGTTGGAAGGGACCTTAGAGATCATTTAGCTCCAGCCTTCCTGCCCTGAGCAGGGACACCTTCCACTGGCCCAGGTTGCTCCAACCTGCCCTTGGACACTTCCAGGGATCCGGGGGCAGCCACAGCTTCTCGGGGAAATCCATTCCAGCCCCTCCCCTCCCTCCCAGCCAGCAATTCCTTCCCAATCTCCCATCTCTCCCTGCCCTCTGGCACTGGGAAGCCATTCCCTGTGTCCTGTCCCTCCAGCCCTTGTCCCCAGTCCCTCTGCAGCTCTCCTGGAGCCCCTTTAGGCCCTGCAAGGGGCTCTCAGCTCTCCCTGGAGCCTTCTCTTCCCCAGGTGAACTCTCCCAGTCCGGGATCCCCTCTCCAGGAGTGAGAGAATGAAGACCCAAACCTGAGTGGTTTCGTGGTGGTTGTCCCTCTGCAGGCAGACAAAGCCAAGCCCAAGGGTGGCAAAGGGAAGTCCAAGAAGAAGGAGAAGGCGGTGGTGAAGGAGGTGGACGTGCTCAGCCCCGCTGCCATGCTCAACGCCTACTACATCTCCCACAACGCCGCGGCCTTCCTGGAGTTCCGGGGCTACCCCTGGCCCGGCTCTCCCAAAAAGAAGGGGAAGAAGAAGTGAGAGCCGAGCTCCCTGGTGCAGAAGAGGCTGGTTTGTGATTAAACTTGTCCTGACCTCTGCAGTGTCAGCTCAGAGGCTTCCCTTGACCACTGTTGTGTCCGTACAAAGACACTTTCATTGCAGCTCGAGCTCCGGGTGACAAAGGCAGGGGACACTGGGCCATTGTCACTTCAGCTGTGGCCCTTCAAAGGGTCTGTGTGCATGGAAGGGTTGAGCCTGGGCAGGGTTTGTGCTGGGGTTTGCTTTACTCCCACTGCTGCCATTCCCTATGGATGGGATGTGCTTCCCAGTACCTGCAGCTGTCTGACCCTGAGCTCGGAAAGTGGAATTCGGGGCAGGATTGACAGTGTTAAGGGTGATTTCTGGAACATCAGCTGAGCTGGAGAGTCCTGTGGGGAGCGGCTGAGGGACCTGGGAAAGGTCTGGAGCAGCAGGAGCAGCTGAGGGAGCTGGGGGGGCTGAGCCTGGAGCAAAGGAGGCTCAGGGAGGACCTTGTGGCTCTGCAAGTCCCTGACAGGAGGGGGGAGCCGGGGGGGGGCGGGCTCTGCTGCCAGGGAACAGGGACAGGACAAGGGGAAACGGCCTCAGGCTGTGCCAGGGGAGGCTCAGGTTGGCCCTGAGGAGGAAGGAATTTGTTGCTGGAAAGGGTGGTGAGGCCTTGGCAGGGGCTGCCCAGGGAGGTTTGGAGTGCCCAGCCCTGGAGGTGCCCAAGGAAGGCCTGGCCGTGGCACTCAGTGCTCTGGACTGGGGGCCAAGGTGGGGATGGGGCACAGGGTGGGCTCTGCGATCCTGAAGGTCTTTTCCAACCTCAGGGATCCTGGGATTCTGTGTCTGAGGGTCTCCCAGCGCTCCCTGTGTGGGTCAGCACAGAGCCACGAGGTGGCACCTGTGTATCCGTGTGACTTCAGAAGGAGATGGCTCGGTTTGGGCAGACAAGTGAAGCTCCCCAGCCCTCCTTTGGCTGGGAAGCCCGGAGATGGAGCTGAGGTGGTGTCAGTGCTGCTGTGACACCCGCTCAGGGATGCAGGACCCCAGGTCTCCCCTTCCTCTGATCATTCTTATCCCAAACACCCTGGCTGGAAACCACAAGCTCAGTGTCACAGTTCAGAGCCCTTTCGCTCCGTTTCCTCCACGTTTATCCCAGCCCTTGGTAAATCCTGGAGCAGCACGTTGAGGGAAGCTGTGCCTCTCTCCCGGCTGCTTCCACCCACTGGAAAAGTGCAGGAGAGTGACTGGGAGGGGAGAGGATGTATCCTGAACTGATGTGGGCTGTGGAGAGACAGGAGGGAATGTAAAAAAGTGCTGGAATCTTGGAGAAAGAGGTGGGAAAACAGAATCTGCAACGGGCTAGAGCTGCTTTAAGGGGAGATGTGCCTGTTCTCAAGGACACCCGAGGGACTGAGGCTGCACAGGAAGTACCACAGCAGCATCTCAGTTGTCTGAGAAACCAGCTGGGGGTGAACATCCGTGGTGTGGATCTGGTGGAGCAGCCAGTTGTGTCCCAGGCCATTCCTGGCTGACTTCAGTGCAGGAGGAGGAGCAGAACCCTCTCTGACCTCCAGGTAACTTTATGTCCCAGGTAACAGTCAGTTGTAATGTGACCCACCCAATGCTGCTTCCCCAGCCTAAAATGCTCCCTCTGTGAGGAGGTTTTGACCAGGGGAAACCACAGCTGGGGGCACTGCCTGCTGGCCAGCCCCTGTCATGTGGGCCACTGTGTTTGTTCCATCTACCTGTCAAGAAAATAATCACGGGATCGTTTGGGTTGGAAAAGCTCCAAGCTGGAAAAGATCACCAAGTCCAGCCGTCCCCCCTGTGCTCAGCAGTACCCCGTGTGCTCGGGGCGGACACCCCCAGGGTGGGGCCCCTGTTTCCTGGCTAAGGAACCTGCAGTTGGGGTGTTCTGGTGCCTCAGAGCTGTGGTTTGCTCTGTGTCCTGCACTCACGTCCCTTGCTCGGCATTTGCTCTGCTCTTACCTCCCCACCACCCCCCAGGAAGTCTCTGGTCACAGCAACTTGTAACTATTTCCTCCAAGTATCTGTTGCTTTGTGAAGCAACGGATCTCTTGACACCTCTGTGTTCAGCATCTCCCGCTAAATGTTAAAAAAAATTAATTAAAAAAAAAATTATTCCACATATTTACCACAAGAGTTTCCAAGCACTGCAGTAGGAACTGCTTGACTTTGGTTAACGATGGTTACAAGGGAGCAAGGCCATTTTTACATCGTGGTGAACTGGAGCTACAGTGATTTCCAGACTCCAAAGTTTTAGTGTCCCAAAATTACTGAAATAGAGTGAATTATTGTTATTATTATTCTACATACAAATATGATTCCAGCATGATGGAACTGAGGACACCAGTTGGTGAGCAATGAAGTGCTCTCTGGTGGATCTGAAAAGCCACCACTCATTTCTTGGACAGCAGATAAGAAAACCCTCCTAACCGTCCCAAGCCGGAAAATGAAACACTCCTTTTTTTCCCCCTTTTTCCTCTTCTCTCCTTGATCCAGATAAATCTTGCATGTAATTCCAGCTCCCTGGGGGTTAACAAAGACCAAGAGGTGCCTCTAAAGAAAAGCATGGACTTCAAATGGCTGGATTTGCTTAAAAGTGCCACAGGTTTTGCCGCGGCTTCTGAGGGAGAGCCTTTGGCTCCCGTGGATGTGCCTTTCCAGGGAGTCTCCACTGTGGGATGACCCTTCCGGCTCTTTCTGGTGTATCCCAACCTGTAAGTCCGATTCTCTGTCGGGTTTTTCTCGCTGCTGGGGTGCAGGACTCGAGCTGAGCCTCTGACGAGCAAAGCCTGCTCTGCTCAGACGCTTCTGTTCTGTCCGGCCGTGCCGGTGCCAGCCCTGGCAGGGAGGAGCAGCTTCGCGTTTTCTGGGCTCCCGGAGCTGCGCTGTCGCTGTCGGCTCCCGTTTCCTGCAGGAACCTGTACCCAAACCCCGCTGGTGAAAACACAGGCGAGGTTGCTCTGCGTGTTTGTGGGTGGGGAGAGCCACAGGACTATTATGGGATGGGAGTGCTGGAGATAAACAGCTGCATATTTAAGGTTTAATAGAAGATACTATTCGCCGTGTTTGGAATCAGGCTGGATGTGAGCAGCTTCCCATCTTTTCCCTTTCCTCCAGCCAGTGTTTCTTGCCTGCTATCTCCTTAGTATTATTTTCACCTATTATTGTTACTTTCACCTATTATTGCTATTTTCACCTATTATTGCTATTTTTACCTGGGAAAAAAAAAAAAAAAAAAAAAAAAAAAAAAAAAAAAAAAAAAGCCCGGTGGATCTTTATGACACAGAAGAAAGGCTTGGGAAGGGACAGAGATCCTTTTGTCCCAGTTCTCATTTGAGGAGCTGCCCTGGCTGTTCCTTCCCAGCTCCAGGGACTCTTTTCCTCATAAAAGGTATCTCCATAACAAAGAGGAGAATTTTTAAAGAAAAACTGCCCTCCAAAAGGCATATTAAATGTTGGCACTAAATAGTGTCAGCAAAGTCAATAAAATGAAGTTTTCAGTGGGTTAACTCCTTTCTCATTTGCTTTTTCAACCGTCCTGGTTTCCTGTTGCCATCTCAGGTGTCCTCCAGGAACAGAAAAAACCCCAATTTTACTGTGGTTTATAAACCTGTCTCTTCCAATATTGCTGTATATTTTTTAAAAAGGCACGAGTTGGGGGGTTTTTCTGTGTTTTGCTCTTGTAACTGTCACACAAAGGACCAAAAGGAGTGAAACATTAGGACTTACAGAAACAGCTGCTGTGGAAGTGCCCATGTCTTCCATTCCAAGACACTGGGATGGTTTTGTTACATCCTTGCATGTTCTCCGCTATATATTTAATATATATATTACTATTTACTAGTAAATATTACACTTACTATATAATTATCCAGTAATTTTCTGGAGATATTCAGAGAATTCAGGAGTCTCCTTGGAGGAATCTTACAGGGCCTTCCCATCCCGACATCCTCAGACCACAAGAGAATCCTGGGAAGAAAATTCCTTCTTCCCTGTTTTTTTTGGGTTTGTTTGTTTTTTGGTTTTTGGTTTTTTGTTTTGGTTTGGGGTTTTTGTGGGTTTTTTTGTTTGTTTTTTTGGTTTTGTTTGCTTTAGGCTGCACATAATTTTGTTTAAAAAAACTATTTAATTATTTTAAAATAAAAGCCCTTAAGTCTGAAGTGTTCCATATAGGTTACTGCCACGTGACTCGAGGAGAGACAATCAAAGGGAATTTTTTAATTCACTGTTCAGGGCTGATGCATTCACGACTAAGCTGAAATAAACCAAGTGTGAAATCCTCTTTACGCAAAAGCCTGGCTTAGCGTCAGCACTTCTGGCTGAAATTGGCACTAAAAGAGAGAAACGTTTAAGGAAAAATGAGGAAAATATTTAATGCAACACATGGTTACAGCAGATTCCTTGGAAAGGCCACGATCACGTGCCAGGAAGGGACCACTCTGCCCTCTGGGGGAAATTCTTGACCTAAATGTTTAAAAGTTCACCTGCATTTACTGCTGGATGAAAATCATAGCTGGAATTGCAAGGATTGACCAAGTGCTCTTACAATCTAAAAGGAAATATTCTCAGGGAGACCAGAGCACAGGAATCACTGAAGGAAACAGAAATACTGATTAGTATTTTAGTTAGTATTAGTTGGTTAGTTTAGTTTTAGTATTTTACATATAGTATTATAAATATTTAGTATTATAAATATTTAGTAGTATTAATTGCTGCTTAGTACAGGCTAAAAATTACATTTAACTTCAGAAAGTCTTCTCTCTCAGGGTGATTCCAGCAGGTCACACGACTCCTGGGGGTGCTTTTCCCACATCATTTTATAGGAATGGCCTGTTCTGTGAAGTATGGAAACAACCAGCCTGGGAGGAGAGTTCTCTGAGCATCCCGAGATGTTAAACCGGGAGTTACAACCCCAGTGTCTGAATTGAAGTTGTATTAATTAAACAATTAGCTACAATGATTAAGTTTACTCTTTTTTTTCAAGAGTTTGCTGGGGTTATCAGCAGGTTTTGCCAAGCCCCTGGGACAGTGAAGGCCCAGTGGAACAGCTGGGATATCCTGGAGCTTTCCAAGCACGAGGCTCTTGTCTTATTCCAGGAGTAAACAGGGAGCTTTTCAGCTCCTCTCAGATGACACGGCCCGAGCTGGTGTCCTTGAAAGCCAAGGGACCTCCTTCTGTCACCTGTTGTTTTGGCTCCTGAGACACTTTATCCAGGAAGCCCTCCCTGAAAATAGATCCAGTGTTTGAGGGAGTACCTGATAATTATAGCTTGTCCTTTGGGAACTAGCCAAGGAGTAGCTCTGTTTTCTTAGAAATCTGCACACTTTTATGGATTCCTCCTCCTTTTCTGTTGTCTTACACAGGTGATTTGCACAATCCCTGTTGCCATCACCAGGAAGCAGAGTAGGAAACCTCCCAAGTTCTTACATGCCGTGCTTTTTGCTTTTCTCACCTCGAACCACATTTGGGAGCTCTTGGAATGTTTTGGCAGGTCTTAAAAGTTCTTCCCAACCTGGCGCTGCAAAACTGCCTTGGGAGAGATCAAAGAGGATTTAATGGTTTGTGGGATTTCACAGTGGTGACCTCTTAGGGGTGCCTCTGGTGAGCTTCCCAGTGCCCCCTGGCATTCCCAGGGAGCTCCAGGACTATTCCCATGGCAGAGCTGGGCTAGTCCTGAGCTCACCTAAACCCACAGCTCATCGCTGTCTTTTCCCTGATCTTTCATGAAGTGAGGATTGTTATGTCCCGTCCCTTAAAATTCCTTCAGCTCTTCAGGGTAACAAATCCCACTCCTTTCACCCTTTAATTCCCATCTTACATATTTTAAACCTGTTATTCCTGTTTCTTCCCTCCCTGCCCCCGTTTCATCAGCACAAGGTGACAATTAACACCTCTGACCTGCAGTTTTCCTTCTCCACATGAGTGTCATAAAACTGAGACTCATGGGATTGGTCTTTCCTAAATCCAAACATCTGCATCAGTGCCTGGACTAGTTGTCTGGATCTACAGTAGGAGCAGCTCAGGATGGGATCCCTCTGATCAAACATGGGCAGAGGCTTAAAGCAGCCCTGGGTGTCCTGTTTAGGTACAGGGACAGCTGGGGAGACCAATCCCACTCGCTGTGATGTATGAAGGTTTTGCTGAGAAAGCAAATTAAAATGTGGTGTGGCTACAGAAATGTAAGTCCTTCACAAAGGAAGCCAGCGTGGCCACGGCTTAGTCCTAAGGAATTTGGGCTGAAGGCCATGCAAAGGGGGGTGAGAACACTGGAAAAGCTCTGTGTCCCCGGTGTCTTGGATGACGAGGGTAAAGTTGCGGGGGATATTCTGTCTGTCTGTCTGAAAGGAAATCACCCCGCCTGGGCCTTGGGGCACCTCAGGGGACAAAAATACCTCGTGACTTCAACATGGGGCTGTCTCTGATATGGGGGAGTGGAGCTGAGCTGGAGTTCTGTGGTCGGCTCCGGCTTATCAGTCCCGCACAGTGGTGAGCTCAGCCCAGCTCCCATCTCACTCCTCCCTCTTTACGGCCTCATCCTTGTCTCCCCATTAGTTGTTGTTGCCATAAAATCCACCGCAGTTCAGCGCAGGGAATGTTGGAAAAGCCATCCAGCACAGCCTAAGTGGGCTCTTTGTCTCTCAAGAGCTGTTACTGTCACTGCTGTTGGAGATGAAGGAATGGCGCTGATCCAGCACTGCCCTCTTTTATTCCCACATACTCTGGGAAGTGGCAGAACAGAAACAATTCATCACTGGTCCTGGGAGGCAGGGAAGAAGCAGGGTGAGCCCAAACCCCAGACTGGATTGGTGGCTGCAGAAGGACCCACAGGTAAAGGTTGTGCCCAAGTGAAGTGTTCCCAAGATACTTCGCCCATGGTTTGTGTTGCTGCACATTCCCACCACATTTTGTTGGATAATCACACCCCAAAACAAGGGGCTTGGCCCCAATCCTGGGAATCTTCCAGACCTCCACACCATGCAAACTTCTCCCTGCTGATGAGAGAACTCAGATCACGAGAGCTGTAGCACAGATCCCCTTTCTGCTGTAATCCTGATCCTAATCCTGCTCCTTGGACACTTCCAGGGATCCAGGGGCAGCCACAGCCTCCCTGGGCAACCTGTGCCAAGGCCTGCCCCCCCTCCCAGCCAGCAATTCCTTCCCAATCTCCCATCTGTCCCTGCCCTCTGGCACTGGGAAGCCATTCCCTGTGTCCTGTCCCTCCAGGCCTTGTCCCCAGTCCCTCTCCAGCTCTCCTGGAGCCCCTTTAGGCCCTGCAAGGGGCTCTCAGGTGTCCCTGGAGCCTTCTCTTCTCCAGGGGAACCCCCCCAGCTCTCCCAGCCTGGCTCCATGTCAGAGGGGCTCCAGCCCTGGCAGCAGCTCCGGGGCCTCCTCTGGACTCTCCTCATGTCCTTCTCCTCATTAATTCCCATTTTCTGCAGAGTTTTATCTCCTCAAGTTCTGAGGGGGCGCCCTCCCTGCCCTCCCCAAGATGGCGGCGCCCCCTCACCCCTCACGCCCTCCCCAAGATGGCGCCGCCACCTCCTTTCCCTTCCCCTCGTGGCCACCTTAAAACAGATTTTTCCACCAAAAACAAGGGGAAAAACCCGTTAAACTGGCTTGTTCCACAAAGAAATGACACAATGTCCATTTTGAACTGGATTTTTTCCATACAAAACGGACCAAAAAAAAAAAATCCACTTAAATCTGGATTTTTT
>VXAY01000799.1:9305-90326 GCA_013399855.1 Oxyruncus cristatus
TTTAATTTAAGATGAGGCATTTGTAGGGCCCAGCTGCCTACCACAAAAATGCCATGCACAAGTGGTCATGTCTTTTTTCACTAAAACTGAAATATTTTCTCATTTAAACTGAGTGCAGGCAGCATTTCCCAAAAGTCTGCTAGACACTGCAACACCCTAATGGCATCTGGGCTTCTTAAAATTTCCTTTTTTGTTAACACTTCCAGCAGCAGAAATTGCTCCTGTGTAAGGATGATGTTTTCAATTATTTGTCCTGTTAGAGGACTGGAGTGCAAAAACATCTCATATAAATTATAGGGGAAGAAAAGCAAACGAGGCAAAGTACATTTTGGAAGTGTTTATAGAGACAATTGCTACTAATAAGCTGTGATTTCTTTGAAAGTGGAAAAGCTATACTTCTGGGCTAGCTGGATCAGCAAACTGAAAACTATTATTAGCTGTGATGATGTAATGGGCTTCAGCAGTTTGTTGTTCTGTTTCCAGGAAGCTCACAAAAAACAGTTTACCAGTTGAATGGATATCAGACAAATACATTTCCATAAGCATCAGTCTGAGATCATACTACCATCTTTCCAGAATGGATATCTTACCTTCTGACTTATCTCACTAATACAAGAAATACTAATCTCTTCATTGATAAAATACTTTATCCATCATTAACTATGTAATAAAAGATAATAGTAGAAATTAAATGTTTACAATGATATTAATTTATTCTGATTTTTCTCAAGTCCCCTGTCAGATGGGTAGAAACACTGCTGTAGATACTCTGAAAACAGACAATCTGAACGTTATCAATTGTTCTTGCTTCAGCCGGATTTCTCAGCAGACATTCTGTGTTACTCGGTTTGAACAAGTCTAAATAAGATACACATGACCATTGTTAGTTGTAACTCAGGGTGCTGCGTGAGAAATATAAAGCTTTGAAAAAATATTTCACACTTAAACCACTCTCTATTCACGTCTATTAGAATAAAGAGGTTAGAGGATTATTTTTCAGCCTACACTCGATACTGTTCTCTTTCCAGACTACACTGTTTTTCATATTGCTGAAAGATTAGCAAGATGCATTGTCACATTTAGATTATGACTGTTTTCTCACTGTCTGCAAAACCACCAAATATATTTTAATACATAGGAATTCTCTGTCATATCATCATTTACAAGACACAGGGAAACTGATGAGATTAATTGTAGATTCCACAGGGAGATTTTAACCCAGGTTTAGCCACTTAACATGAAGTAGCTAATCCAAATTTATCACCTAGTCAGTAAAGTCAGACATTTTGTCTTCAAAGACATATTAGAGGTTGATGAGAAATTGACCTCTAGAGATGGGGTTATCTTTCCACTCAGGGAAAGAAGTTCTGTGATGATTAGTTAAAAAAATTCATCTAACTCTGAGATGCCTAAAGCTACCTGTGGTTAATCCTACTCTGTATCACTGGTGGTAGCAATGACTCTAAGGGAACTACAGATGAGAACTAAATATGAAGGGAAATGGGAGAAAAATGGTTTTTTTCTCATCAAAACCACATTAAAAATATAAAAAATTGTGGATTCTCATGAAGCTTGGGTTCCATTTGACTTTGACCAAACAAGTTGTAGGGCTCACTGTGCCTTTTCCACTCATAAATGAAATGCACAAAAATAATTTCTTACTTAATAAGAAATAAATGTGTTCAAAATTTAATTTTCATTGAATAGACTTAGTAACTTAATTGAAGACAAGAAAGTTTTAGATAAAATTCTTCACTTTTTAATGAGCCTTTGCATAAACAGTATTTCATTGCTGCCAGTGATAATTTATTAAGATTGATAAGATCAAGTCCTAAACATTTTATTTTTATAACTAAAACATTATGTTAAATATTTCAGTTAACAAAGTACCTGAAGTCTTGAATCTAAAGATATCTTAACACTGAGTAGATCTGAAATAAACCCCTTACAATTTTCAAGTTTTCAAATATTTGAACTTGCTTGAATCAGAAGACTTAACCCAAAATATTTGGAAAAACTATAAGAGGTTGTATTTGAGATCCACTCAGTGTTGAGATATGGCCAAAACAGGAATATACTGTATTGTTGTAGAAGTACACAGCTAAGGACAATCTCTAGAGGTAAGCAGTAGAAAAGTGGAAACGTAGCTGAGTGTCAATGATTGAGAGTACTTCAGAGAATTGATATACAGTCATGCTAGTTACACACTTCACATCTCTCTAAAATAATAAATCCCTACATTTTTCCCAAAATTCTAATTGAAAGATGCAGAAATATTGGTGAATGTGTATTTTTTCCATTTCTTGTCAGGTCTTTTGTAAAACAAGTGCATGGATTTGGGAAAAATGTTAGAAAAGAGGCAGATGGGTCAGATATTTGGGTCAGTATGAAAAATGTTACTTGGGCAGTGTCAGAGAAATTGGAGCTGAAGGTAAAGAAAAATTCCTTTAACCCCTTTTTCCATGGAAACATAGCAACTAACACATGTAGCTAATTAGGTGAATATACTAACTGCCCTAACATGGATTCAGGAATTTTATTTGCCTGAGGTCTATATCTGATAATGATGCACACTTCTGCAAATTGGTACGTAGTAATTAATGACCAGGTGCTTCTTAAGCTGTTCAGTGTTTGCATTCTTGAGAGACAAAGAGGAAGGATTCCAAACAGCATAGAATAATATGAAATTTCATTAATGTAATATTATATAACACTTCATAGTAGCTACATGCACATGGACATGAATGTATGCATGTGCTACATGTATAGCACATATAGCGCATAAGGTAACTGTATATTGACCTCTCTGAACTCAAATCTTATTACATGCTGCTCTTCATACTACTGAATTAGAATATTAATACCATGGTAGCCAGAGAGGAGACAAAAGGAAATAACTCTATCTGAGCAATGTGAAGCATCCAAGGATCATGATACACCATACTCTTGGTTTGTCATCCCCCTCTGTCACAGGGATATATGGGCTCCCACGGCCAGGGACTGCAGGTGGCTTTGGCAGCCACATGCACTGGGTATGGTCAGAGTGACCTACAGAGCCTGGTGCCATCACACAGGCTGAGGAGAAAATATGACCAACATGGGATCAGGAACTGTTTCAGAGAGAGGGAAATTTCTGAAGAAAGAAGATACGTCTGAGCTATGGCTGCAGGCACCAGTAGCTACCTAGTGACAGTTGAAATTTCAAGTGCATAGTAAAAGAAGCTTTGAATGCTTCAAGAATCACATGAAGTGCTATGTGGGTGCTAACCCCAAACACTAAGTTTCTTTCCTAACTTGTCTTTTTAAAGAAAAGCTTATCAAGAAGACACTAACCAGCTGTATTTCATACTTAAGAGCAGATTTCATTAGTCCTCCAAGTAATTTTGTTTTCTATTACAGTGTTAATCTTATGTTGTCACTCTCAACTTGTTTAAAGCTCTTATTTTTAGTAATAAGGCACTAAGAGATGATGACACCTAATATGTAGGCACAGAATGTCATGAAGCCATGAAGACCAGAACAAAGTAGATAGCCTAGACTTTTTGCTGCAATGGCATTCAAAGTTTGCTCACATACTTGTAACATAATTTGAACTACCTGTGTGGTTTCACTGTCCTCTGGGCTTACCTGGAGGAGGCATGTCTGTCCCCACTGATTCTGCTCAGTAAGTCTAGTCAGTGGCAAGGAAATAGAAATGGAGACTCTTTGGGAGCTGTAAGTGGACAATCAGGAGATGTAAGCAGTCACTTCATAGTTACTGCCTCTGCTGTAATTCCTGCAGAATACCCATGTCTTACTTTGGAACTTAGGATTGTCTTTTTCACTTGATACCTTCTCTGTTTTGTATTTTACATACTCTGTGCTGTTCTTGCAGCTCTCCTAAAGTGAAGAACCAAAGCCATGCTGTTCCTTCATGTTCTTTCCTCATGCCCTACTTGCAGTTCAACAAAATTTTTCCCTTCTTTCTTTTTCTACATTTCGAAATCCTCTTGAATGCAGCAGGGCTGAAACTCAGCTCCTTTCTAAAGCTTCTTCATTACCCTTATTTTCTTTTGAAAAATATATCATATTTTCCGCCTTTTCTTTCCTTTTCCCTCTGAATTGAGATATATACAACTCACTATTTTTTTACCTTACAAGCTCTAAGAGCAGCTCTTTTTCTTTAAAGCAAACCAAAACTCCTTTATCTTCCATACCAATAGCTGAAATCTTCCTGTTCTCTGATTCTGTATGATTTTCCATTTTTTCTCTTAACCCACACAAGGCAAAAGTGCTCAGTCAGGACTTCCATCCAAACTTTTTGATCTATTTTGTCACCTTTAAAGTGAGATTCAACTCATCTGTCTCTAGTATCTGGAATAAGCTAGTCATCCCATGTATCTGTGTGAGAAAAGTTTATTCAGACAGTAATTCTTCCCATCCTTTGCAGATGCTTACTTTCTTTATGGTAATAGTGAAAGGTTACAAAAACAGTTAGATTAGACCTAATGTAAGTGAAATGCATTTTCTGCTTGATTTCTCTGCCAGCTGCCTCTCCTTCTACAACATCTTCAAAAAGAGTTTAGTTCTTACCTTCAATACTGTGCAAAATATCTCCCCTAAATAACCTTGCTTCACATTTAGCAATTTTTTGTCTCTCATTCTGGAAGTGTTTAAGGCCAGATGGGACAGGCTTTGAGGGAAATTGGAACTAGATGATCTTTAAGGTTCCTTTCAACCCAAACTATTCTATGATTCTATATTTCTCACTTGATTTGTTTAAATTAGGTCAACTATTCTTAGGACAAAGGGGGTTTCCTAGTTTGCATTATTTTATACCTCAGTTCATGCAACATTGCTCAGTGATTCCTTCCTCAAATCCAAAATTTCTGTTTGAGTTTGAAGAGAGATATGCCAGTGTAGATTCACCATATTTAGGATTATTAGTTAGGTAGTTCTACTGGGTATTACTTGCCTTAATTTTCTTCTACCTGCACATTTTGCTTTTGAATAATCCTGCCTAAGTAAAATATTTTCTAACTTTTCTATAAAACTGTGATAATTTTCTTATTCAGTACAGCAGAGCCGTTTCTACAAAGCACCCTGGAATGTAAATAAATATAGGTTATTTATTTTATCTTTCATCTATTGAGAAATAAAAACTTACTTTGCATTTGATTCTTGACAATGTATCCCCTCTGAGAAGCTGTGTCATTTTGTTGTCATTCAGATTGGAAGGAGTAATTCATGAATGATTGAAGCTGTAGGTTGGTCTCTAAATTAGCTATACAACTCAAGAAAAAGCTAAGCTTCTCCATGGTCAAACCAGTAAAAACTCTGCTTTGCAGTTAAGTTTAAAAAGAAAGCAGACTCATGAGGCAAAGAAACAGAGGAAAAAAACATTGAAAGTATCACTATCAAAGAGATGGGGGAAATATTTTTATTGTCTCCCATGCTTTGGGAATTTCTGGTGTGCTTATGTATTTATTTCCCTGTTAAGGGTCTTTTAGGGGAGTAAAAATAGGAGATAGGAAACAATTTTTTATGTACTTCACTACAGAAACCAAATAAGTAAATATTTTCAGTGAAACTTTTTTTTAGGTGAAAAAGAAATATAAATTGCATAATGTTTTCAGCTGAGGATGCTTGTGATCACTATTCATACTATTAGTTCATTCAAATGCAACTCAGTACTCGTGTCTACTTGCCATGTCAAAAAACAGATGGGAATAGAAAAGTAGCAATAAGAAAGATATCTAGTATAGGAAAAGCTGTCATATGAGATTTGAGATATAGAGGTGGTTAATGTTTGAAGGCAAAGGTGAAAACAGTAAGTAAAATGCTGTAAAAACCAAGAAAACTGGCTACTAAAAATACAAACCAGAGTCCTGTAAGGAAGAGCAGATGTATTTAAATTAGTACTGACAGGAATTTCCATAGAATTTAGAAGAGTGTTGATGTGTGATTACCCCGTGGGACTCACTGCTAGTGAATATCATTCTCTATATCATGAATGAATATCATCATGTCCACTTTTATAAAGGGGTTTGATATAAATCTTCAGAGCACCCTGTGTTAGATTTCTGAGGATGTAGAAGAAATTAAAACAAATTTAGGTATTAAGCCTCCTGCTCCTAACCACAAGACCACCATTTTAGTAAGGAACTGCAAACCTCATTTTCTTTAGACAGATTATTTTGCAAAGAATACCGTTCCTTTCCTGTTAATAGCTGGTGCCAGAGTGAGCTCTAGAATGATGAAACGCTGCCTTGACTGGCATAGCAATTTCAACACTTGCAAATGTTTCTGTTTCTCCACCTCTCTTAGACAGTGACAGGTGCCACAAGGTGCCACAGAGCACAGGGAGGGGCACTCTGACACTGTGTAGGACTCTGGCCTGCCCAAGCTGTGTCACGGGGCAGGAAAAGGCTGCAAAGCAGCTGCGTGGCTGCAGCAGGGTTGTATCAGGAGGAAGCATGTCTGGCACAACTGGCGCTGCTAGAGAGACAGTGGGAGGAAGAAACTGGGGGAGTACTGATAGAAACATGTCTCCTTCACCAATGCATGATTTGCATCTGGAGTCTACCCGCTGGTATCTGCTGTTATTGCCTTATGTTCCTTTGGTGGTCATGTTTCTCAGTGAAGAGTTTACAGTATCACTACATTTGTTAGGACAGCCTGTGCCGGGGGTTGTCAAGTCCCCTGACAACATGCAGCACGTTCTTTTCATTTCATTTTCAGTTTGACACAATCACCTCCTCTAGAGCTGAGAAATTGTTTGGTTTTGTTGCGGTGTGATTTAATAAGGGACCATGGGAAAGGATTCCTTTGTACAAAGAGAAAATGAGGGATTGATCTGGGATGTGCACTTTCTTCTGCTGTGGCATTTTTATGTTGCTGAGAAGGGAAAGCTGATGTCAACTATTTGCCCTATTCCCATGTCTGCTGCTCTCAGCAATCTGAGTAATTAATAATATAAGAATGGCACCACTCCTGTACTAGAAAGAATAATAATAATTTTTATATTTTTTAGAATTTTTGGTAATATTTTTGGTTTTGTGTTATTAATATGTTTTAAGTAAGTGTTTGATATGTTGTTTGAATTTGCAGAAATTTTGTAGTAATTACAATAGAAACAGGGATAATACTAATTATTTCTCAGTGGTAGTCTAAATGAAAAATACAGTTAGAACCATAGACAAACAAACATTAAGTTCTTTTCTGTGTCCTGATGATTTGATGTAGATATCTAAGAATCTGCTTAAAGAAAGGTGGTCTGTCTGGATTTTTATTTGATATTTAAAATGAAAATTCGAACAAAAATCTGAGCATCTTGTTGAATTATGTGTTTCCATAAGTAGATTTTCTGAAATTAAAAGGAAGATACCATTATTCCTAGAGGTTCAGAAAGCTAGGGAAACAGTTCTACTTATGAAGAGAATTCTCACTCATAACAATATAAGACTTCAAGACTGTGATTCTAAATCAATTAGGCCTGTCAAATACTTCATTATTAGCTACCTTATCTACCAGTAACATGCTCTGGATAATAACTATATGAACTGGGTGAAGACGGAGTACTCAGTTCCCTACTATACCTTTTGAAACTTTAATAATAATTGGCTTCATGGATGTAGTTTGACAATGATTTATTTAGTGGCTACCAAAAAATTTTGGGTCGTGTGCTGGAGAAAAGTAAATAGTCAGTAGTTATTCAGCAATTATTACTTAAGAAACAAATCCCCTTTCATACTTCCAAAATCAGTCAGGGATATTAAGTCATGATGATATTTTTAGCTATCTTACAATTTACAGAAACTTATTATTTCAGTGTGAAAGCTAATCTGCAAATGATATAAAAGATGAACTCTCAAAAACTTTGTGAACTCTGCATGACTGTTTCTATTGATTCTAAAAGATTTTGGATAAAGGCTCTTGCAAATGAATAAACATCTGTCTTTTGACTAGTGGGGTGTCTAGACTGGTATATAGACTAATTTTAGACTAATACTAGACCAATATATGCAATTTAGGCTCATCATTTAAAAAGGTATCTTTAATCATAACAAGTCCAACTGAGCAAGACAAATTCTTGCTTCTTCAGTTATTTTTTGCTTTCTTCATGTTCTTTAAAAACATTAATTAATAGAAATTTTCTGGTAATTTGTGTTAGTTCATATAATGTAATTACGTATTTATGTATTTAGTCAAATCACCTCAGTCTGAGGGCAACATATATATAAAATTTGGAAAATCATCTACCGCTGTTAGATGTTTAAATTAAGTACATTTATAGCTTTATTTTTTGAATAAATGTATGCATCATTAATATGAAGGCACATTTATGTTTTCCTTAAATACTGATTTTTATAATTTATATCTCTAAGGAATACTGACTTAAATAGTTAATTGGATCAGAATTTAAATTACTGTTTTTTTCATGATTTATGTGTTTTTACCTGAAAAATGTTTGTTCAGTAGGTGGAAATTTAACAGGCAACATTTCAAGACATTTTAAGAAATACTTGATAAATTTACATCAAAAACTGACTAATTTCAAGTGTTGCCAGCCAAACTTTATTTTAAATAATACAAAGACATAAAAACCTCAGTGTGACACGTGGTAGACAGGAAATGTCTACCGTCTTTACAGAGGAAATTAAAGGTATAGAATAAGAGATTGAGCACTGCTTTTACAAAGGCAAAAGCCTCAGATTTCTGTCTCTGGAGATGAAGAAAACTCCTCTTGATATAAACTGTAGGAAGATTTTCAGAATCTTTAAAAATTCTGTTAATTTATTAAACAACCACTGTTCATTAGCTGTTAATAAGCTTCTAGATAATTATCATGTTCATAAAGAGGTCAACTCTAGTAAATCTTTCCAAAAGGAAAGATGTCACAAAGAAAAGTGGACGTGACAAAATTCTTTCCTTGCTTTTACCTGTTCAATTTTTACTCTGTTTTCCTATTTAATTAGAATTTTATTCTTTGCTTTCGCCTGCCATTCATCAGGGAGCACTGTTCTCACTTAACCTCTTCTTACTTTACTGGCCTGAAGTATCCTCCTTGCCATCTGAAGCTGGAGGATGCTCCAGTAATATTCGAAGCCTGAGAAGTCTATGTCTATGAATGGGTTTACTGCCTTCTCAGGGAATAATCTGACAGCCTTGTTTTGGGCCAGCCCCACAGCTGTCAGTCCCACTTGCCCCAAAGGAGAGGTCAAAAAGATGTGATTGTGCCTGCTGGCCAGTGCTAAAGGAGATTTGCTCTAGTTCAGGTAATTTTCTAGGGGAGCGATTAGGATCACTCCCACCAACCTTCAGAGTGCCTCAGCATGAAGATTTAAACTTCTGCTTGAATGGTGATCTTCCACTTGGATTTGAAAGATCTGCAAAAATTCTTCTGATCATATCCTCAGGAAGAATGGCGAACTCTTCTCCCAGAAATGTAGAAAGAAATATTTTTTTTTTTTACTTTTTTTCATATATTATGTAAAATTTTGCACTTGATCTATTTAATTTATTGTATCAAGTGAAAATTAATACCTTATGGAGTTTAACTTGAATAATAACAATACATAGATACTCAAAAGAGAAGCAGGCTGAGAAATTGAGAGGTTGGTGAAAGGCAGTTACAGTGCCCAGTTCTGTGTTCCATTATGGAAGCCATATTCAGATGTTACTGCTTTCATGTCAAGAAGTTTATATAGTCCGACAGCTGCTGTAATACAGTTAAAAAGAGAACTCCATACTAGCAAATTCATAAATGCATAAACTTGCCTTAAAAGTTGCTGCCTGTGGTGAAGAAGGCTGTGTTCCTCCTCAGGAGTCTCGAGAAAGGTTTAGTAGAAGATAGGTGCCCTTTTTATCATGCTTCTGTAACCATACACTTTCCAAAGTCACTGAAGAAACATTGCATCTGTATTCTGTCAGTTTTCAGTGGGAGATAGGTATCCAGTTTCTATTTGTGCTCCTAAAAACACTCAACAAACCTGTTGAGGTATCCCTCAGAAATTCCTGGCTTTACCACATATTCTCATCTCAACTTGAAAAAAAGTGCAAGTTAATAGACCATTCAAAAAAATAAGGGATTTTATACAGGATGTCAGGGAAAAATACATGTGTTTATTTACAAACGTGTTTCATCATCCATAGTTTTTTCTAGTTTTTGTTTTTACACTCCATTCCACAGTTTCCCACTATTTTTAGGAGAACAGCTTGTATTTCAGTGTTCATTATTTTGTTTGATGTGAACATTCCTCTTCACTTATAGCATCCAGCAGAGAGCCTGATGTAAACGGCCTCGGAAGTTCAACTCTCCTTCACCTGTTCTCTCATATTGAATTTATTAAGCAGCAGATGGCCAGGGACAACGTGCAGTTTGTCAGATTTGAATCAATAGACCTCCACGGTGTGTCAAGATCAAAGAATGTTCCTTCTCGATTTTTTCACGTAAGTTTTTTGATTTCTTGTTGTGTATTTTTGTGTTTTCATGCCCTCATCTTTAATTATTTGTTTTCCATGGTGCAGGTAGCAGCTCAAACTTAGAACAAATTACATGTTCCTTCCATTTGCTCATGTTCCCAAAGGATCAAGACTTCTTTCATCATTGCAATAATCTATTCCTCTGTTCCCCCAAACAGTAATCTAATTAAATAAGGCTGGTAATTTCAGTTCTTTGGAGTTCTAATAATCTCTTCCCTCAGAATTATCTTCTCAGGTTCAATGCATTATAAAAAGTTTGGTTTACTGAACATCAGTAAATTGCAAAAAAGAAAGAAAGAAAATCACTGAATTAAAAACCAATCTCATATATGAGAAATTTTATAGTTGTCATAAACATAGGAAAATAACACTGAGTTGCAGGATGACTTAGCAGCAATATTTGCCATAGTAATCGTTCAGGAGATAAGAATCCAATTAGGAAACAATCCTTGCCACATGTATTCTTGATCAATCAGGCTTTTCAGTATATTGCTTCTGTGGTGCTTCATGTGCATAACTGCATTATATTTTCACTCACATATCACTATGAATATTTTAAAGTTTACTGAGTGATTGCAAAAAAAAATATGAAGAGGTGAAGAACACTCTTATTTCAAGTTCCTTCTGAAGCCTAAGCTGTGTTTGCATTATTTCCCTTTCAGATATTACTAAACTGCAATTATATCATCTAGATATCATTTACTCTCTCGGATGCAATTTGAATTTTATCAAAAAAACCCCTTTTTCTCAGCCATTTTAATTCTTGTGAAGGGTTGTACATTAATTGCTGCTTCTCTTTCAGTTGCTATGTGAAACTGCAAATGTATAGATCAGCTTGTTCAAAGACAGCCTTTGTCTTGACCTTAGTTATGGCCTGAACAAATTGGAGCTGTGACAGTATAAATTTTTTTACACTAAGTGTGTATGTGTACACACATATTTATATGTAAAGAGCAATTTTTGGGGTATCAGGGTTGCAGGAGGGAGAGGTAATACTACAGGGTAATCAGCTTCAACACCCTTTCACTGCCAAATGGGCAGCTTGGATGGCTTGGAGCAGAATTCACCAGAGTGTGCAGTGTTGGTTATGGGTGTAGCACAGGGAGAATTGATACTGTTGACTGCCACCTGCTTAAGAGAGGAGAGACTTCATTCAATCATTCATTCAATTATTCATTAATAGTAAAAGAAGCTACCATATGCAGTTAGGAGTATTTCAACAATTTTCCATTTGGATAGGCAAAATGTGAGTTTTTTCAGTTCCGAGCTTGCCCCTTTCTACATTTATTTTCATCTGCTTACTCAGATGTCAATCCTTTTGCTTAGAAGAATAAAGGTAAGATGTAAACAAGAGCCAAATTTCACTTGATAGCTTGGCATAATTGCAGTTTTCATCAGATAAATATTTGAATGTGAGGTAAGTTGTAAAGGTGCTTGTTTGAAAGTAGACGATCCTTTGTTGGGGTTCTATCTGCATTTCATTTGCATCACTTGAAGCTTTCTGTTCAAATGGGAAGTTGCAGCTGGAAAACACCGAGGTATGTATTATGGCATTTAAAGAGAAGTTACAGTCTGAATTCATATCGCCATGAATCCTGTGTGGTGACTTGGGTCTATATAAAGGAAATGCTCGGAGGATGTAGGAGCGGAGTAGACTAACTATAGATAGAAGTTTGACTTGAAAAGTTTGCACCTAAGTGGTGAAGCCCATAATTACATAAAGACCATGCAAGATAGGTGTTGAACATTTTTTAGTAGTTAATGGAAATTTAAAAAATTATCATTGGGGTAATTGATGCCAGAGTTTTCATACCAATCTTGCAGAAAGTTGTTCTGCTTTATAATGACATAGTAACTCGCTCTTACCTTCCACTTTAGTGATCACTTCATTTTAGTGTTCTTTGAGGAAAAATACTGTTGTTCTTTCTTAGAATCTGAGTTTTACATGTTTTACATATATAAAAATAACACTGAGCGCTTTTGGTAATATGTCATTCTGCTCTGTGTTTAGGAAAAAGCAATTCATGGTGTTACCATGCCCAGAAGTTATCTTGAGCTGACGCTGAATCCTAAAGATAATGAATCAGATTACATAAATGCAACCAATTTTAATTGTGACATAATTCTGAATCCTGATTTATCAACGTTTCGAATACTACCCTGGACTGAGCAGACTGCAAGAGTGATATGTGATTCCTTCACTGTACTGGGCAACCCACTAATGACCTCACCAAGACACATTGCCAAGAAACAGCTGAGCCAGCTTCAGGACAATGGTTTTTCTCTGCACTCTGCATTCACTTATGAATTTTGTATTTATGGCATTACTGAGGTTGTAAATTCAAAGACAATATCCTTTCCTGCAGCTACAATACTAAATAACCATGACCAGACTTTCATTCAGGAGCTCATTGAAGGAATGTATTATGCTGGTGCCAACATTGAAAGCTTTTCTTCTTCCAGTGGGCCTGGGCAAATGGAGATCACTTTTCATCCAGCATTTGGCATAGATGCTGCTGACAGTGCCTTCACATTTAGAACAGGCATTAAGGAGGTGGCTAAGAAGTATAACTACGTGGCTAGCTTTTTCTCAGAATCAGGATTCTACAATTCAGGGGCTCTGTCACACAGCCTATGGGATTTGAATGGCCAGAAGAATTTGTTTTCTGCTGGTTATGGAGTTGAGGAGCTAACAGAGCTTGGAAAAAATTGGCTATCAGGTCTCTTGGCGCACACTGCAGCTATCAGCTGCTTGATGGCTCCTACCACCAGTTGCCGTAAGCCTTATTCCAAATACAGTAAGGAATCAAAAGAGACTGTAAATGCAAAATGGGCATATAATGATAACAGCTGTGCCTTTAATGTCAAATGTCATGGTGGGAAAGGCACTCGCATAGAGAATAAATTAAGTTCTGCTGCAGCAAACCCATACCTGGTCCTTGCTGCTACTATTGCTGCGGGTCTAGATGGAGTGAAGAGGGGACTTAGGTATGATGATATGCTCGAAGAAGAAAATCACACTGGTGATCTGAAACATTCCTCAGTCCCTCTGAAACTAGAAGATGCTCTTGTTGCGCTTGAGAAAGATTCCTGCATTAGGGAAGCATTGGGTGAAACTTTTATCCGATACTTTGTTGCCATGAAACATTATGAGTTAGAAACTGAAGAAATGGATAGTGAAAGGAATAAATGCCTGGGGTATTTTATTTAGAAGGAGCACCCTTTTGTAGTGATGCTGTGTAAATGCATACAGTGAATGGCTAGGATTCTTGAAATTAGTAAATATATTTTAAAATGGAGTGTTTAATGGTTTAGGGTTTTTTTCCTCCCTCCTTTGTATATTACATGGTGATTACACTTTATTGTCCATGTACATTCGTGGCAGTGCAAAGCTAATATATTAATGAAACAACATTAACAGGCTTTTAAAAAAACAGGTATTTTTTTTAAAAAAAAGATCTGCTGTTGAAAAGAAGAAAAGAGAAGGTGAAATGGAGAGTAGCAAGTTTACAACTGTAATAGGACTCCATAATGTGCAGAAAAGTAGATGTCATGGAGACAGTGAAGGGAGTGAGGTTTATAACTGAGGAAGGAGGGGAATTTCTTGTTAAGCATGATTGTGGTATTTATCCCAGCCTGTTCAGTAGCTGATGGGTTGCTAAACCAGAAGAATCTGAGTTTCATTTAAAACATAGTCTAGAACAATGAACCTTGTAGAGAGGAGGGCAAAGAACTGAGGCTGCAGAACCTGAGAGCCAGTAATCAGTATCTTAATGGGCATAAATAAAAAAGGCAAAAGGGATTATAAAATAATCTATACGTCATGAATTCTGCTGCTGAATGAAGTTTACAAGAATTATAGTTAATAAAGATACCAAAAGAAATCAAATGGTGGCTTGAAGAGGGAATAATTCATAGAAAGGCAGCAGTGTCACGCCACTGTGCAATAAAAAATGAGCTGGTATTTTGTCTGTTTTGAGAGTTAATAGGTTAATTCAGAGTTGAATGGCAAATGAGGGAAAAAAAGACAGAGAAGGCAGAGAATTTAGAGCTTAAACTGTGCTTTATTGGAAAACTTGATTTTACCTAGCATAAAGAAGATGACTGTGAAGAATGGAACAGAAAGCGGTTAAAACCAGAAAGAAAGGGTGAAGATGCAGATTCAGAGACTGACAAATTGTGGTTAAAACAGAGGAAGAGAAGACACATCCTAAAATTAGAAATGACAGCTGGTGTAGAGAAAAATAATTTATTTGAAATGGCAAGAACTGGATTTTAGATTTGCTCTTTGTTACTCTTATTGCTGTCTTCCTTTATTATTAAAGATAAACCTTGTTCCATGCCCCACCTCCACATAAACAGTGATTTCTGATGTTCTTTATCTTGTCACAGTATTTTGATCTATGTGTAGGAATTTGTGAGTAAAAGGATTTTGTCATCAATGGAATGAAAAAAAAAATCAGTCAGTGCCTCTGTCAACTTGCAGAACTAGGAAGGTCTGAACAGAAATGTGCTAGTTGCCTACTGATGGATCTTCCACTTTTCCCCTACATAGTATTGTGCTTGAAATGTAGCACGTGGTATGCTAAAGCTTTTTGTGTGATTCCAGAAAAGAACTCATTTTATACTCAGGAAGAAAGAGGAAATAAATAATCTAAGGAAACACAATCAATAAATTCCCTTGTCTCAGTCTGTGATTGGTGGGTGGCTTTGATTCTCTGTCTTACCTGACACATTTTTTTGCATGCTCCAGACTGGGACTGTTTTTCTTTGATACAGGCTGGTTTGCATTGGCCAGGTCTAGTCAAACAGAATTTCCTATTGTGAAAAAAATGATTCTCTTCTGCTGCCTTAAACTTCTTCAGGGGCTCTGGAAATCTGTCTTCTGTTTTCTCTTTCTGTTTACTTCCCACTTTCATTTTCACAAGCTTTTGGCAGAAGACACACATAAAAATTATTTCCTTGCTCAGACAGCTTACTTACTATACTCATTATTTAGTCCCAGCAGTCACACAGATTAATAGCTATTCCTTAGTTTGGGTTTATAAGACATTTGTCATTTGTCATGGATTTATAATTATCTGTCACTGTGTATAGTCACTTTTAAAGAGATAATATATATTGAACTTCTATAACTGCATTTAATTAACATGAAGTTTATTACATGCACTACATGTATTATCCATATTGTTTTCTTATCACAACATTGAAGAAATAATATCAGACCTAAACCTCTTGCTGAATATGTCCAACTACCTGATTAGACTCATAGAAAGTTTTGTTTTTTATAAACAAAAAAAATCCAGCACTCTAGACCTGAATTTTAAAAGTTATTTTTTAGCAAGATAAGGTAAAACAGTAAGATAAATTTACATGTATTTTCTGAGTAGTACTCAATGACGTAGACTCTGAAAAGGCAGTGACTATATGATTAAATAGAAACATTGCATGTTTCTGGAAAAAAAATTCTTTTTTTTTTTTTTAAAAACTACAAAGTTCACAAGTGCAACTTGAAGCTGATGTGTCCCAAATTTTGGTCAGTCTGTTCTTCAATACTGTTTTCTGAATATATTCTACATGATAAAAATAAAATAACTTCAAATCTGTGGGAAAACAAAAAATCATTCATTTCAATAAAAGCAGTTATGAAATTTTAAAGTTGCATGCATCCCAAACCAAATTTTTATATATGTGCTTTAGAAAACAACAAGAAAAAGATAATTACTTCATACTGCTTTATTGAAATTAATTACTATTGACTGTATCACTAAGATTTCTTCCTCAAGTGTTGTCTGAAAATACTCTTCACTGTTCTACAGGACTGAGATTAGTGTCTAGAGCATTGCTAATTAGATAATGTAAATGTGCAGTGTCATAAATTAAAAAAATTTAAAAAAATACATTTCAGATCTATAGTTTTGCTTAAGATCCTGATGATTTTCCAGGATCACAGAATCACAGAACCATAGAATGGTTTGAGTTGAAAGGGATCTTAACCTCTTGCTATGGGCAGGGGTACCTTCCACTAGACCAGGTTTTCTTGGAGCCCCATCCAACATGACCATGAACACTTCCAGGGATGGAGCATTCACACTCCTCTGGACAACCTGTTTCAGTGCCTCACCACCCGCACAGTAAAGAATTTCTTCGTAATATCTACTCTAACCTGCTCTCTCTCAGTTTGAAGCCATTCCACCACACCCTTTTAAAAGGTCCATAACCTTCTTGCAAGCCCCCTTCAGGTACTGGAAGAGGCTATAAGGTCAGCCCAGAACCTTCTCATCTCCAGGCTGAAGAGTCCCAACTCTCTCAGCCTGTCTGCATAGGAGAGGTGCTCCATCACTGTGATCATCTTCATGACCTCTTCTGGACTTGCTCTGAGATCCGTGCCTATGGACAATGAAGAAATGAGGCTCCACACACCATGATTCTGTTTTTGATATTGTCCCCAGATCTCTTTCTGCATTTCCCTTTTATTCATATTCTTTTTAAACAGTAGCTGGTATTGTCTTTTAGTTAACCAGAATTCCCAGGATCTTGCTAAACTGGTGTTTTGATCCCACACATTCACACTCAAATCATGTTGTGACTGTTTTCAGCTATGAGAAAACCATGCAGACCATTAAGCAATGTTCAACTTTGAGAACACAGCACTCTCTTTGTCAAAACACCAGTCAAGGTCGATCCTCCTTTTTTGGTTCTCATTATCTCAATGCAGATGCAGGGCTGACTCAGCTTGTACCCACACATGCCCTTCTAACATTGGAGGCCCCAGAGCTGGAAACAACACTCCAGGTGGAGTCTCATGAAACCTAAATAGAGGGAGAGAATCTCCTCCCTTGACCACTGGCCACACCTCTTTTGGTGCAGCCCAGGGTGCAGCTGGCTTTCTGGACTGCAATTATAGGGTCGTGTTGAGCTTCTCATCAGCAAACAGCCCCAAGTCCTTCTTGTGATGCTTTTCCACAATGTTTTTGTATGTAATTCAGCCCATACCAACCATAGTATTTCTGTTACAAAAGTCATAGGTGCCATCCTACCACGTCTCTATGATACCATTAAGGTCGCAGCCCTACAGGCACATGCACACCCCTAACTCCTCTTGTTTATTGCCCATGTTGTGTACATCTGCTCAGAGACATGAAAGTAGGGTCCCCTATGAAGCAGACCTACTGGTTATGTACTACAATCAGATGTTGCAAAGCTTTATATAAGAAATTTCTGATATTAATAAAGCATCCTTTAATCTTTTCAGCTTTAAGCATATATATATATGTATATATGTATATATATATATATATATATATAAACCAACTGGTAGTGGCCCTCAGTGGTCTGATCTAGTGATAGTCAAAGGTTGGACTTGATGATCTCAGAGGTCTTTTCCAACCTAAAAGATCCTGTGATCCTATGATATTTATATCTTTGTTGAAAATCAGGTACTACTTTTGACATTGAACTACATCATGACTGCTTTTTCTACATGTTTTTCCATTTTGGGCCCTGGTTCCATAACCAGAAGTATTACAAGGAGCATTTCTATAAACTCATAAGCCATTTAACATTCTGGAAGGTAGTTTTTGCAATGCCAGCATGTTAAAGGCATTATGGAAGTTTGCAATTCAATATATGCAGGTAAATAAACAGTTGGTAAGCTAGTTAAGGTTTTTGATCAATACCATTAATAATCATTAAATAAACATTCCCTCAAAATAGTGAAATAACTTTTTTTTCTAGACAAGGGTACTGTCATTGAAAACACCCATCTTGTGTGCTGGTTGCTGTTGCTTTTACTACTTATGTCAGAGAACAAGATAAAAAGAAAAAGTGGTGTTAACAACTTTCAGAAATGTTCTGGAAAAAATACATACTTGAACAAGAGTAAGTGCAAGATAATACACTAAGATAAGGATGTGAGTTGTACACGCTTGTTGTGAGGGGCATTTGGGTTGAGTACATTTCACTAGCTCAGCAATTTCTAAGAAGAGGTGGATCAGTAAATGGTTTTCAGGCATGTAAAAGATGTATCTAAGGAGCAGAATGTTATCTTTTCTTCCTGTCCATTGCAGTTAGAACAGAAATGCAGGTTTTTATTAAGTAAGTTTAGATTAGACAGTCTGGAGTACTTCATAGTGTTAAGGAGAATGAAAGCAGTACCACGTAGATATCTTAGGAAAATGGCAATATATTGATAGGAAACTCCAAAGTGTATTTTATGATATACCAAGACAGTATATCCTGATGCACGGTACTTGCATGATGTTTTACAGGTATAATAGGGTGGCTAATTTCGCTTGTTTGCTGAGGTCTCGTGTTGCTGTGTGATCATGAAACAGAGTGCTAGACTTTGCTCATGGTTGATTTTATAGGAAAAGAAAATACTTTATCTATTTTAGAAGATAAAAAAATAGCTAAATCACATTATTTTTAATGGGAGAAATCCATTGATAATGACTGTATGCAGGAAGAAGACAGAGCAGAAGATACAGACTAGCAAATCTGTCAGAAAAACTGGCTTACAGCTACAGTTAGACAAAACATGTAATGAAAAAGTGAAAATGTATTGAAACACTATACTATCATTGCTGAGGTAAATTTGATGTTGAATGTATGCAGTGAAAAGTACCTCACACTCCTTGTACACAACATGTCTTGATCTGTTTAGTGATATGGGATCAGAAAAATAACACAAAAGGCTACAGAGCCCTCCATACAGTAGCTTATTTTCAATTTGAAAACATCATGCTTGTAACCAGGCTTCAGGTTTTGAGAGATATGAAAAGAGAATTTGATTTATTAATTAACATTTCTCCAGCACGTCAAGCTGCTGATACCACATACACAAGTGAATATTCAGATTCTCTTCTTTCAGGCTTCAGCCAGAGGGCAGCAGTGCACTGCACAATGTTCCTCTGGGATCTCAAGCTCTCATGCTGTGCTAAAAAACACCCCATTAAAATACACTCATGTATTTTATATATGTACTTCCAATATTTTTAAAAAAAGATAGTGTGGCAGCTGAAATTTAATGCACATCTTTGTAATTTGTTTAGTTAACCTTAATTAACTGTTACATTTGCATGGCCTTTTCAAGTAAAGGATGCACTGTAAGACTCAAAATATTGTTTTCATTCCTGCTAACACCATCTAAATCTTAATGTAATAAAAGGCTTGTATCTATATTAGTGTGTATGTGTATCATCTTTATGTATTCTTTAATAACATTGAAATAAAAGCACAAATCATTTAATGGCAGTTTCAGTTTTTGTAATTTAATGTAGGCCATTACTGAAATATTTGTCATATTTCCATCTTATTTAAGTACTTTGGGGACTCTGCTTGCTTATAGGGACTCCTCTTCCACTTATAATGTTGTGTCATTTTTCATTTACTGTGTCACGGGATAGCCATTTTTTAGTGATTCTGATTACATATATCTATATGGATTTGCCCTACAAGCCTTCTACTGCAACTCACATTTTTCTCACACTGAATTTCTTCACAAAGTTGCAATATTCAAGTCTTAACAATACTTTTCCTCCAACCCTTTCTTTGCAACATCATCATGGAGGTTTTTGTTGTTGTTTGTTTGGGTTTTTTAACTGAAGAGATTAAATATGTTCAAAATTCTTCAAATGCTTGAAATAAAAATTGATCATGTAAGGTTGCTGCAGAGCATTAATTTAGCTTCTCTGGAACTCTGGTTTTGACAGATTTTAATAACACCATCTGTGGAAAACATACAAATGTGGTCTCAGGGTATGGCAGTAAAGGAAGTAGAGGACAGGCACTATTTGCAAGGAATTCTACTAAACATGTGTGTTAGTCTTGAGCAAGGGTAGAAAGATGTGAAGAGGGCTGACCAGGTGAGAGTGCTTTGTGCAAGCTCTAATTCATCACCTGAGAAAAACAGACCAGCTCCTGGATGAGGAATGACTGGTTGAAGGTGAGAAATCACTTGGATGAGTTTGCAACTACAGAGCAATTTTTTTTGATTGAAGGTATACAATAACAATTGCTCAATTTAATCTGTAATTTCAGAGTGCTTTTTGAGCTTTTTCATTTCTTTGCTGACACAAAGCTCTCATCATAACAACATCCACAAATAGAGCCTTATACCCTCTCACACTGGCTATGATATTCCATCTTGGTAAATGTTATGTCCTTAGTTTTTCCCTCCTTTTTTTATTTTGTTTTGGTTTCGGGGTTTTTTTGGCTTAGAGTACACCTGAGATGCAACCTGTCACCACTTACAGAATTGCAGTTAATATATTACGCTTTTTTATGTCTTTTCCATGCACGCTCTACATGGTGTAGAGTGTGCAGATTTTTCTGTAAAATATTAAGTTGAATTCAAAGCTATCTGGCACAGACTCACCCCACTGAATTTTAGGCACTTAAGTGGCACACCCCAGTTAGGATCTTGGCTCCTACAGCACCACTGGCTTCTCAGTGGCAAGAGATAAAAGTCTCCAAAGACCAAACAAAAGATTACATTATTTTCTATATTGTATTGTTTAAGTTCTTGAACTTAAGGCTAAGGACAACCTTACTGAAACCTACTTTCTTAGACACTGTTCAACAGTGTACTGGGTCTGGTTGAGATGGAGTTGATTTTCTTCACAGAAGCCCATATGGTGCAGTGTTTTGGATTTGTGAGTAAAACAGTGTTGGTAACACACCAGTGTTTCAGCTATTGCTGAGCAGGACTTACACAGCATCAAGGTTTTCTGTTTCTCACTCTGTGTCTCCACCAAGTAGGCTGAGGTGGACAAGAAATTGGGAGTGGGCAGAGCTGCAACAGCTGGCCCAAACTGACCAAAGCAATATCATGTACAATACAACAAATCTGGAAGGTAGTCTTTTCAAAGTAACCACTGCTTGGAGATTGGCTGGACATGGATGTGCCTGTGGGAGTTGATGAGTGATTGTCTTTACATCACTTGGAGGTTTATTTCCTCTTTCCTTCACTTATTAAACTGTCTTTATCTCTACTCAGGAGTTTTTCTTATGTTTGCTCTTCCAATTCTCTCCACCTTCCTGATGGAAGGGTTGGTAAGTGAGCGGCTGTGGGGGTGTTTATTTGCTGACCGCAGTCAACCCACCACAAACTGCTGTTTGAATACTTGTGCTCTGGCCCTAGACAAACCTAGGTGAAAGACAGTGCATAAGCTAAAAATCTTGGAGTTTTTGGAGGGGGAACTAATGTAGTATTGGTAATACTAGAATTTTTGTGGAAAAGGTGGACAAGTCTAAGGGTTTTGGGAACTGGAAGATATGAGGCACACATAGCATACTGACTATGCCTGGGCATTAAATGTCTTGGAGAAAATTATCTTTTCTGTATGACACGTATAAGGTGCCATAGTGGCTGGATTAGAAGCAAATGTGCTTTAATCCAGATTCTGTGCTCTGGAGACTGTTTTTTATATTTAGATATTTAATTGGCTGAGCATATTTTACCACATGGCAACATTAGTCAGTTGTTAAAGTCCAACCTATTCTCCAGCAAGACTCAGTGAGCACGTCATGAACAGGTCACAGCAGAGTCGCACAGTGAAGTCGCCTGTGCCCCCTGTAAATCAGAGCATTTCACACCGGAGCTACAATCACAGCTACACGATAAGTGAGAAAGAAGAATCTCACAATGAAGCTACACCATAAGGTTCTGTATATTGTACAGCAAATCAATATAAATTTACAACTGAATTACATGCTAAGCTTCTCTGTAATATGTGCTAAATCATGGAGATTCATAATAGGGTTCACCTTTAAGCTTCCCATGTAATATACAATAAATCACTGGGTTATAGCAAGGCCCATCAAGCACCTTGCTTTATTTGGGTTATCATTATTATTGCTGTAGTGATATGGGGGTATCTGTCATTGACTGCTAAAGTTAAGGAAAATGGTAAAACAGTTTGACTTTGAGGATGTACAAGGAACGTGGGCACGTTTTGCTGATTTAAATTTGTACTTCATTTGGGATTCTCACAATTCTGCTTGGAAACGTGGTAGCTTTGCAACACACAGGGACATACTAACAAAAGAATTTTAAACATCAAAGGGCAATGAGGTGATCTCTTTATCGTAGGTATTCTGCACATTGCTTCATCACTGCTGACCTACTGACCTTGCTTGACAGTGAGGATGAACTAATCCTGGGGCTCTGTATGTTGCCTTAGCAGCATATGCATTCATTAAGTAAATAGCTAAAAATAACTTTCACTTCTCTTTTGGGGATACTTTCCTATTCAGCGAAGCCTTCAGTAGACACTAAACAAAACAGCATTCAGAGGAAACTCAGCAAAACCATCACTTGAAAACTTACTTATGTTTTGATGAGTAGCTTCAGATCATAGTGGCATTTTCTTTTTCTAGTATTTTCATTGAAAACCTTGGGGAGTGCTCTTATGGATATATGTATATAGAACTGTTTGCACTCTAAATATGATGTGCTGAGGGTTAGAAGGGGAAAGAGAACATTCATGCAGATGTACAGGCATCAATAAACCCAGAATAATGAGAAAGAAAAGCTGTTGTTCATCATGGGAAAGCAAAAGTAAACAAAGAGATCATATGGCTGGTTCAGGCAAAGGGCTTCATCCTTCATCCAACTGAATACCTGGCACATGAAGCACCATGAAGAAATGGTTGTGAAGGATTTCTCTAGAGGCAGTTTCCAAATAGAATTTATTTTGGAGATGGCTTACAAAACTTTGGGAAGGTCAGTATGTTGATGGAGCTTCCCCACTCAGAGGATGTTTTTGACCTTGAAGTACATGTGGCCAACAGTGTCAAATGATATCATTGCACTGAGACATAGAATACTAGTTATAGAAGCCACATAGAGACCAGCAGTCACTCAGTCTAATTGTTGGCTTCTCTGGAGTTACTGCAGGCTTAAGTGATGAATTAACCTGTCAGTTTAAAAAAGGTCTAACTCTAAGCCCTGGAAGAGTCACTGCATGCTATAGGACCAATGTATGGTCTATCCTAACTCATCCAAAAACCAAAAAGGGCTGGTACTACAACGGCATCTGGCAGATGGCAGTTTTCCATCTGCTCAGCTGCTGCTTCAGCTGAGTCCTGCTGGATCTGAGAAGTAAAAAGATCCTTGCTCTGTCCCATGAGTTTTGCCTTGCTGTTGAAATGGTGCTGTGATCCCCTTGCCTCTGTACTTGACTCCAGAAAAGACAGTGTAGCCTGTCATTTGGATAAGGGCTCAGCAAAAGTCACTTGTAGTATCAATGGATCTATAGGTTGTTTAGTTTAGTTCTTTCTCATGTAGGAATAAAAGGGATTAATATATTGTTAAAATCTAGAAACCATACAGGCCATTTCTTGGAGCCTATGGGTAGTCTTTGGTATACTCAGAATTTCGGATGCCAACAACACCTCTGTGCTGTCATATCTCCTGTTGTACCACTCAAACCAAATGCTCAGTACTGATTTCAGAAGGAGCTGTGTGGAATGACAAAGGAAATATCAACGTCTTCTAGCATCATTTTTGTTAAGTGTTGAGATGCCACCAAGTATTAGTGGATTGCTTTTGTGGATCTGGGTTACTTGCTCAGAGGGAAGCATATGGTTGAAAGGTCTGCACTACCCACCTTGCTTCTTTAATGAAGAGAAATGGATGTTACTACCACCTGTTTATCCTGCTTATCCTGATAGCAGGGCAACATTGATCTTGTCAGAACTGGCCATGCAGCTCATACTGCTTATATGAGATACACTCTCCATTTATGTACTGCATTGGGCACCTTCAAAAATGGCAGCACACAAAGCAAAATCTCTTTTGTGTTGTTGAAACCAGTCTCTTAATCACACACTATCTGTCTTACATTTTACCTGCTGTTTGAAACCAAAAATCTTGGGAAAAGACAAAGGTCAACTATTTCTCTTCTGTTATAGCAGAGGATGCTGTGTCTCTCTGGGTGCGCAGTGTGAGCTGGAAACCTGTTGCTTCTTAAAATCATGACCTTGTGGAAAAATGGAAACAGGAAAAATGGAAAGAGGTATTGAAACATCGGCTTTGTCAAAGATAATCCCAAAGGCAAACTCTTCTAACATTTTCTGTCTTTCCACACATCCTCAGTGTGGCATTTCCTGAAGATGATCAACTACTAGGCGCAAAATTTGTGTGAGCACCAGCATCTGTATGTTATGTCATAAAATCTTGTCTGCACACGCAGAAACACAGAGAAGTAATGGTACATGGAGAGGACCCCAAATAATACCCTGTTCTGGGTCATCCCAGGATCCTTCAACTTACCATGAACCTGTCTCCACGACCCCAGAGGAGAACAGAGCCCCTTGGCATGTGGGAACACAAATTAAGGATTCAGAGGAAGGAACACTCTGTGTGGGCCGCTCTCAGGACTGTTCCAGATGTACCAATGAGGTGTATATGTGTGTTCTGTGTGCACATGCCTACTGGATATATCTGCTCAGCCTTGCTGCTGTTTGACTTATGGCATGAAGCTGTGGCAGCTCACCTCTCTTGGGCTGCTGGATTCAGCACAGTATAGATTCCCCATACATCATAATTTGTCTTTAAAATGAGGTTGGGCAGATTCTTCTCATAGAGCCATACACAGGATAAATGTCCATAAACTCAAATCAAAATAAATGGGAGAAAAGTCCATATAGTTTGCTTCTGCCGCATCACATCTTATTTAAAGGGCAACAAATATTTAGATAATCAAATTTAAATTTGACCAGGAAACTCCAAAACACACATATCCAAGTTGACAGTCAAACACTGGCACCATCTTTATTTTGTCTCATTGAGTAGATGACTATCCCAGCAGTTCTGTGCAACCTGCATTGTGCAAATATGGTCATCCACCAAATTTTGCAGAATACAGCATACAATTTCTGAAGCAACTGTTTCCCAAAAGCTCCCACGAAATTTATCTCTTAGTTGAGAAATCTAATAGAAAGACAGTACAGTTGGGTATTTTGCTGTTTTTACTGGCCAGATTTCAGAGGTTAAATCACATGTTTGATGGTATTCACATTTGTATCCAGCGTAGTTTTTCTGGTGGCTATGAGCATACTTCTAAGAGTCTTGAACACAGACAAGACTTTTATTTTAAATATTCTTGGGTAATAGAAGAAATTGGTCTGAGGTTTAACTTTGCAGTGTTTCTTGCTGACTTGCAAAACTTAAAATGTTACTAATATCTGTGTAAATTTTTTAGGAAGACCAAATTATTCAAGTGAGACTGTTTGAAACAGAACCATGAAAATATTTTTTTCTTACAGCAGTGTTATAACTGGAGATGGGAACATGAAGAAATGGATAATTAAACAGTATAGCACCAAACCCAAAAAAATCATAAAATTTAATTACCACCTACTAAGACAGAAAAGAACTTCAAGATTATTTTTATTCTAATTAATTTCCTTCTGTTTTTCTGTATCCTCTTCTTGGAAAGAAGAAAAAAAAAATTAGTATTTTCTTAGTCTTCTGTCAGTGAATCACTGTGTTGTAAACATGCTTTATTTCTCCCATGCAAGAATGGACCTTTTTAATATTTATGTATTCTCTTATACCAATCAAAATCAGAGCTATTAATTATCACAATTATAATTAATTATTCTGTTACGGGTTATGTAAAATTAAAAAGTTTTTAAATATCCTTTTTTCATCACTCGTGTATCATTTCCTCTGCTAAGAGCTGTTCTACCAACTAAATGCATAATAATTGACTGAATTTTTGATCTGTGTTCAGGATTTTGAGTGAGTGACTACATAGCCATTTCTCTCTACAGCGTGAAGACAGAGATATCTTTTAGTTCTGTCTGACACAAATCCAATTTTGTTAAAAAACCCCACCATTTCTTTCACCTGTTATAGTGTAGACACAATCTATGTGTATTTAATTCTAAATACAGTTTGAACAGACGCTATGATTAAGAATTTAAATGCGGAGAAAAGAGAAAAGTAAGATTATTACAGAAACCAAATCTTACATTCAGTGAGATATCTGTAATTTTATTTATATTAGTGCAATGACCCCAAATAATCACAGCATTCAGTTCCAAGATACCTTTTAACATCTTTAAACCGTTGTCCTGTAAGAGTTTTCATTTTTAAAGATAGAAGTGGAAAAAACCCCACTCATTCTGCTTTTCCAAAATCAGTACATTATTTTCCTGTGTAAATAATAACAATAAAAGCAATTATTAGCTTTAATAAGATTTATTTTAGCTCATCTGATGCTTTAAACATGATTCCTAACATAGTGGGCCATAATCTCAACTTGTGCATATTGGACCTTAGACTGTGAAAATGTAAAGGCACTTTTTTCAGACACTTTTGTTTCAAAATCCTCTCCTGAATGCCTTCATTTTACATAATAGTAACCTAGGGAGTGGGAAGACTCTTCAGTGTTTGGAGACATGTCTCTTGTTGTACTTACCCTCATTTTATGTCAGTTTAAATCCACCAACGAGTAGAGCTGCTCTGTAAGTACAGGTGATAACAAAATTTAACCCAACAGTTCATCCCTTATTTTGATCTTCATGTATGATCTACTTAGTTGTTTTCCTCTGCACAGCAAGCTGAGGATACACAATCAGATGAGTCTGTTGAAACTGATGGCTCTCAGGAAGGACAGACTTTGTCATACTCACTTTTTGTGGTATAGACTCTTCTCTTTTATGCTGTTCACCACTGAGGGGAAGACCTATGTCTCCAAAAACAGCACGGAACAAATACCATCTGTAATCTTAGCATTACTGACACAGTGATGCTGCCAGAGGTGTGATGAGGAGCGATTTTTCTGCTTACTAGCAGAGTAGATGATATTCTTCCTGTTAAAGGGTGAGTGAATACGAACCATGACTCATATATGTGTTTGTGTTCACAAGAATTAAGAGGAAAAGAGTCTTTGTTCCCTGATCATCCAGAATGGGAGAAGATTATGATGTGCTTTGGCTCATTTCTGGTAGAGGATGCCCAGGTTTCCATCCCACAGAAACTAAGATGAAGCAGCATGAGAGGAAGCTGATGTACATCATTGTAATGGTAATGGTTTAAAACTGAAGAAGGGTCAAATTAGATTAGATACAAGGGAGGAGTTTATTACAATGAGAGTGGTGAAACATTGGAACAGGTTGCCAAGAGTGGCTGTAGATACCCCATCCCTACAGACATTCAAGATCAGCTTGGACAGGGCTCTGAGCAACCTGATCTACTTGCGTATGTTGCTGTTCATTGCAGGGGCGGTTGGACTAGATGACCTTTAAAGGTCCCTTCCAACCCAACTTATCTATGATCAGTATTCATCCCAGTAAAGGACAACACAGGATGTGGCCTAGGTACTGGTGGCTAGAAGATCTCTTGCAATTACCAGTTTAGAAATATCCCTGAAGACCTTGTCTATGCCTGAGGCACATTGGTAGCTCTTCCTTCACTAGCACATCCATCTGTCTTAGGGAGAGGGAGGAATCAGACCTACTAGTTTTTCCACATAAATTGCAACTCAGAAGTATGCCAATATAATATATCAACTTCCACGTGTATACTGAGCCTTAAAAAGAGAGTTTCTTTCTTTTTTTTCCCTTCTCGTTTCTTTTTCAATGCAAGGGATTCAGTCCCTACCACGCACTTGTACCCTTCATTTAGCATATTTTAGACAGGGACCCCTTGCCTTTGGCAGTCTGTTCTTGCTGATTTGTTGTTACAGCCCTCTTGGGATGGCCTGGGCTCCATCATGAATTCTATCTTTGGCAGCTGTGATATGACTAGGTGAGAGAGAAAAGGCTTGTGTCTTCAGCTACGTCTCAGATATATGGTGACTGTCTAAAGTCTACATATTGCCTTACTGGCTGCAGCCCTCTTGAGCGTGTAACTGATTTCCCCTGTTTGCCTGGGCACTTTGTACTGCTCTGCATGACTCATTACTTGCACTGAAGGTCTGCCTGAAGCAGTAGTCTACAAATCAGGAATTACAACTGGAAGCAGAGTGATAGTAAGAGATATAAGGGAGTGTTGTATGGAAATGCAGTTGTTTTTTACTGTATCTGCAGCTGTGTGTCTGGAGGCAAGCAAGAGAAGCTGCAGTCACAAACAATTTGGAAATGAAGCTCATGGTCTCTAGTAATGACTAAATCCTAATAGGCAAGGCGCAATAGAGATAGCACTTGGAGGCAGAAATATATGGTTTACAATCTGTGTAGCTATTTATATAATTTAACGTGGTGGGGGTGGAATGATATCCCTTCAGCAATATAAAGAATAGTCACATAAAGGTCCAAGAAATAAATGCTGAAAACGCTTCAGATGAAGACTGGAAGCATTTCACTTCCCTGGGAGTTTTCTAGTGAGTATTTTCACAATGTGTAAATAAAATTTGTCTATAAGGACACATCATATATGACCCTCTATTCATAAGGCTGATGCATTGCAAACTGTTGGGAAACAGTGTTTCAGTATATCAAATAAATGCCTAATCACTACCTATGCATTATGTACAGCTACTTCATGTTGTCGACAAAAAGACTCAGAATTTATAGAGGCTTTTACACTCTTTTTTTTTTTTAACTAATGAAGAAATAATTTGATGGATTCATTCCTCATTTTCAATGGTGGAGCTGCAACTATGCAAGTTACGATTCAATTAAGTGGCAGTCTATGTAGAATAAATTACTGTTATCTACTTATGAGGTTTTAGATTTTCTGCAAAACTTCACCAAAGGACAAAAAGTCTTGGAAATTTTGAAAATTTTCATCAAAGTGGGTTTCTAAGGTGTCCAGTTTTGCAGTCCTTCCTGATTTTGTAGAGTTTTCACTGTGGAATTATTGAATTGTAAAATGCTGGTAATATTCCTATTTTAATTCTGACTTTTAAAACTAACTAGTTGCTTATATAGTATCAACTGTGTAAATGGGTATACTTTTTTAATTTAGGCAACAGGCTAAATCAACAACATCTGAATACATGTACAATATTAGAGATCGATAGGAGAGATCGATAGGAGAGATCGATAGGAGAGATCGATATTAGAATTTATTAAAATATGACCGTATGTAAGAATTGATATGATTCTGTTCGACCACTGTCTTGCACCAAAGAAAACAGAGATGTTCCTATCCCCAGCATAATAACATCTTCATTGTAGTACATTTTTTTCTAAGCATTGTCTCCCAAGACAGTACTGTGCTCTCACCAGACTTCCTCTAACATTCTCTTCAGCTTCAGGCAAAAGCAGTAATAAATGATAAGACTTGGGTGGTGTACAGCTAAATACTAAACCAAACTGCATCTTCTCATCTTTGACAGTTGTCTCCTCTCTGATCTTCAGCAATTATTCAGATTGATTGTAGGTAAAATTACATGTTATGAAAAATGTGATGCATATGTCTACTGTTTCAAAATAAATTAATTTAATCAAAATATTCAGTTGCATGGGACTCTTAAGATCTTTGGTCTAAACAAAGGTCTTCTAAAGCTAATTAAGAACATTAAGGTAAAATTTGCTTTACTGGAAACAGTATCTCTACCAGAAGACCTTTCAAAGTGTCTATACTTTGAAAAATGTTAGGAAAAAAAGGTTTAAAAGTTATTGATTTAAGACCAGGTCCATGCTAGAATCTTTTTACGTTACGGTGATACTAGTTGCAGGCTGTGAGAGTATGAAGCCTGGGAGGAGAAGGAGTATCTTTCTTAGAAAAACTTTTGTTAAAAAAAATTATATACATTTTAATACGTAAAACTTGCCTATTTTTGTAAAGCTATGTCAGTTCACCTAAAAAATTACTCTATTGACTAAAAAAAATCACAATACTTAGCAGTACAGTTTCCTATAATATTTTTTGTTGTAAAACCTAATGTAAACACAATTATACTGGGGGAAAAAAGATTTTTGCTGGTGCATTTCAGTTTGTTGGAGTGAAGATGGATATGTTACACGACCTAAAGATGTATATAACTTAGGAACGTCTCTTCTTACAGCTGTAAAATGTATCTTTTTATAATCCACCTAAGGCAATGATCTTTCATTTCCTTTCACTTCTCTTTTCGTTTCCTGAGATCATCCCAATTTATTTAGATTTGAGTAGTTCTCATGGCAGTTATGCTTCCAAGACTTTTATAACCCTGGTCCTTTGCTGAAATCACAATATATCAAGAAGTTGATGGCTTCTCAAACAAACTTCTTCTAGATGGAAAGCCTTTCTGTGGAGAAGTTAAAGGAAGTTATTTAAAACGTTTCAGCAGATCAATGATGTGGCAGTGCAGAAAGTTTCAACTACAGAGGGATTTACTGATCAAAAGTAAAAGCTGAACTTTGTGCAGAGTTAAATAAAAGTTCTTAGAAGAGAAAGGCTTATTTCTCATTCCAGTAAACAAGTTAGTGACTACATTCAGCACAAGTATAAATTTCCTGTAGGCCTTAAAAAATAGCTCATGTGGCAAGTATCAGTTCATTTTGGAGACTCTAAATATGAATTAAACCTGTGCAATGTGTGACAACAACAAAGAAATGGTAAAGAAACCCCAACAACAGTCTAGCTTTCACATCCTTCAGTGTGACAGATACCTTAAGAAATGAGTGAGTATACTTGCTCAGGGAGGTATCGAGGGACCTCACCTGAAATCTCATTGAACTCCTCTTCCTTTTCTGAGGGGACGTGACAATTAATTTTAACCTCATTCTTAAATTTAATGGAAAAGGTGATTTTTCACTTGCGTTTGAAGGGATCCCAAAGTCTTTCCCCCTTACCCCATACCAGGTCTTTGGCCAGCTGTTGAGCCCAGAGTGAGGGCTACGCTGTGCTGCCCAACTTTGCTGTGCTCCCAGCTTGGCAATCCACATGCAGGTCTTCCTCCTTGTACAAGGCTTTGTGGGAGTAGGTGGAAGCCTGGGCTGGATTTACAGCTAAGTTTCAAGAGGGAAATTAGCTAATAGACATGCGCAAACATTTTCCTCTCCTACTGCATGTAATTTTGTCTTAATAGGTATAATATATTAAAATTATGAAAAAAGCCATATTAAATTGCCATAAGAAAATTTTAAAAATATTATTTATTATATTGGTGTTATTGTCATTATGATAGTTACACAAGACTGAGTAAAGAGAAGGTAAGCAGTATCTTTGATAACAAAAGAGTCATAACCATAATTAGTAATGCAAGGAAAAAAGAGGGGGGAAATGAAGAAAAATATTTTTGGGTGAAGATTCAGTTTCATCCAAAACATAAACAATTTTTTTTTAACTCCACAGAAGAACTCGGATGACTAAAAAAAGGTCCTGCTTTTGTCCAACAATAACAGTTACTTACGAAAATACTATTTCTCTCTATACACCCACCTCACTATTATTTTTACAAGAGGAGTAAACCAGAAGCATTCTAAAATAGTACAGTTAGTTGTGCTGTTCCTTGAATTTATTTATAGAAAGTATAACTACATTCAAAGCAAAAAGAGAAGGTAGTTATATTGCAGTCAAATATGCAAACAAAAGCACTAAGCAGCTCTTATGTGGCAAACAGGATGCTCCTTTCCATCCACTAGATAGAGCTAGGGGACTTTGGGTATCGGCAAAGCTCTTGGCATGACACACCTGTCATATCTGCCAGGAGACCTGGTGCTCCTCGGCCCTGGAGTGAAAATGTAAACAAACACAAATTCAGACCTGAGTAGGTTATGCTGTTTGAAAGCTCATTTTGTGTCATATGTTGAATGCTGTGTTGGGGAGAGGGAAATAAAAAGTGGCAGTTTTCTTCTTTTATTCTTTTAGGTTTTTGTGATTTTTTTGGTAAGATACAGCTTATGTGTATTATCTTTCTTCATATTAATATGGGCATTTCTGACTCAAATCTTACATCAGATATACCTTCTTGCCTTATGTGGCAAAATAACTAAGAAAAGAAGTAATTTAACCATTGAAATTTGACGTCCCTCATTGTTAGAGTTTATTGCCTTGGCAGTAAGTTAGTATTTTACAAAAATTTGAAACTAAACATTATGTTCTGAGATTTTGTATTTTTGTAAAATGTGAATTTTGGACCTTACAGCAGTGGTTTGTCTTTTTTTTTTTTTTTTCCCTTGTCAGTGTTCTTGCTTTCCTTAAGGAACAAGAGGATAAGACTGAATTAGGATCAAACCAATAAAGCCCCGTAGATATGAATACAAAAAGTGTAACTTCTCTAATGATGCAACTGAGCTAGGGAAATAGATTTTCATTGATTTTTTTATACCGTCTTAGGAAGGTTTTTTTAAAATACCATTTGCCATTACATTTTATTGAATTAAATAGAATGCTTCAAAAGGCTCTATTTTGAAACTGTAATCGTCTCTTATATTTGACAGTGCTTTCCCAAAAGATGCTACACTTGCAAAGGAAAAGCTGGCACAATATAATCATGATTGAGTAATCCATCTCTCTTAGGGAGGGCTGAGGCTGCAGGAGGCAGATGGAGATGAGGCTCTGCCTGGTCAGCTGGCCTGCTCTTTGGATCCAACTTATAAAGCTTGCAACAAGGCCATGAAAGCAACTAGGGACAGGAAAAAAAAAGTAGACATTTGAAAGAAAATGATTAGTGGAATGCTTGGGAAAAATGAAGTATTCCTGTGTAACTACATTTCTTTTTTTACCCCCTCCTTTGATTTTATTTCTTGTGTTTTACAGAAGAACTGCCTGCTTGGGGGAAGATGGAAAGGGTAGGCATGAGAAGGCAAGGGAGCTAAATCCTTTATCTGTGGGCAAGAAGAGGGGGAAAAAGGGGATAGATGAGAAACTTTCCCCCTGAGAAAGAATACTGAGTGATTAAGGAATCCAAGTTCTCTCTGTAGAACAGCATCATCCTACATTTGAAGGTTTTTCTTCCTTGTCTTTTGAACTGGTTGGCTTTGGCTATCTTGTTTGCTCTAGGGATGATGCTTCTGTAAACAAGCTTGACAGGCTTTAAAGCAAGAGTTACAGCATATGGAGTGCAAAATGTTGAGGAAGACAAAAGCAGATTCTAAATTAGGATGGATTTCCATCTCTTTCCAACTCTTCAGTGAAGAAGGGGAATGAACATTTCATATTTCCCATGGTAGGTTCTGCACATTGTACATTATTTTTGATGATCATAAAAGAAAAACTATATATGGCTGCCATGTAGTAGAAGTATGGTCTCTTGCTGATAAAAGGAGAGAACTTAAGTGTGCTGTTTCATGAAAAGAACATGGGTTTTAAGTGTTTTCAAGTACAGTCTCACTCCTTGCATGTGGTTAACTGGGGGATTGAGCAAGATAACAACAAATGGCCTCTACGTTTTTATTCTCAGGTCAGTGTCTACCATATTAAAGTTTTTGCAAAATCACACTAATGAGTGGAAAATCACACAGGAATGGAATTAATGTTAGTATTAAATAAATGCCTACTCCCTCACATTCCTCCAGAGGGTTTGCCAGCACAAATTTCCTTTACAGCTTTCTTAGCAAAATCCTTCTCTTGAAATAACCATGTGTGCAAACACACACACACGCGCACATTAACTTCTGACACCTAACAGCAATTGCTTGAACAAAAAGCATAGTATTTAACACAGCGCTAAGAATTTCAGTCACTAGACTTTAGATTGGCAAGTAGAACGGTGATGCAGGATTTCTGCTTAAGGAAATTTGCATCAAATCTTCTGCTAACACATGTATTTCTCATGTGAGATTGGCAGTGGTTTCCATTGCCAATTTACTGACATAACAAACCCTCCTAGGAGCCAATGTGTACTTACCTGTGTTTTGGTCCTCAATATTTCATGAATGTGCTAACTGCAAACTGAATTGCTACTGCCAAGATCAGAGACATTCACACCCCTCCTTAGTGGCTGAGATGGAGATGCCCTTTTCAGTCAATGAGTTCAGTATTTATTTGTTTCATTTCCATCCAGCTTTTTCATACTTTCCAGAACCTTATGCTACGTATCCTAGTAAGCCTCAGTGACCCTGCTAAACAGGGTCTTTCCATTGTCCCAATTTCTCCATGTCTAGCCAGACATAAAAGACTTTGCTCATTAGTTCTAAATGAGACAAGTGGTTCCAATATTCTATCAGGCTTACCATTATATAGACACATAGGAAATTTTACTTTATTTTATTTTTCATAAACATTCCAAGATGCTTTCAGACATTTTTCCATATTTTTCCAATTTTTTAGTTTGCAGATCAGTATAATCCCAGTTGATTAAACTGTGTAACTCAGATGACATTCTTGAATATCTGTGGAAGAAACCAACAATTAAAAGAGTATTAAATTGACATAGCATGTTTTATTTTGCAAAGCTGTTTTATCAAGCTAAATAATACTTCTTCATCTCTATGTTTCTTCTGCTATTCAGTTCTACTTTCCTTTAGGTCTAAATAAATTTTGAATTATCTTAAAAAAACCACAGTATAGGAATCAATAACTCCCAGAATTCAGACTGAGCTAGTTTGAGTAATTTCTTTCCTCCATTGAACTAGTTCTGTTGGGCATCAGCTTCACTGAAATTGGAACATGTGGCTTATGGAAGTTGAGACATGGACTATATCGGCCTTGGTCCTTCCAGCATGAAGTGGACATCAGTCATCTCACCTCAGATGTATAAAGTGTGCATGTCTACCTCTAACCTAGTTGTCCTTGATTTTCATACATCTGACCTGCTTTGAACCTTCTGATTTCAGGGTCAGCATTAAATGAATTGTCCTCTAGTGTACCTATTTTCTCTCTTTTCAACATAAAGATATCCCACAAGATCTAGCTGACATTCAGACATTCATATTGTAGGCATCTTCATTTGGACAGATTAATCCTGCCCATCTAATCTACCTGTGTATTTTATGTGAACATGACAAGAATAATGCCATTACAGTCAATTGCTGAAACCAATATGTAAAAACTCAGCCAGTACTATTTTTGCTCCAGCAAATTCTATTTAGCACTTATTCATTACTGAGTTACCCAGTACACATGTAAGATACCATAACTTTCCTTATGAAGCCAAATGTATTCAGACTGGAGACCTGATATTTTGATCAATAATGGCAATTCAAATAAAAAGTGTGTTTCTTTTTAGATTATACATGTCCTGTTAAATTATCCTCTACCTCACATTGCTGGAAAAATGTCAGACAAGACATTAAAAGGCACACAAAACAATAAGGCTCGGAATCACCCTATTTTCCAAATACTCAGGTTTTCAGCTAGAAAAGGCACTTCCTGGCACTTTTCTTCTTATTCTTAATATTTATAATGATTTGCAACGTCATACAATTGATTGATCTTCAGCAAAGAGTGCTTTGTTTTGCTTATGTGTGTCTTTTCTGTGGTAGTTAACCTAGGCTCTTGCAGAAAGTGAAAAAGTTACTGTGTAGAAAAAATGCAAAAGAAGTATTTTTGTCTTCCACCACATCTTCTTTCAATTTTTGTTAATACTGTTATGATCCCATTATTAAAATTATTAGAGAAATGCCTGTCTCAAATTAAGGTGTAAACAAGACCATGTGTTGAAGTCAATAGTATGGATTTTATTTAACAGGGGTTCAAGGAAGGAGAGACAGACAGGGGAAAGGGGGTTGGGCAGGGAGAGAAGGAGAGTGGCAGAGAAACAAATTAAGCAGAAGAAGGTATCACCACTCTGTAAATTCCAAAAACATTCCATTGGTCCTCTTCTTCTGGTCTTCTCAGTCGTTGCAGGTTATATCTGTCAAGTGTGGGGGGAAAGAATCCACAAAACTCTCATTTCATGGGGTTTATATTGTGTGCAGGCTACATGGAAATGCACCCTGTACCTCCCCTGGATGATGTAATACTGGATCGTGGGACATTTCATGGGTCTTTAGCCCCTTCTAAGATGTTTCAGCTGTCTCTTATGTCAGTGTAGTTGAATCAGTCAAGGCCTCTTAAGGTCCATCATCCCAGATGAACAGCTCTGGCTACCTGTGAATGTCTTTGGTGCTTCCCAGAGGAGTTTCACAGCTGAGTCATCATGTAAGGGAGGACATTGGCATGACAAGAAGGACTATCCAACCTTGCAGGAATTGCCTCTTATCAGTCTCTTCCCTGGAGTCCAGTCTGTAGCTGCAGGTGTGCACACCCTTCTGCACCTGGGAGGCCACTCTGTGCATCACCAGCAAAGCAGCCATCCAAGGGTGTGAGCCACCAGCACCAGTCTCTTACAGCAGGTGGTCAAATGTCAGCAGTTCAATCTCTTACGTTGGTGGATACATTCTTCTCCTTTGACCTGGGGTAGTTGGTCAGTGGTACCTCCTTATCTCAAGGTCCTTTTGCAGACCAAATTTACAGGCATATTTAGGGAGGGGTGGGCATCAGTAGGTGAGCAACTGTTTCTTTGCAACTTGCTACAGTGGACAAAAGTATTTTGGTCATCTTAATAATGTTTAAGCCATTAACCATTTCAACCTCTGACAAATACTTCATACAATGATAAACACAGATTTAAAGGTCTGTATTTACTTTTAAATATTTAGAAGATGAAGCAAACTACCAAAATCTAGTGTGGAATTCAACCTTTTTTTTCTTCAAAACAAAACTTGACAGAGGTATCCAATTAACCATGCAACATGCAAGTTGCTGTTAGCACTTCCCTAGTCAAAGTCACAGTGTTCATAACATCACTGTAGCATAGGTTTTGAATTCCCTGTTAAAATTACCACAATATGTGCTCACCGTGTTTCAACTCTGTTTGTCTTAATCTCTTGGGAAAAAAGTAATCCAGTTACCCCTGTCACTCCAGAATTCTTGATTATGGCTTAACGAATCGTTATAAAGATGCAATATTTCACCCACGAAGCATGAGTGTAATGTTTCTCTCACAGGTGTGAAAGTGTATTACAGGTTTTGAAGGGTTTTTTTTAAGGTGACTGAAATGTCCAGTTCACAGAGATGACCTGTTTTATTTGCTCTGTCAGGAATTATTGCAATTTTTAAATTCAAACAAGTGAACTTTCGGAAGTTGGCATGCTGTTGTGCCTGGGTGAAGCAAGGATGAGGAAGGTAGATGATTCAGAGGATAGGCTGAGGCCAATCTGAACTAGGATTTATGCTTCCAAGTGTTCGAACATCATTGTCATGAAAGGGACCGTAAATTAACTGTTCACACTTATTAAGACAATGAGAAAGTGCTTTGAAAATGATGTCTTCCAAAGGTGCAATGCTCTGCTCCCAAATATGGAAACCTCAGGACTGTAAAACTCATCTGTAAATCGTTCTGTGACATAAGAGGGAACTACATAAAACTCATTCTTTTAAAAAGCCATGAAAATATTTTCTCTTTTCACTTTCCCCGTGTTTTTTTGTTCCAAGAAGCTGCAAAGTGAGACATGAGCTGTACTGTATTGTGGGAGAGCCAACAGCAGCCAGTGCCATGAATAATGAATGAAAAACCTTAGAAGAACTCACTTTAGTGGCTGGCTTGATTGCAAATAGAAGAGAGGGGTGTAGGATCCAGGAAGATTAACGTCCATTTTTTCTTCTGACAAAGACTATTTTTCATTTAATGTGTATATTTTTTATCTTCTATTCCTGAGTAATTCTGGTACATTGGTTTCCAAATATACACTTTTCAGAGTATCAGGGAGTATTGCACAATGTAGCAGCAATGCCACTACTACACAATATTACTTTAAAGTAGCAATTGCTTTTTAAATAATTTCTGTTATGTTAAAATGAGATTACTAGTTATATTTTTGAAAATTTGGGGATTTTTTTTTGTTGTATGTTTCTTTTATTTGCTACATTGATAATTCTAGGGAGAAGTGGGTTTTTTGACTTTTTTATAATTCAGGGCTGGTTTTAAATTTTTTCTATTTGCAGATAATTAAGGACTTTTCAGTATAAAGACAGACAATTTGAAACATTTTGTCTACATTTAGTGATGTATAGCATACATGAATTTCCTTATATTTTTTGTAAAATTTCTGTGCTGGACTTGCAAGCAGTTTAAATGTTTCAGAGAATAAATTGTTATGTTTTATTTAAATAATTGATTATATGATTGATTAAATTACAAAGTAGATTACATTATTTAATATTATGTACTACTATTTCTGTTGATATTGAAATACAATCAGTGAAAGTATAATCAAAATGATAATAAATTTTGATTAAGCCATAGTTCCCGCTGACTTCAGGAAAAGGCACTTGCATGATTCTTTATTTTTCTTGTATTGAAATGCATATCAGGGCCTGAGAAAGTTAAGAGAAGATTTCTTTGAAAATCTGAATCTGCTTCTAAAAATCTCATTTGCAAAGCCATTGTTGAACATCCTGGTTATAACCTGATGCCATATTCTTATTTGATGGGAGAGTAAAGCCAGTATGTGTTATGAACATTACATATTTCATGAATTCCGGTTTGATTTTATGAAAAAAACACTGAAGTTGAGATTCTGGAAGAGCTTGAAGAAATTACAAGAGAAATGTAGATTGTTCAAGAAACAGAAACACACAAGAGCTATTTTTACCTACAGAACCTGTAGGGAAGAATAAGAATGGCAGCATGTGAGACCTTACTCTGATTTGGGGGAGGAAATGAGGATTTTTTGTCTGGCATTTAAAAATAATAATTGAGAACTGCATGGAGTTATTCAGTTGTTTTGTCTGCTACTAGCGAACACTGAAAGCTGGGTTAAAACTCTCATTATAGACGTATTGGGGACAAGAAAACTAACAAATTTATTGAAAAATTTGAGTCTTAAAAACTCTGAAAGTAATTATGTAGCATAGGTGTCTGCAATGTCGAGGAACTCAGTGAAAGAATTAAGGAGAGCTCGTTCCATCCTATGATCCTTAAAAGCAGACGCATGTGCCAGTGACATTAGAAAAATGAAAAAAAACAAAATTTCATCCTGTTGTAAAGGTCCTTTCTTGACAAGGTTAGTGCTAATCTGTGTTGGAATACTTTTAATCAACTGTTTTCAAAAGCAACTCTTTCTAGAACACAAAGAAAATCTCTACCTTTCCAGAGCTATTTTTATATTGTACACACCGTTCAGTTCTTACGCAGAGCATGACAGAGCATAATATATTTATTCTACTTTTCCATATTATTTATCACGCTATCGCAGGACTTACGTGATATGGATGATATGATAGTCTACATAGTTCAGAAAAGAGCTAATTTAAAAAACAGAGTTGGTTCCAGTTGGTCTAGTTGGCTGGGATTTCACAATGGACTTTCCTCAGCCTACTCTCTGTGGTGTGTTTTTGTTGTGCACTTCTGCCAGCATGACTTGCATACTTTTCCAGCCAGCTGACTCAGGCCACTCATTCTGACGAAAACTAGTGCAGAAAATAATTTTTTTTACTAGGACCAGTAGGATGCAGCTTATGTGTGCCTCATAAGGGCTTGTTCTGACACAAGAAAAAGATTGGGAACTTACAGCCAAGCATAAGGTGAGAATAAATTGGCTTAAACTAGTTTAAGATTTCTGCAAAACAGCCAACTGATCTTAGAGGGACAAATTTTTCAGACACAGTACTTCATTATTATTCTAACACTTTATTTTCACCTTTCTTTTGCTACAAAGTGCTGAATTATTTTGTAGCATTTTTAGTACTGAATACACCAGAGTGCCTGATATGCCACAGAAGATACCGACTATAGTTCCAATAACACTGGCAGTTACTCAGCTTTCTTTCTTTGAGTGGGAGCTAGATTAAGATTCATCAACAGTTCTTATATGTTTAAAGAATAATAATAAATTTGGCATTGAAATGTCTTTTTATTTTTTTATTTTTTTTTTACTGCGGTCTGAATACAAATTTCAGATGGAGAGGTGAAACTATGAATATCTCTCATATGTATTAATGCCAGTAATTCTACAATTCTCACTCTATAGAAAGCACTGTTGTAGAATTCAGATGTCAAAATCCAACAGAACTGGTTATTTCCCTCAACCACTAGCCATAAATATTATAATTACATGCAGAAGCCCCTTTTTGTCTAGTTGTGCATTTTCCAGTTGTTTGAATTTATAAGTCAAAGCATAATTGTCATGGGTTCAGGTGGCTGGGGTTTTGGTAGTAGGGGGGCCATGGAGGTCAAAACCATGACAATAATTAAACACCTAACTCTTTTCTCATCTGAATGTAACCAGAATACAAAAACTTTAATTTAGCTCTATTATTAATTAATTAATTAAAATATTTTAGATTGTAGGGAAGGATGGTACTTATAACTGAGATTTTCAGTACATCAGGTACAATGAATAGGTCTTTTATCTAGGGCTGAAATGCAGCAGAACTAAACTGGTAAGAAAAAAATCTTCATTGCAGATACATTTTTTCCATATGACTGACTGTCAAAACCAGACTCTGTCCAAAATAAAAGCAAATATTCTTATTAATTATTTAATAGAAATGTTAAATGCTATTGCTTAAAAAAATCTCGTTTGAATGTTTATTTTGCATTGATTAGAGATCAAATGTGTGAAATTAAATAATTTCTAAATTTAAATGCCTTATATTCTTATATTCATGTAGAATACTCTGGGTTGCAATTACTAGCAGATATATACAGAAGAGGCAAAACTAATGCATGCTTGGGTTTGGTCTCTCTAGATTTGAAGTATTACCTGGGTTGCAGAGACAGTCTAAATTCTGGTTTCACTTTTTTTGTATGACAAAGTAACAACAGGAAATATTTGTTCTTCATGCAAGCATTTCTCGTAAAACCTACTGTAGTAGACAAGATCTAATTGTCTATTAACTACCAAAATTCCCCACAAACCTTATTTAGGATCTGGGATGTCAATAGGGATCTCTTTGTTTCTGTGTTCTGAAAGCACTGGGAGATTTTGTTCACATGAAAGTTTGTTCTGTTAGGGATGATTCAAGGCAGACATTTTCTGTATAAATTTTGATCCTTCTTAAGTATTTATTTTTCTAAAATTTAGTTATATTACAAGTCTTTTTGATTCTTCAGCCTGATAAATATTCTGACAATTTTTCATAAACATTCAATTTCTCAGTGAGAAGCATGTTTTAGTTTTTCCTTCTAACTAGTGTCTCTGTTGGGCTGACTCTGTGCCCTGTTGCAGGACTGGTTCGTCCCTAGGGTATGCTAAAGATTTTGCTGTAATACCCTGTCTGAAGTGGAACCTGTTTGTTCTACATGGTGGTTACCACTGAATATTCATGTTGCATTGTATAACCAGACTTGCCGGTTTGAAATTACACTCAGCAACAAAGCACCGACATTCGAAACTGGTATCTGAAACCCATTCTGTCCTTGCAGAAGCCATAATAGTCACAAACCTTTTAGCTTCTTTATAAATCAACAGCAAATAGCAGCTGGAAATTGTGGTATTTCAATAAATTTTAAAAATGTTAACTACTTAACATATGGAGTCTTCTTGTTTGCAAAACATGCGGTATAATTTTCTCAAATTGCTCTCCCCAGCAATGGTGTTATAACAAGAGGTTCAGTTTTCTAGAGCTTAATACTGTACATATTCCATTATTTTTAACCTTGCCACTGCTGGACCCTTTGAGCAACAAGTCTATATTCATGGATGTAAACAGGGTCCTATATTCTCCTCTGTGGAACTCAGGCCTCTGAATCAGTAGACATAGATCATATATGTCACGGGGTAAAACTGCTCAAGTCTCATGATTTAAATCAAATAGGGATCAAAGTGTTCTATTGATTAATTAATGGCACAGTAAAGTGACAATCAGCGAACTATACATTCAGGATCAATACTGGTGACAGAACAGATAAACCACTGTCCCAGAGGCTTTAAATACGTTAATATAACCCCACAGATTTCCAAACCCCCTTGTGTAGGTGCCCTTACATGCACCTTTGCACCCTCTGGCAGTTCAGGCAACCTCCCTCCCCTCTGTGTGGTTGCAGGTGCCCTGCCTGGGCCCCAGGACAGGTGCCCCACATGGTGTTACGTCCATGCTGAGCAGGAGTGCCCCCACACCCCCTGTGCTGTGGGTTCCTGGCAGGTGCAGGCTGCTCCTGCACCCCACGGAGACCTGCTGAGCTTGGCCCAGGGATGGGGATCCTGTGGGGTGATGGCAGTGCCATCAGGGTTTTCCAGCTCCAAGACCTCTCCCAACACATTATAGAAATTGCCATTTCTTTTACACTACTTTTCAGGCAGTTTAATTTGATCAATGGTTGTCCTGGAGTTCCTCCTTAGTGTTATCAGTTTGGGGCAAAGGCTCTCCCAGGGAGGTCTGGCTGTCCCGTCACAAACACTGACCCACACTCACATACTGTACTGAGCGTAAGTGTCAAGGTGTTGGTAGCAGGGGGGCTGCTTAGCGACATCCCTGTCTTCACCTCCCCCAGAAACTTTTTCATCTTACTTCCTCACCCTGTTCTGTCCAGGAGAGCGAGTGTTTTGGCTACAGGTTTGTCCAATAACATATTAGTCACATTTATTTCTGTCATGCAGGACCATTTATACCTTCTCCGAGTTCCTTGAATATTTTGGAAAAACAAATACACCTGCATTTCACATTGTGGGGAAAATTACTGGTGTCCACTTCCCTGGACATGCTAATTGGCTGGTCATTTTTAAAGACTGGACAAACTATATGTTAAGGAATCATACAGGTATATCACACACACACACAGAGAACATATTTTTAAATGGTTGGCTTACAAAGTTTTGTATTAAGAGGTGAGGCCTGAATATGCTTCCCTTGTGCCTTTACTTTTGAGTCTGTAACTTGGTATATATTTAATTTCCTGTGGGTTTGGACTTCCTTGTACAATGTGTTTTGTGGATGCAGATTCTGAGAAACAGTGGATAGGCATCATTCTCCTATGAAAAGATATTAAGATGCAAGGTAAACTACAAGAAAGCGTACAGTTGGTCTTGAAGGACCATTCAGCTGGTCTGAGAACAAGCTGAGAAATAAGTTGTTGATCTGTCTGTGTGTTTGTGGAGGCAGGTGCAAAACAAAAAGGAAGAACAGAGGTTTTCATGTTCTGATTGTCCAGCTTTGCTGCCAGATGGATTTTAACGCTTTTCTCTGCATTTTAAACAAATTGCATTTCCCTATTATCCCCCGTTACAACTACCAAAATTTGAATGTGTTGTAGGGAAGTGAGACACATCTATGAAGCACTTGGGTAGATGCTGCATATGTTTCTGCAAAATGGAAATTACGTGACTCTGTATGTTCTGTTCTGTACAATTTTCAAGCAATATAAAAACTTTGGAAAGTATTTTTGTATTTGAAGAACTGGAGGAAAAGACTCATTGAGAGTCTCCCTCCTAATTTTTAAATATACTGACAAATGAATCATGTTGAAAAATTGATCTTTGTTACTAATTCAGTTTCAGAAAAATCAGCTAAATTTAACTAATTTTTAGAACTAAATGTGTTTTGTGCCAACAGTGTTAAAAAATCACATATATTATTCTTCCGATTGTTATTTTAACTCTAATTTACATTTTAGATTTTTTAATATTTCCCAGAATTCTGTGGAAGGCTCAGATGTGAATAGAAAAGTCTTTCCATTGACACAGTAAAATTTTCTGCTTTGGGCAAAAGACCCAACACTAAGGAAAAGCTTCTGATTATTTACTAGCTATCTAAAGGGAAGGAAATTTTAGCAGAATCTCCATGAGAAATTACTTTCAGTAGTTCCACCCAATGTCAGGGTTTTCCTTGGATCAAGGGCTTATTCTTCATTTTTTCAGAGCTGACAAAATTTCTGCTAATTATGGGAACTGCTGAGTCGTCTCAACCTTGGACAGACTTATGCTTTCTCTTTGGTTTAAGCCATAACCTTACCTATTGTCAGTCTTTTCCAAAACCTTTTGAGACCTGCTGTGTCCTTTAACATCTGGATCTCTCACTCCAGAGGTCTGGGAAAGCTTGAAGTGCCACTGTGAAAATTAAAAGCTCCTTTTTCTTAACTGATGGCAGAAGGTAGTCAAAAAGTCCTTGTAGTCTACGGAAACAAATCAAAGTGCTTCACCTGGAAACAGGAGCTTTAATTTAGCTGAAGCACTTAGAACATTTTATCATTTATTTTCCTTTACTCCTTTATAAAACACATTCTCTTTTAATTTAAAAAGGTAGATTGTCATTACTAGCCAAAACATTTGCCATTGCAGGCTTTCCTTGAGCTCACTGAGAAAAAGCAGTTGAGTGCAAAATGCAATATTGTTTAACACATTGGAATGTGGTGTCATTTTCCAACTGACAGTAAAAGTCATATGGTCCCATTAGCACAAATAAACAAAAACAGTGGCTCTATACTCCTGTAAAGACACTTTGCTGCCTTAGAAGGACTCCAATGCAAACAAGAAGTAGTTTTCCACCAGTTAAAAATGTATTAAAAGAAATAAATGACCAGACACATTATGTTTCAAGGCCATAAAAGAAGGTGCAAGTTGTCAAAGCCAAGCACCTCATTGCACCATCTGTGACATTCTCAAAGCAAATATAACAGTAAATATTGCATGGATCCATTGATATGTGAGTGGACATGTTCAGTAATCCGTGATGTCATTTTGACTTTGCAGAGAAAGTGGGCATGTACTGCAATTCCAGGAGAACTCCCACTGAAATCCTGACTAATCAGACATGCAGAGTTAGGTCAATAGAAGGTCAGGTAGGGCTACACAGGAACAATTTATAGCAAGAATTGTGGAAAGTTTTTGATGAAGTTGATGTGAAGTAAAGCACACAGGCAAAAGAGAAAACAGGTCTCTTGTGCTAATGATAGCATTGGACTTTGAAATTAGGCACAGTGGGTAGAGAGAGATCCCACACAGATTTTAAAAGAGGATGCATGTCCCTGTACTAACACACACTTCAAGTTGCCGTAAGGTAGAAAAATCACTATTTTTGACATTAACTTTAGCTTAAGATAGACAAAGTTACCAGGCAGCACAACTATTAATGCTGAGCTGCTGTGCAGCATTTAACAAACCTAAAGCACACAAGCAGCAGTAGTCACTGCATTTTCATCTAGTTGTTGTCAATACAGAGGAACTTCCATTTTGCCGATACACATCCACCGGACCAGGGATCTCATTTAAATTAAAAATGAGGTGTCTCATTTAAATTACCTTTTTAAATCAACAAATTCTAATTTCTCACTTAAATTTTAAAGAAAAATGAGAAGCAAGCCCAAACAAGCCCTTCTAAAGTTCCAAGGAAATGTTAAACCTTCCACGTTGCTGGTGTTGCTTTAGCTGAAGATCCTAACAAAAGACTAACAGGGAGACAGCCCATCATCATGCCTTTGATTGTCTTTAATTTTCCTTGGAAGAGTTACATCTTTCTGCGTGCACAAATACTTTTTGGACGTAGTATGATGCACTGAAATCTCTTTAGTTTTCTACAAGAAAATTTTACTGAAGACAGAAGTTCTCTAGCAAGACCGAACAGTTTATGGAGATGGACAAGGATAATGAAAAAGAAGATCACGCACATAAATCATTGTTGTAAGGGGTTAAATAGGATGTGTAATGACCTGTGCAGGTATTACAAATGTTAGCTGATAGTGTGTGTCTCAGCTTGGTTGACCCTTGCAGACACAAATATTCAAGTTCAGAAAAATATTAATTTTCAGTAAGATTTGAGGCACAGAAATTCTAATGGAAGTTTAAAAGGTTAACCTACATACACTAGAATTAATGCTTAGAAATGTATTTTAAGTATTTGCCTGAAGAAAACGCAGATGTATGGATTGATATTTATTCATGATGTTTTTTTTTGAAAGCATATGAAAATAAGGAAATGAAAGTAGTTACAGTAAGTAGGAGGAAAGAAAAGAAACCCCATATAAATATGGAAATAGATATAAGCATAATTTTATAATAAACTGAATAAACACAGTTTTTCATACTAAAGATACAATGGGAAACTCAACCTTTTAAATTTCCACATAAGGTTAGTTTATATACTACCCATTCCACCATTTTCCATTTTTAAGAATTTATTTAAAAATCTGATATTCTGAATAAAAAATTGATTTTTAGTCTAAATAACTGTATATGACCTCACCACCAACCATTAAAATTGTGCTTATTTATTCTGTTTGGATTTGAAATCCTAGAATAAATAGCACTTATGTTTTTTTCTCAGTAGAATATCCGAGGAGAAGGAGCTCTGCTGTAGTGCTGTTACATAATTTGGGACAAACACCTGGAAATGTCAAGCAGTGTTACTAGACCAAAAATAATTGAAGGAAAAACTGAGTAGTTTGGTTTTTGATGAAAAAATTTAACAATGTGTTGAAGTTTCAGCTTACCTAGAGGACAGCAGTGCATTCAACCTGTGGAGAAAAGCCTTTTTGCTAAGGGTATTCCCACAGCATTATCACCATCACCTTTAGCTCCTTCAGTGCTTGTGGTTGTTGGAGAGTCCCCTATCCAGGCCAGTGGGAAACGTGCCAGTTTTCTGAAAAATCAGATTTGTTCCTGAAATAATTTGAGAGGTTGACAGGCTCTGAACAATAGAAGCTACATTTTTTTTTTTTTTTTAATTTGCAAAACAGAATTTAAGTAATGTCAGCTAAGGTAATTTGCTGGAATTAGGTCAGTTAAATGCCTTAACTGTTTTTTAATCTTCTACTCATAATGCCATGTACTGGCATGATAATACTGTAAAATGTCAGTGTGGATTTTGTTAAATATATTGTAAAGAACAAAATCTGCCACCCATTCATGCATGTCTGGAACCAACTATTCACTTTTGCTGTCTATTGGAAATGTGAACTTTGCAGCTGCTGTGTGCTTTTATATTATGTTCATTGAAATATTCTGGAATTCAAAGGTGTTTGAAATCTGGGACCACTTCTTGTTTTGATTTTTTTTCTGTCTCTCTTTTCCATAGATCATGTTGGCAGAATAATTTGTTTGCTTTTACAGATGAGTGATTTCCTGTATACAAATATATCTTGGAAGGCAAGTGTTCAGTTTGCTTGCTAGGCTAAGAAGAAAGAGAACGTTAGACTCATGCTCTGAGAGGAAGAACTGTCTTTCCATGTATCTGTACCATGTCTAACGTTATGATGGTCTTATGTTGTGGGAAGATGACTGAGGGTAAAATCACTAAAAGCTGGACAGTTATGTTCACTTTCTAACAGAAGTTATAACAGTACAGAAATTATAGGGTGAAATGCAGTACAGGGTCTGTAGCAGTACAAAGACAGGGTGCTTAACTGGGGTAATGGCCTGCCTGTCAAATATATAATATAATATATAAATATCTTAATATTTAAACGTGTCAAGTTAATTGCAACCCAGAAAAGCCTGGATCACCAGCATGAAAGTTATTTGACTTGACTAGTCAGTCAGCTTTATTTCTTCTTTTTCTTATCTAAATGCCATCTCCCTAGGAAATTCCTAAATGAGGGACTGGGTCTTCTTTTTGTCCTAATTAATTGCCTACTCATTTGAGATTATGCATATATATATATATATATATATATACACAAAAATAGCCTCTCTTTGTAACCTTTCTACATTTCCTTTGACTATTTGCCAGTGTTAAGTCTTATCANTATATATATATATCTCAAAACCTTAAATTCAAGAATGATGTAGTTGATGGAAGTGATCACAACTACTTTAGACAATTATATATAAACTTTTTTTAAAAAAAATATGGGTCTAGGACAGTCAATTCAGAATGAAACCTACTGTCCTCTAGGAGTGCCAGTTTCTTTCCAGTGTTTATAAAGAGTAGACCTAGAGATACTTCGTGTAAGGGCAAATGTTATTTGAGTGGACAAAAAGGATGAATACTTACTTGCAATAACTAACATACTGCTTTCACAGCACAAAGTGTCTTCCTTGGTCTCATGTTTGTATCATCTTGGTGTGCCTCTGCTCCAGGACCTGGTGTGTGGCCTGACCTTACAAACCGTTTTCTGGCAAAGTAAAGGGAATAGATGAGAATGACTGAGGGGTGGGAAGAAGTGGCAAGAGACAATGGAAGGCCGAAATATCTTAAGCTAGTATTTTCTCCAAATAATTTGATTCACAAAACTCTATCCCAGAGTGAAAGAATTAACATGAAACAGCTTTCATTATCATCGGTCTCATCAAATGCTGCTGAGATGTCCTTCAAGAAATACAGGAAAAACATCAAGTTTAATTGAAAGAAAAAATTATTTAAAAATATTTGTTCTCATAAGATTTCTCTTTTCCATATCTGACGAAGGAATTCTGAGAACATGTTACTAACAAAAATAGGATAATTTTATTCCTAATATTTTCAAATTTCCCTTTGCTTCCTTCTTCCCCACTAGAAAGCCTGGAACACCTGTAACTAAGGAGAAAAGTAGACTTCACTTACATTTTTTCTTTCTTTTTCTGTGAAAAAGTTTCAAACAATGAAAAATAAGTTTAAATAATTGTCATATTTTTTCTAACTTGCATTCCATACTTTTCCAGTAAGAGTAGTATAAAAAGTGAGACAATGTTCAAACCCAAACATTTAAAATTTCATGCTCCAAAGCAAATGAAGCGCAGAATTGTCTAAATTGATTTTTCCTTTGTGTAATTTAAAGGTGAAATGCTTAAAATCAAATTAAGACTTCTAATTTTCCTGTTTGGTACTTTATCTCTCATTTTCTGATGAATTACACTATTTAGGATTTCACCATGTCAGCACCACTCAGACTTGCATGTAGTGCAGACATGCACTAGGGTCACATTATGTTAGACCATATGTCTGATCCAGAAAAAGAAAGGAAAAAAAAAAAAGAATTACAAACTACTAATCCCAAGAGAGTGTAGCCTAAACAGTAAAAAACCAAAGGGCCATGAGAATGTCCCTATTTCTGTGTGACCTTAGGAAGGTCACTTTAACCTCTCCATTACTCAGTTCCTTACTCTCTTAGTATGGAGAATTACTTTCATTTTTCACTGACATGTACATATAAGATCAGTATATTACAGTTCTGATTTTTTTTTGAGATAATAGTTATGACAGCTTAATAAGGACTTATTGTCTAAACAGGTAGGTCAGCAACTGAACTGTGGCTCTTGAAGCTTTCTATCCTTTGACTACTTAAATTCCTGTAATGTATGTCTTGAACATCTTATTAAAGCTTCCTTTTCATATGAAACTTAAAGTAGGATTTTTTTCTAGGGAAAAAACATTTGTTGTCATCACACTCAGGTGGAGAATGAAATAAAAATAATGTAAATGAACCCCAGATGCCTTCCACTTTCAGGTATCTTTTACCCTTGATTCTTTCAAAGGGGAGAGAGTTACAAGTATATTTTCCATGTCCTGTAGAGCTCTGCATACAGTCTTCCAGTTTCTCAAATAATATTCAAATCAATTTTAAGCCTTGCAATTACTTTTTTCCCAGAAGTAAAGTAATGACATTTTTATCTTAATTTTTCTTTCCCATCTATGGGCTTCATGCTATATCCTTCACATTAAACTTTGGGATATAAGGAAATTATGAAAGTCCAGAGTTATGACTGAGGAAATGTACTTTGCTGCATCACACAGTTCAATTTAGATTAGGAGAATGAATATAGTGTTTTGCAGAAATGAAGAGAGTAATCTAGTTTTAAGAGTTAACATATTAATGAAAGCTGGATGAATAATTCTGAAACATCTGTAAAGATGTTTTAAATGCAATCACCAATTCCCACACCCTCTCCTAGCATATTGAGAATGAGTTATCAGATCTTTCACTCAACTCCTGATTTGTAGCTGGACTTATAGAAAATGGTACTGTCAGAAGTGCCAAGTTTTCAGCAAGCTCTGTTGGTTTCAGTCTTCTGAAAAGCAGCTCAGTGAGACTCCACTTCCATGCATGGACTACTTGGAAACTCTGCCTCAATTCAGTGACTTCATGGGATTATAGGAGTTAGGACACAAGGTCTAAGAACTTTATTCAGCATATATATATATCTATCTATCTCAGAACTAGACCTCTGTAACTGTTCTTTGAAAACCTTGACCTATGGATTTGTTCAGCTTCTGAAAGAATGAGATGAATAAGTCACACTGAACTCTTTTATAGTCAGTCACATGTGATGTGACCTCTGGAGTTATTATTTCATGACAGATAGAATCAGTGTCATTCTCCTGTGCCAAAATGTTAATGTGGTAGTATTTCACCAAAATTTTTTATTTTTTTTTAAATATTGGTCTTTTTCTTTAGCATATTCCTGACAATTTGCATTTTATATCTTCATAGAGTGAAAAAAAATCAATAGCTAAAAGTGTATCATAACACTGCAACAACAGTAAGAACTGTAGCAGAACCAAAGTCAGAAGCTCTGCAAAGTTCCTCTGAAAGGCTACATCTCTGCTCTTTACATATTTTTTTCCCAATATCTATTTTAATTGTAGTTTGATGAAACTTTTATATCTAATTCTATAATAAAATGAGATGGAAACAAAAATGATAGACTATTTAAAAAGAAACAAAAAATACTGAATTTGGCCCTTACAGGAAAATTTGTCAAAACCAACAGATGAGACAGAAAACAAGTCATTTATAGAAGTAGTACAGAAGCAGCAAAAAGAATAACATTGGCTGGTCACACTGACATGCAAAGAGACAAGAGAGGTAATCTAATCAGCTGCCTGAAGAATCCTGTGGAGCAAAGAAATGTATATGAATGTTGACCAGAATAATATGGGACAGATAATTAATATTGGTGAATATCAGCACTTCCAGTACATTTTTTTTTTAGAAGTTTTCAAGAAATACCACTTTTTCTCAACCAATGGCACCAAAATTGGCCCAAGGTTTAAAAGATGTAATGTAACTAATTACCCTCTCCACAATAATAGAATTGTTTAATTCAATTATAGAGGCAAACTTTTCTTTCATTTTGTTAATTTGTTTCCCACATTCTCACACTGGTAAGTGTGGCTATAATGTATCAAATACATTTGCAAGAACTTGCAATTGTAAAGTCATTCATCACCAGAACCTGGGATGAAGGTTCGTCTCAAGCAGTCTGCTAAATATATTTGCTTCTTATGTGCTTACTTTATCTAGAAACAAACAAAAATAACTGTAAGAAAAGACAGCAAATGATGATAGGAGAGTGTGTTACTAGGAAGTGACTTGGAAAACCACTGGCTTAGGAACCTACTCCATCCTAACATGTCATACCACCTCGGGTAGAGGAAGCCTGGACAGGTCTAGGAAATGATGTTGCATGTTAGTGATCTATAGAACAGAGTGTAAAGTGAGAAATGAAAGTTTATTGGCAATTTGTAATTATTCAGGTTAAAGGACAGGTTGTGAAGGATGACAAAGGAATTTATGAAATATTATGATTAGGCAGTCAAATAAGGGATGGAATCCAGTTTTATGCAAAATAATGTATTTGGTCAAAATGTGCTTGAGATGGCTGTTAGCACTCAGGAGGAATATCTGAGGTTCCATCCTGTAGTTCCTGGAAAACAACAAGCTCATTTATGCCATTGGAATAAATTTATTTACTTCTCCTCCCTCCCCTGACCCATGGTGTGCAGTTCTGGTCCCTTCATTCCAATAAAAGACATATTAAAAGATTCAGGGAAAGCTGATGGGAATGTTCAGAAGTAGGAAACAGTTTCTGTGTGAGGCAGGACTCACTTGATGAGTCTGATGTACCCCAGACAGAACTGATGTAAAGGGCATATGAGAGAGATCAGTTGAACAGTGGGGGACACAGAAAACATGGTTAGAAGCTGTTCATGACCTCTTTCAGTAGAAGATCAAGGGCATTGCAAAGGGTATTGCTCCCATGGAAATTCTTTGCAAAGTATTTTGTGGAAGCAAAAAAATTTCTATGGATTCACAGGTTATTGAAAAAGTTCTAGGAAGAGAGGTCAGGTGAGGAGAACTAAATAACAATCCACATCAATCTCACTAATCCCCCTGAGCATAATACAGGCAAAAGCTGAGAGGGAGATAGCAAAAAAGTTTGTTTGTTTGTTCTGTTTTTATTTTTCCCTTGACTTGTGCTCACGGCTACAGCTGGGAATAGGTCAATGAGGGGTCTTTTATCTCATCCAGTATAGTCATTTGTAGGTGACCAGGATTTGATGTAATGCTGTAAATCTCATTTCTCAAAGCATTATTTGTAATCACAGTTTCACAAAATGGAAGCGATACGTGAACGTAGCCAGCTTTTCTTTTTTCTCTGAGACTAATAGTGAGTATATTTACATTTCACAGGCAGAAGAGTTTTTGGAAAAAAATCTGTTCAAATATAGAAGAAATGAATTATTTAAGGTGCTTCTTAAGCACCTGAAAAGTGAAGTATTTCAAGTGGAAGTGAATTTTCCCATTTTTGAATACCAAAATCTACAGATGTTTCCAAACTGCAGATGGAAATAAATTTTTAGACCTGTAAACCATCACTCCAGACTAAATGACAATGTCATAAATATTGTGCAAAGTGCTTTCCTTGCCTGTCTGATTTTAATTCACCTCTGGCTACTTCTGATGAATAAATAAACAGATATATTTGTACATCATATATTACTGCACATAAAGATATTATTACTACTTATACTATGAGTAAACAAAAATTGAGAGCTTGCAGTTGCAAAATGTTTAATTCATTAAGTTTATAAAATTATTTTAAACAAGCAATGCATTCTATTAAAGAGTGTAAAATTACTTCCATCAGTAAATTATTGCAAGTCCTACATTTGACATCTGTGGTATTAAGTTTGGGGCATAAAAATGCAAAGAGAGATATAAAGTCAGATTCCTGAAGTATACTCCTTTAATTTCTTGTTGCCTGGAACATCTGTCTTTTACCATAAGCTGAGCTGTATACCCTCTTTTTTTCACAGCACACCATCTAAAAGTGAGTCAGTAAAAAAACACTACTTGGTAACTTTAAACGTAACTTTGCCATATGCTGTCCAATTACAGCATCTTCTTTGTTGTTCTCAACTCTGTGAATTCATTGAGCAAAAGTTTATTGGCAGGCAACCAGATCACTAGCAATTTTATTTGTTTAGAGATATTTATAATTTCAATTATTTACATGCACTACACTTTAACTGCCAAAGGTATTTAGACTTCTAAATGGGACCCAGAAGGATAATTTTGATAACACTCAGATGATTAGCTGAACAAAGGCTGTTTTTCCTTTAATTGGTTGAAGGCAGAGAGTGCAATAAAGTCCCTTTACGAGCTTGTCACTGAATTGGGTACAAATGATGTAGCAATATTACACAAATTAGCCGGAACTAAAACCCCCAGTACAGGATTTTTCTTTTTCTTTCTCTTCTTAATAGAGTGTCTTAGTAACATACTCTGCCTAAGCATAAAGGCAAAGACCATTAAAACCAAACCTCTTAGGAAGCTGGGAACACCACAGGGTGAATCTAATAGGTGACAGCTTCACATTTATGTTGTTTCCTGGGTTTAGTTCACATCTATTTAATTATTTTCTTTACATAAAACCACTGCACCTGTCTAAGAATAAGCCTTCATTGGTAGTTTACCAAAACAGCTATGAATGATTATTGTGCTCTAGGTGACAAATCTGAGTGACGTACAAGAATGTCTTGTGTTTTCGTGTCTATGGCCAGAGTAACACTTCACCAAAAGAAAAAAATAGAAAATCGAAAAAATAGAAAATTTTGGCCCAAAATTTATTTTCCTATGAAAGGTGCAGACTCAGTAACACTGATTGAAACACTTTCCCAATAATGCTTTCTGCTTGCAACAGTACAGAGAAAACCTGATTAACAGAGGTAATCAGGGTGTTAATGCAGGTGAATTAAAATATCTTTTGAGTGGAGTGTAGGATTGCCGGCTGTCGTATGGTAAAAAAAAGCACTTAAGGAACTGAAGGGTATGGTCTAGTTTTCTTTATGTGGGGGATAATTTCTGCCTTAAGATCAGGTTCTTAGTGGTAAAGTCCTCATGGAAGTACAGAAAAATCCCACAGAGCCGGTGTAGAGATTATATGAGGCTGCAGGTCTCCAGAAGAAGAACATGTCTACCAGAGTGAGGGGGACAGAACCCTCTCCTGCAGCCCTGCAGGAGTATTCTGTCCCTCCCCAACTTTCACATGAAAGTCTGACATCAGTGGCAAGGATTTCAGTCTGATTACCTATTGGGTGGAAGTGTAGCACTGAATGCCACTGACCCTCATGACCTGTCTGCTACTTGAAGCAAAAACTTTCTGTCTTACAACTGGTGGGTACTAACAACAGTGAGTTAGTCTGGTGTTACAGTATGGTGCATATGCTGCAGAAATGGTCATCATGGAGACAAATTCACTTTTACTACAAAATGGAATTTGAGAAAAAAAGCAGATTTTCCCATTAAATCATGAATTCACCATCTCCCAGCAGAGACTGGCTTAACAGAAAGAATGTAATGAAAAAATATATCTAATTTTTTCTCTTTAACAGTAGAGAAATAATTTTTTATTTTAATTTTCGGTCTCAGATTTGTTGCATACTAGAGGATCCAAGGGAAAATTTAAAAACAAAAAATCAGTGAGATTTTATTTGAGGATACAAAACAGGTTTCCTAGAAATTTATGGATTTTTGAAGTCGTAATAATCAGTTATACTTCTCTGATATGATATACTTTGTAGCATAATTGGTGTACCTAATGATATTTTTTTAGGCTCATACAAAAGTTGATCACAATATTCCTACTATATTCATGCAACTAGGACACAATTCCATCTTTCTTTTCAGCATGCATAATTCAAATGATATTTCTCCCTTTTTTATGCAATTCTTTTGCCAAGACTGATAGACTGTAGTCTTTTCAAATTCAATATCAAAATCCTCTGTTGAATTTATTTCCCATTTGCTCTTATTCATTAAGAATATGGTTGATCTTGTTGAAGACTGAAAGAAATGTTTCTACAGCCAGAGCCTCATGAATAATGCTCTGGGTTTACACAACAGTAACTCAGTTAGCTCTTTGAAAAGCAGAGATTAATAATCATGAGGACCTGGAAGTTTCCTGTGAGTTAATTGGTGCTTTAACACTGCAAAATGCAATAATATAAATGAATGGAAAGAAAGGAGAAATAGTTCAATAGCCTTGCTAACGTCTTCAGAAACAATGTTTTCCTTTTGTCTTCACCCTGAAATCCAACCAAAAGTTGTAATAATGCTGCAACGATGCAGTGTCTTATTTAACAAGTAGGCAAAATATCAGGGTTCTTTGAATAAATAGCAGTGCTGTTGTACTTTGACAAGTGATGAATCTTGTGGTGTCACTTAGAAATTGACCCTGGCACATCATCATTTGCAGCTAACACATATTTCAATGATGGAACAAGAGGCAGAAATACATCCTCACATGTTTCCTCACAACACCTTGCAGGGTGGGAGGTGTAGTGGGAGATGGTCACCACAAACTGCTCTTTGGTAGCATGTGAGGGGTTCTCAGCGTGTTCCCAGTCCCTGCACATCCCCAGCTACTGTGGGGAAAGCACAGGGAGAGGACAAAGTGCCCAGCTCCCTATGCAGTCAGGTCTCCCTGAGGTTGCAAACAAGAAGTCATTGTCTTATTGGTCTTGTTTCTCCCTCACAGAAAAGTGTTGGCATCAGCCCACTGTGCTGCTGGGCTGCCCCTTGGGCTAAAAGGGCAACTTTAGATACCCAACCCCATGCAAATGTCATGAACCCCTCATCTATCCAAGACATTTTTTGTATAGGGAAATTTTAATCATTGAAATTCATTAGATACTGGTACCTATTTGTTGAGCTGTGCAGAAGCACCTGGGCTTTGATGGTTAAGTTACCTGGCACCAGTTTCAGATTTGAGCTTCAAGGGAAACACAGGGTAAATATTCTCCTAGTCCTGTTTGCTTTATTGTTTGTGTTGCCTGCTCTAATACGTGTGCTATGAATGTACTGAAGTCAGGTTGTCAGTGAGGTACAAAATGGTAATAAAGAATTAACTTCTGCCAAAAAAAGTCGGATTTTATTGTATGGAGACCTGGATTTAGGACTTCTCACCCTGGTTAAATTTTAAAGGCAGGTCTCCCCTTTCCATGAGAGTGTTCAAGCTGCCAGAATGGAGGACATTTTGAAATAAGGTGTACTGTTTTATTTGTTGAAGCTGTGCAGTTTTAAACGAATATCTAAGTAAAAAAATGAATGAAGAAGTCTGCTAAGGTTGTGCTTTGTGTGTTCTTGCATGAGACCAAGATGCAAACATAAAAGGCACTGGGAGGTCTTGGTTTCCTGTTCCTCACATGACCCTCATGTCTCCAAAAAGCAACACTGGAAGGAAACAGAGTAGGTGCTCCCCAGCATCACCTCTGGCACCCAAACCCAGGAGATTATTCACATTTGTGAAATTTCCTACCTAGAAAGATTCTTTCATTCATGGTAATAGTTAGAGTGAACCTGGACTCTTCCCTGAGGATCACAGCCATGCTCTGTGAAGATGTGACATCCTTCTTAGTAATGATGAGGCCGAAGTAGAAGAGCAATAATAATGGATTAAAATGCTGGTTTGGGTGGGCCTGAAATTCTAGGTTCTGTTCCCTGAGATGTATCAGATCAGTGAATCCAGCGAATTACTTTCTGAGAGAAACTCATTCTCAAAATGGTGATTTTCAAAACAGGTGCTCATAAAACAATTTTATAGTTGCAAGCTCCAAGTTTTCGGGAGATTTTAGAGTTTTTGCCCAAAGGTAACTTAATCTTAGTTTCCACTTGATCAGAAAAAAGAGAAAAATATTAAAATGTTAATTTTATTTTTAAAATTATTTTGATCCAAAACCAGGCCCCTTTAAAATAGTCTAGAGAACATATCATGTAATATCTGCATACCTAATGTTTCATCTACATGATCTAATCTTTAAAGAAATGCATTCCATTGCCCTTTCTATTGACCAAGTCAATTGTGGGTGACTTTATATTAATTTAGAAGGTGAGGCAAGTAGTTTGCAAGTACATTAATGCTATTTTTGCCCTTGAGTACATGACCCATATGGCAATTTGGTGGAGGAAGTATAAACTCATGTGTTTTTTATGGGTTTTATATTTGCTTGCTCATCCTTCTAATAAACCTAAACAAACACATTCTCAATTTGATGCACTACAGTTTCAGTGAACTAATTAAAAATGGCACAGGGTGATGTTCATAATTGTGACAATCAAAATCGCAGTTTAAATTGAATCAATTAATCAACACATTCAAATGAACAAACCACCAATTAATACAGCAGGTAATCAAGTCAAATTACTGTGTGTTACTCTTGCATTAGAAAATTTGAAAGAGAAGTCACTCATTTTAACAATTCACAGAATTACAAAATCACAGAATATGCTGAGTTGGAAGGGATGCAGAAGGATCATTGAGCCCAGTGCTTCACTCTGCACTGGACCATCCCCAAGAGTCACACCATGTGCCTGAGAGTATCATCCAAACACTTCTTGAACTCTGCCAGGCTTGGTGCTGTGACCACTTCCCCAGGGAGCCTGTTCCAGTGCTCAAGCACCCTCTGGGTGAAGAACCTTTTTTTAATATCCAACTTAAACCTCCCCTGACACAACCTTAGGCCATTCCCTTGGTTCCTGTCATTGGTCACAACAGAGAAGAGATCAGTGTCTGTCCCTCCCCTTCCCCTCATGAGGAAGTTGTAGACTGCAACGAGGTCTCCTTTTCTCCAGGCTGAACAGATGAAGTGACCTCAGTTGCTCCTCAGTGCCCCAAACTGCACATGATATTCAAGGTGAGGCCACACCAGTGCATAGTAGAGAGGGACAAACCCCTCCCTTGACTGGTTTATGATGTTCCCCCAGACATGATTGGCCCTCCTGGCTGCCAGGACACTGCTGACTCATATTCAGCTTGCTGTCGACCAAGTAATTAACCAGTCTGACTAGTCAGCCAAGTCAGAGAGGAAAGAAAATGTTCCTGTTTTATTTGTATGCTTGCTTTTAGGACAGAACATGCAACAATGTCTTGCTTAATCTTAGGAAAGAGCATCCAATTGAATAGTCCCTTTTATGGCCTCAACTTTGCAATTCCATGTATCTAGCTACTTTTTCCCCCTATTCCCAAAAGAATACAGTTTCTTCACTAGGTGTCTGGAATTAGGAAAGCATGCAATACTGTTCAAATTAGTAGCAGTTTTACATGGCTTTTTTTATCTTCTGTTCCCTTACGTTACCTGGTAGACAGGGACACATAGTTTGACATTACAGCTGCTACAGGGAAGACAACAGCACTTCTAGAGAAGATTCTTGCTTTTCCAAGTCTGCGTGGTGTTGCTTTATTTGAGATATCGATAACGAGCAGTCAAACAGATAGATCCGTACATTTAGAACAGGCGGTGGGGCCCAGTAATTTCAGAATTGGCAGTCTTTGAGCCCTAAGTAATCATGGAAGTGTCCTTAAATCATTTTGCATTTTTAATGATCTGAAAGCTCTTCCAGCTGTAGTGTAGGCATGGGTTTTTCCAGGAACACAAACACAGGTTATGATTGAGATGCATGACAAGAAGTTTGATGATATTTCTTTCTTATGTAAGACCTAGTTCAGTAATTAAAGAGCTTATTAAAAACAGGACCAAAAAAAACCATCTAAACAGCATGTATTTTTCATCACTCTTTCACAAAATTAATTTTCCTATCCTACATAAGGAAAGTAAAAGGAAAAGAGTTTAGACTGTTTCAATGAGTTTTAATCTAGAAAAAAAATCAGAAGCTTGTATTTTGTCACTGTAAATTACATTCATAATAAAAAACCTTAATTTTCCCCACAAATCAGCTAAGAACTAGGTCCTACCCATGATAAAATTATGTGTATTTTCTGACCCACTTACATATAAATACACAAAATTACTTTATTTATTGGGGAACTAATCCTTATTTCCCATTACTGAAAGACATGATTAAAGGGAGGTTCCCTTTAAAAAAGTTGGAAGAAATCTGCTTTTTTTAGATTTAGCATGCATCTCTTTAAAGATGTACTTAACTACAGAAACTTGTATTCCCCGTATCTTTGCAGACATTAGAAAGAATGTGTGTTTCCTTAAAAATGAAGGAATACAAACTACTTAGTATTGAATACGAGGCCCACAGAACCCAAAGAAATACATGGAGAGAAATTTCAATTAAAAGGCATAAATTTGGAGGAGATAGAGTAACCTATTTAACAGGCAGAAGTGAAGATGATAATTTTTGTAGCTTCCATGTTTTTGTAGCTTCCATGGGATTTTTCAAGTTTACTATTTGGCAAGAGACATTTACATTTGGACACAAGAATTTATCTTCCCATATTGAGTTTTAGAGCAAAGATATCAAAGTAGTATATACATGTGCAGCTGTTAGAATATTGGTTTTCCTACAAAGGCTCTTATGGAAGTTCTTAAAGAGAATGTCAAGTATCTTTATGAAAAATAGTTGCAATCTCTGATCTGACAGGACTCCTAGCACTGAGTTCAAAGCTGAGAACTGCACAGCCTATGCAGGCAATGGAGGACATGAAGTGTGTTCAGCAGTGTGTTCCCTGAGCAGCCAGGAAAAGAATTCCAACTTTGGTACCACCTCATTACTTTCTCAGGATGGTGGTCTTGGATTTCAGGCTTAGGAAATTTCCGGTCCCCATTTCAGTGAACCACCCTAGTCCATAGGTCAGGGTGGCCTGCCTAGAATCACTCCATTTACACAGGAAATTATATAATCTATTGGGTTTTTGTTGCCCTCACAGACAGTGGCTCTGCAGATAAGTAGGGGTTTTGTTTCTTTCTAACATAATTCCTAGTGGAGCAGAGTTACAGAAAAACTTTGCAGGAAGTATTTACCTAATTTTCTGTGTGCAGGAACTGTAAAAGCACTTTTACTAGTTTTAGTCAAATATGATTACAGAAAAAGTTTCCTCTGCTATACAAATATCTTGGAGCAAAAAACCGTAATTTTTCCTCAGGGTTATTAGCCACTTTTGAACATTTGATTACATATCTTTTTATAATAACAATAATCTGTGCTCTCAACTCGACAGCTCTCAATATTTTAAAAGGCAGAAAGAATGTATGGTTCTATTCATAGCTGAATGCTGGGTCTATAAATTGTTTAAGTCTGAATTGCTGTGAGCATTAGAGTAACAAAACACTAAATCCTATTTGTACATTGCCACAATTTAGATTAGAATTCTTCTGATAATATTTCACACATCCCATAGCCATCTATATGCTAATGTTTCCAACAAATTATCAGATGTTATTGTACATAACCTTTTTTCCCTAAATGACCTGTCATATTCATAATGGCATCTGCATTTGGAGACAATTTTTATTTTATCTAGCAAAAACTGCAGGTCCATAAAGAAACTAATTATATAGTTTCACGGTTGATAATATGGTTTCTAGTTTTATAACTAGCAATATGCAAACTAATTCAGTACAAAAAGTTATCCTTAAACTCAAGGGATTTTCAGAGAGCTGGACCAGTTTTATAAATGACAGAAGGGATTTCATAATTGTTAGTCTAAGGCATCATTTTTTGAACTTTTCTGACAATTGGGAATAAGGTTTGTTCTTACATTCCATGTTTTTGTCCAGTATTTCTATTTCACATCACATGTACTTTTACTGCAAGCCCCCCAGAATAACTAGACCTCATATGGAGAACAAAGACAAGGCTCCCAAAATGAATCCAAGTATTAAATTAAAAAAAAAAAAAAAAAAAAAAAAAAAAAAAAAATTGAAAGGTCTGTTCTAGTCCAGAAAGGATCAGGAAACAATGCCATAGATATAGGGTGAGCAAGAGCTATAAGGTTCTCCTGAAATCTTTGCATCACTCAGATTCAGTTCAAACACAACAGCCCACGGCCAAGTAGCTCCCTTCTTGGAGGTGTAATGATACTCTCAGACAAGTTAACATGATTAACATAATTTGGCACCTGCATCTTTTTCCTTCTGGGTATTGTCAATGTCTGGATTACAGTCTTGAGAAGGAAACATTTTTGTTTAGCTCAAAGTTTATGGGATATACACATATCTATGTATGGATATTTTCTTTTAATCCTTTATTGATAAATTTTGACAGATTACTTTAAAATATCAGATTCTGTCTTTGGCTGGAAAAGATGGAGTGCTTGGAGAATTCTGCTTCCTTCTAAGGAATTCCACAGATTCAGCCTCTCTATCCTCAGTCAGCTTTACTATTGAACCCCAGAACCTCCTTGGTAGAATAATCTTTATCAGCTGTATCTTGGAGTACTGAAGTATCTATGTCAATCCTCTTTCTTTGCTACGGTTTCTTTTCCTATTGACTTCTTGCTATAGCTCTCTTTTGATGTAAGATCATCCAAAATACTGTGATAGACCTGGATTGATTTCTGTCTGTTAAGGTTTGAAGTTTGGTTATTCATGACAAAGAATAAAAATAAGAATGAAGATAGGTCAATTTACAGTCACCTAGTAGTCTTAGCATATTCTGAGCTAGCCTTATGCTATATGGTAAGATGATATTGTTTGATAAATCAACATAGGGAAAGTTTTTATAGGTGATACCTTAGATTTCCCTCATGCTTCTCAGAAATGCAGTATGGGAATAATTCACTTTGAATTCTCCTGAATCTGGAAACTGTCAGTTATGTAGCAATCCCGAGTACATTAACAACTGATATTACAGATCCAAATCTTCTAAATATTCCCCTTTCTGACTGTTTACACAACCCAAGCCTGCCTTTTTCATTTTATCATTACAACTTGTGCTCTCTGCTGAGATACTAAGATCCAGGATCACTTTTTTATGAGTGGCTGATTACAGGTTTTGTTACTTAAATGTTGGGATAGCATATTAAAAAATACCTCTTGGTAGGAATTTATCACTTTCCAACAACATAATTTTTCTTCCAAATAAAAAAAATGCATAGATTGTTAATTCTCTGGGTCATCCACAGCATATAAAAATCAAGCATAATATCACCTTCGTAGGGCCTCCGGGTGTTACAACTGCAGATGCAAGCATTGAGTAGTACAGAATCAAAGGCTATTTTAATCACAGTAGATAGCAGCTTTGTAATCACTATTATTTATCATTCTTTTCCCCAGCTAAGGAATGTGCAATAATTCGACCAGGCTAAATCTATTCCATGGAAAGTTTGTGCATTTGCTTGTAAATCCAGAGTCACCCTGCTGATTTTGGGGCTAGTTCTCATGCTAAATTCTACTCTGATTTTCAGATTTGTGCAGTCATACACTGGTGTTTATCTCATAGCTTACAGGCTCCAAGGCACTTTCTTTGTTATTACTATCTATTATGAAACTGATGGATGAAACTTGTGTCTCCATATAATTGATGCATAAAAGGACTCATTGGTCTAATCTTACTCTTTAATTAGGTATGAGATTTCAGCAGATGGTCAATATGCACAGTGCATACTTTAGAGCCTTTGGAACAAAGAACGTCAATAAAAAGAACCTTTTTGCAGTAATTCACAAATGTATTCTCCTTCCTTTCTTAAGACAAATGATTTATCAATCATTTTGAGTTTCAGGGGCTTGCCCTGAGCTTTGTCATGCAAGCTAACTGGTTGCAAATGTATCATGGGTAATAGTTTGAGCGAAACAGCTCACATGTTGCACTATCTCGTGTTTTCTTTTCTACTGCTCCCCAAAAGGAATTGTCAAAAATCACTTCTACTGAAAAAAAAAACAGTCTAGCTTTATGTCCCTTGAATGTGTAGATAAACCCAGGAAAATTAATCCAACTTAATAGGAATCTGTAGGTACAAAATTATGCTTTTGAAAAATCAGTTCTAAGTTTCAATATAAAGATTTTTTCATGCATAGTAATCCACATATTTATTAATTTTCCCCCTGATTATTTAGAAGACTAAATGATGAATTTGAGAAAAAAAACCCTAAACACAGCAAGATAAGAAAAATGGATCTCACAGTATTTGTCAGGAAGCAAGTGGGTCGAATAACAATGTAAAGGTGACTGCATCTACATCAACTAAAATCAGACAAAAAGATTTCAGATCATACTTAAAAATGGTGTCATATGTAATACCAGTGCATGATGGATTATTTAAATGAGGAGAGAAAAGAAGCAGAGTAAAAGAGGGATAAAGCAATGTAAAAGAAGCTGAGTCTGAAGTAAGGGAATCATCAGACAGAGAAAAAAACCCTTACAAATCCCTTGAAACAGAAAAACAATTACAGATAAAGATGTAACAAGAGGCAAAAGGACAGAATGTATTGTACTTGGAACTGAACAGAAATATAATGGGACATACAGAATGATGGAAATTGTCTGGTTTGTATTCCTTTCATTTGAATGGTACACATAATTAATTTTCCTTTTTTTGAGATAAGGGTTTGAATGTTCTACCTGTATTTCCTCTCTGGCTTTCCCAATAATGATTATAGTTTTACTTTAAGACTCCTTCAATTCAAATTAACATCAAACACTTCCTCAGTTTTAATACATTTAAGACTTTTTTTTCAGGATCTTGAAAATTTGCCTTAGGTCACAAGCCAGTTATCCAAATATCTCATCTTCTACAAGAGACACTTGATATTTCAGTCGGAGGAAACAAAAGTGCAGGCCCAGCCCTTGATTTCTGTCTTCTGATCTCCAAGCCTAGGGACTCCCAAGCCAGAGGTTGCATCTACACATTTGTGTTTAATAACAATTGACAGATTCATCTTATCCCTTTGATATCAGTAACATCTAGGAGCTTTGAGTTTAATAATTTAAAGGCACATTGTATAAAAACAGTATTTTTTTCATATTGTAAATCTATCTCTCCCCATTTAATCTCAGGTTATGATTAGTGAAAATATTTCCCTAGTAATTTATCCATGAACTTCATGATTTTGTATTCTTTTATAATATTGCCCCTTGTTTGTCCGTTTTCAAGCTAGAGGGGTTTGTCTAATTTGGAGAAAAGTAGGCTGGGGAGGGACCTCATTGCTCTCTACAGCTTCCTAAGGAGGGGATGTGGAGAGGGAGGTGCTGTTCTCTTCGCCCTGGTAACCAGTGTCAGGATGCATGGGCATGGTTCAAAGCTGTGCCAGGAGAGGTTTAGATTAGATATTAGGAATCATTTCTATATCAAGAGGATAGTCCTGCAGAGGTGATCAATGCCTCAAGCCTGTCAGTGTTTAAGAGTCATGTGGACAATGCCCATAATAATGTATTTTAACCTGAAATGGTCAGGCAGTTGCCTCGATGGTCAGTGTAGGTCCCTTCCAACTTGATTATTCTATTCTATTCTATTCTATTCTATTCTATTCTATTCTATTCTATTCTATTCTATTCTATTCTATTCTATTCTATTCTTTCTGATCATATCCAAGCCCTTACTTTAAGTATCTCTTATGTTTTTACTAGTGGATTTGCTTCTCCACACATGATTTTATTGTACCTGGCAACCCTCTTGGTTCACATTTTGCATTCACTTCTTTCATCATTAAACTCCAGGGTAATTGTTCTTTTGTGATATCTGCTTCCCTTACAAACAGTTTGTAAGAATTCAGATCTCCACCTAGTGGGCGTAGGTATTCAAAAAATGTTAAAAAATTATAGACATGGCACTGCATGATATGGTTTAGTGGGCATGACAGCACTCAGGCAAAGGTTGGACTTGATGATCCTGGAGGTCTTGTCCAACCTTAATAATTCTATGGTTCTATGATAGAACAAGCAATGTGTTCTAGGAAGTCCCTTGAGCAGGGAGGTTGGACCGGATGACCCCACTCAGACCCAGATGGTAGTCTCTTCCATTCTTTGATTTCGTGATTCTGTGATTCAGTTGTCACATGCCAGGCTACGTCTTGTACCCCTGGCTGTGCCCAGAATACTCTCTAGAGAAGCCTGCAGTATCATAACAATCCAAGCCCTTGCTAGAAATTCCCCACTTCCCTTCAAAACCTGTTTTGGGTGAAGGGATCTGTCCTTCTCTCTCTTCCAGACAGTCTATGGACCAGTTTGTAATACACAAGTTCTCATTTTTTATCTGTTTTCTCAAGCATTACTGTCTACGTTTCTCTCAAAAAAAAGTCTAACTGTGGGAGTTTTACCTTTTTATGCATCCCATACTTTTTCTCATCTCTCGATGTTTTCTGGATTAAACCACAGGTCTCTTTTCTCTTAGATTTTATTAATCATCTCTCCTCTTTCCCAGATACTGTGTGTCTGCTAATCATCCCGAGATCTGAGTACACAGGCCTTTGAAGGTCTACGCGGACCAAACAGTAATGTATGAGACATGGTTTACTGAGTGCAAAACTACCACATCAGCAATTGTCAGCCAAAACAGCAGTGCAAGTGACCAAAGAGAACTGCAAGGTGAATCATTTGTTTCCATAAGTGGAAATTAAAAGACAGGGAATAGATTTTTGCTTTTCTGCTGTTGTATGCGGAGTACCTTTTCAGGATGAGTAGTTATCATGCATTTGTATATATATAAGCATGGATGATAAGAAGCTAAGGGAGAGACTGTGACAACTTGGTTCAGGACTCTTACTAGGGTGAGAAGTTGTACTGATGCAATGGAGAACAGAATTTTCAATTTGAAAATCTTTTTAAACTGCTCTTATTTTATGAACCTTCACATTTTCTCTAAAACTTTTATATGTTTATTTTGCTTAAAAAATACCACATCAGGATGTATAATCTGTCCTGAAATGTGGTTCAGCTGAGGTGTTGCAAGCTGGTTACTCTGGGCAGTATACAGGCTGCTAAACCCCAAGTACTTCAAATAGCCATCTTATTTACACATTACTTTGAATGTATCTCAGCTGAAAGGAGAATTTATGCCAGTTTGTACTTGCATGATTTGGCCACAGTATTTTTTAAAAGTGCTTCGCACACCACCTCCTCCTCCCTCCCCCCTACCCTACCCCCCAAGATTATGAGTATGTCTTGCTAGATATTGACTGCTTTGGGGTAGGTCGGGAGTAAAGTTATTTGACAACATTACTGAGGAGCTGCTCAGCACATTAGGGGGCAATCTCTATACAGCTACAGCAAATTTAACTGATGTTAATTACATTCAGTGTTAATCTAATGGTAAAATTTTGTCCTTTAAACCAATAAACCTTTTGAGTTTTCAGGAAAACTTTCTGTTGTGTGAAATATGGTGGGAATGGCAGGTTTGAAAAAGTTTATATAGAGTCCTTGATATTTTTATCTCTCAATCTAGCATAGTGCCATATCATGGAAACTGTTTGCACTCTGTGAATGTGAATCAGCTTCTTTCATAAAGCAAAGGGAGTAACTGTTTCCCATTAAAGGCAGCAAAAGAGAACAAAGGTAATAAACTACATATCCCTGAGGATGAAGGCTGAATTTTCATACAAGGCACAAATAGAATGTTTAATTTCTTACTAAGCCCCATACTGAAACACAGCTGTAATGCCTGCTGAGATCTGTTACCTTCACTAGTGTGTATGTCATGAATGGCAGTATGTGGAGGCTTAGCCTGGACACATCAATACCACGTCACTTCCTAACACAAATGTTGTTTATTGTTAATAGAAGCCTAAGCACACAAATTAACTTCCTAACAGATCTATTTCTCTGTTTGTTTCTACAGAGATGACTTCAGCGTGCCTCTTTTCTACCTGTACAAATCTTTATTTTCTTGAACAAATAAACAGGTTTTCAGCTTTATCATTAAGCTTTACCCTATTTTCACTTCTACTGAATTTCCTGTAGTTCCATAAAAACTGTAATGCTAAACTGTATGCAGAGAACTGACACACAAAAGGAATAAGTGAATACACTACACTGTCCAACAGGTAGAGGAGTTTATATGATACATATTTAAAATTCACAAGTGCCAGTGAAAATTCTTGTCTGAGGAAGGATTTGTCAATATGGTTCAATAGTCTTAACTAAGGTGGTTTTTCTTTTTACAGTCTTTAAGATTTTCAGCTAAAAATATAGACCTTATGTTTCCTACCCAGCTATCCAGCAATTTCTTCTATTTCTGAAACTGGGTGGCTGAAAGTTTTACTTTTGAATTGCACGTCAATTTACCACTTTTCTCCTTGTTTTTTTTTATGTTTGCAGGGAAAATGGATCAACACACTTTTCCAGCTAATAAATTTTAAACAAAAATTCATGTTTGGAAATACCATGTTTCCACATCTTTTAGAACAAACATTAACAGAACATTCTACAAATACAGTACACTGACCTAACATGCTTTTCAATATTTGAATAACCATCCCTGGTTGAACACATAATCTCATTAAGAAAAATGCAAAAATCATACAAGTTGGTGGGACTAAGTTAAACGAGAAGATTACTTTCAAATGGAGAGTTTATCAACTGAATTCACAAATAAACAGCCAATGAAGAAGGGACTGTATTTACAATTGTGGGTGAATTCACTGTGAATGAAGGACATGACTTTTGGTTATTCAATACAGGTATGTCCCATTATGCCATGTGCATGTTTTGCTGAGTTTCTGTAGTTTGTTCATCATCTTGCATAGGTGGAGTAACAAGCACTCATCTACCTGCATGCTGGAGGAGACTAGCCTCCATAATTACATTTCTGTCTTGCATGGGGACACCACTGATGGGTTTATCTTCAAGTTTCCACTAAATATCTTCTTAGAATGACCAGGAGAAATCTTCACTATTTCATTAATTGACAACTTATCTCACAAATACTGTAAAATATTACATATATTTTTTCCAAGAGAGCTCTGGGAATCCTGTGTTGTCCAGACAGTTTTTGCTGCAAAGTCTGATTAAACTCAAAATTAGACGTTTCAGCAAGTTAAACACAGCCCAAATTAATAACACTTCTGAACTGAAATGCTATTATTCAAAACTGTTTTTCTCTCTTAAGCAGTATTAAAAGTGGTGAAGTCTTAAGTTGGTCCTATCCTTAATAAGGCTATCACTTACAAAGCCAAACTTAGCAAACTTCAGAAGTACCAACAATTGTGAAGGGTACTCTGTTACCCTATCGTAAAAACTCATTATGATGACAGCTAAAAAGTACACAGAAAATGAGTGTAGCATTATCTGAATCTTTATAGAGCTGTATACAGTGAATTCAATAAATATTAAAAAAACTTTTAATATGCACTTTTTCAAAAGAGCATTCTTAGAAGTGTAATACCTGATGACAAATAATTTTTAAAATATGTCAAGCTTTCACTGTATCAGTGATACTAGATGGAGTAGCACATTGCTTTCATGTAATCATTTACCGTCTTTTTTTCTTTATTTCTGACACTTAGAAATGTTTCAGAGCTATTCGTTTAGTATTTCACCATTTAGTTTTGTCATTAAGGTAGGTCCTGACTTCAAACAGATTTTTTATTTAGTCAAAACCAAGCTAGTGCCATGTCAGGTAGTACGTATTCTCATAAGAAGTGGGGTCCAGTCATTGTTCATTCTTTTAGTTCCATATATTAAAGCATCTATTTCAAGTGTCATTAGTACATATAATCTTTCCAAAGGCTTCTGAAGATTTCCTTTAATGGATGTTTGTATTTGTTCTTTCTTTTTTACAGCTCATGTACCCTCACGTTTGTCCCTCCTTTTACTAAGCTACAAAAATTGTAATAAACATATCACTGAAACACAAAAACATTGTGGCTTTATCATACGGATTAATCGATTGCCTTGGAGTCTATTATACAATAAAGTGGCAAAAAACATATGTATCTGGAACATGGCTTGGACAATACAGAATATACAAGTACCAAACTATTAAGTATCAGAGGTGGAATAACATTTATGTTTCAGACTTCTCCACACGAAAGAAAATCTCAAACATTAAAATCACTTTTCAAGTGAAATCATGACTTTGTAGCTAAACCTTTCACAACCTTGTGGTTGTATGTCACATGTCATATGTTCAAACGGACACTTCTGTTGTTTGGGCCATTAAACTTCTGCATCTCTGATTTCCACAGGTTTAAAGAATCAAAAATTAGGCTCTAGTGTGACATTTTGCAGCAAAAAAAAAACCAAACCAAACCAAACCACCAAAAATCAAGAATTTGAGTAGACTTTAATTTCTACAAAATTCTAGTAAATTTTCCAGATAGGAAAACAGAGCTTATATTTAGATATATATTTTTCTTTATTATCTAGTAGAAAATATTCAAAAGGATAACTACAGACAATCATGTTTAAAATGAATCATCTTAAATTTGGTATTAATAGTAAATTAATCAAGGGAAAAAAATAACCAAAATGAAAGAAAAAAAACGCTTTAAGTTTTTGTGACATAAAGTCAGAAAGTTTAATACACTGTAATATTTATTATATATTTTTTGATTCTCAATTCCTACTAGGCTTGTGCTTAGACAATCATAGCAAATCAGAATATCTTACTGACATCCAGAAAACAAAAAGACCACACACAAGTATGCAAATTTAAATTCCTAGAACTGTTTGGCAATTAGCTTGCAGTGTTATGCAGCTAAATGAAAAGAAAACAACAAAATCGTGTGTACATGTATAACTGTCACAATAGTTTGGCAATGCTCAGTCTCTTTCGCCAGAAACTTTTCCCTTGCTTTGAATTTACATTAGTTTCATTTGAAGATGTGATAGTCTCAGAAAGATATATGACACAGACTTATCATTTTATCACAGGCCAAAATGCTGGGGTATGTTTTCTTTTTATTAGGTAATGGTTCTTTCCAGGTAAGCACAGGAACTAGAAATAGTTATTGATTTTGCTACTGTTTTCTCACAGGAAATTAAAGGCTTTATCTAAAGTACATAAATCTCAGGTGGGTAAGATAATTAGTGTATCCTGAGCACACTTTAGAAATGCATGAATAGTAAGGTAAAGAGGTCAAATCTATTTGAAAGTCTAGTCAGATTTATACATTTTAATGTCCTGCTCGCAGCTATAAAAACTTGGGAAATCACAGTTACATGTAAGTATTTTTTAAGCTATAAAAACCAAATGAGGTGCATCTGTTCCAGAAAAAAAGGTTGTATTTTATAGTAATATCAGTAAAATTAAGGAGTACCTTCAAGCATTCAGTCACAAAGTTATCTGATGTGATAACGCAGAGATGATATTAGCAATTGTTTCAGCAATAATGTAGTTTACAATTCAGCAACCACAAATTGGTTTGGCTCTTTCACTCCCTGACAGGGAGCAACACATGATAGGATTAGTTTTGATATCTCTAAACAAACCCAAAAAGAATAACATCTTTCCTAGACCCCATATCTGTGGGGATAGTGAAACCACACCTGGAATGCTTTGCAATTGCCATACTTGATGAAAAGCTCTATTTAATCTGATTGTCCTTTCAATAAACTAAATTTACTATTATTCTTTTCTTTCCGTGTTGGCTAGGGAGATAATTGATCCTAGTTCATTTCATTACATCACCTTATACAATTGTAAACAGTTCTGTCTCCATCCATGTTTTTACAGAATGAACAGTCCTGTTCTATAGGTCCTAGTTTGCAAGCTTTTAATAATTTTTATTGTTCTCATCTAAGCCTTCTGCTGTTTGAAAATATCTGATTTACAATGTGACTTTAATGTTGAATGAGTGCTTCAAAAGACATGAAATATGGTAGAATGCCAAAGCAAGTTCACTTAAGACTCTCTATCTAGGTAAAAACTTAGCAGGTAATGTTTTTGAGGAACTTACATCTGATCTCTAAATGGTGATCAGATATTTGCAACAGTCCAAAGGTTTGATATTCAAGCACAGGAAGCACCTATTCATTATGAGTTTGACTTTAAATCTCAGATATTCTTGAACAGAACAAACTGCATGCTTATGAATAGCATCTTGACCTACTATTGTCAGATGATCAATTTAAACCTCAAGCAATCTTTCAATCTACACAGTATATGCATTATTGCAAAAGTGTCAGTTTGTTTACTGGGCTGGATGCTCTGAAGGGTTGTCTCTTTTCCCCTCAAAGGTCAGTTTGAAATTTCTTTCATTTTTTGCAAAAAAAAAAAAATCTATGCACTTTTCATAAAGTCGTGATTTTTTTTCTATCTTTCCTTCTCAGATCAACAGAAAATTGTATCTGTTATGCCACCTGAGACACATCAATCCATACACATGGCAGATATATCATCTGTGAAACTAGTTCAAGAAAACTGTCAGCTCTCATTGGGAAAATTAAGCTTTCTATTAGGGGAATGAATCATAAATGACAAATACTGAATGATAGGTTGGAAGAAGTTATTGTTCGTGAACTGCATCCCAGCTTCAAGTTCCTTCTCACTTCACAATTATAGTAATCAGTTCTTATCACTCCTTTAATTTATGTGTATAATTGTTCATAAAATTCTGTTCCACTGTTCTACAGATTTAGGACATACCATAAAAATTATTCAAGATATTAATGTTATTCCAATAAGAGGAGAATAAATAATAATTCTCAAACCTTCACTTAATAGAAACAAAGAAATAAAAGTGACCGTTTGTCTGACCAGGTTCTACTGTTCTTCTCCTGTCACACTTGTGTGAGAAGACGCTTTTAATGGCAGGGGTGGCTAACCTTTCACAGACTGAGATCCAGGAGATGAAAATGTGCAATATCAGAAAGACATAGGTTTTAAAATAGAATAACTGAATTTAGTACTCATATGCTGTTGCATGGATTATTGAAGAATTGAGTGTTTTGTGTGTGAACTCCTAGACTGACTAAAGACCTGTCTTGACATACCTGGAAAGGATATTTTGGTTGTTTCAAAAATGTTTTTACACCTGATAACATCTGAGTCTATGCATACTCATAAAGTACATTCATTTAAATCCTGACACTACACATGATCCTGCTGCAAATAGCTGACTCTGAATCTGCTGTAAAAACATACTGGTAATTACACCTTGATTTTGAGAAATGGCGACTTCTACTGACAGCACCCTCAATTCTTCTGGGTTTTTTTACGAGTTTTACAACTAAAAGGAAGTGTTGTCTATCCTGTTGTAGTGTTGATGTATTAATGGAAATGAGGGAAATTAGCCCCGTTCTCTTAAGAAGAAATTTTATTCTAGTCTCATCTAAAAAAAAACAAAACACCCAGACTCAGAATGTGGGGGAAAAAAAGGAACTCGGAGCTAAATTAGATTCTCATGCAAGAGCTAATGATGACTAGCTACAAAATAGGCAGTGAGGCTGAGACAAGAAGTGACTGGAGTGACAATTACTTCAGAACTGATCGGTGAAAATGTTAAAATTAATTACAGTAGACAGGTTCATTTTGCCAAAGGACAGTGTTGCCTAAAGATTGGGCATAAAAACTCACCAGCAGATTTAGTATAGATTAGATATGGAGCAGGTCTTTAAAGAAGGCCTTCTGGAGCAAGGAGTACAAAGGCGTGCACCAACATACAGAATTCTTACACTTTTATATCTTTTACTTCTTATCATATTTAATGGGGGCATCCAATTCTAAGACCCCTTCTGCCCTGGTGCCACCCTCAGAACTGCTCCACAGAGTCCCTCCTAGGGCCTTGAGCCTTCTATCTTCTTTTGTCTACCTTATCTCTTGTTATTCCGGTCCAGGTCCACATCCCAGTGGAATGTTCTTGCTAAAAATCTATTGCCTTGAAAGGATGGTTAAAAGATGTTTAGATCGAAGCTTCAGGAATGTGACGCATAAACTGTGAGAAAGTAATGGTCTAAATTGAAGGAAAACTCCAGTTACATTGAAATCCACAAAAAGCTAAAAATCCTAAAAATTCTAAGGCATCAATAGGTTTAAAAGCAATAACTTCTGAAGTGTTAGACCCGACTTTCTAACACGTTCTTATTGCAAGTATTTTTTGATGGCTCAGAGTCACACTTAGTTGATCACTTTCAAACAGATAAATTCTGCTCCAATATACAGATGTAGCAATAACATGGTGAAGCTATCTCTGAGAATCAAAGACATGTCAAATTACATTTGACAATCTCATTAGCTGTCTGCAGGACATGCATTTACATTCCAAATATCTGAAATTTTGTAAACAGTTAGAGTTCTCTTTTAATAATTATACTGTCAAAAGAGAATTTGTTCTATTACAGAAGTGGAGAATTTACTGCAAAAATCCTCTAATACATTTGTTCTGGCATAGTAACAGATCAAGGATGCGAATAACATGTAAATATTTAAGAATAACAACATTATAAACAGATATAGGTGTTAACATATTTAAGAACATAAGGTACTGTGCAGAAAGAATTCCAGCCAGTGAAGAGTGGAGTCAGAACACATCAACAACAATGTAGACATCAAGGTCAGTGCAGAAGGAGGGGCAGGAGGTGCTCCGGGCACTGGAGCTGAGGCCCTGCAGCCTGTGGTGCAGACCATGGTGGGGCAGCTGTGCCCCTGCAGCCCATGGAGGACCATCGGGGTGCAGAGACCCACCTGCAGCCCATGGAGGAGCCCAGGCTGGAACAGGTGGATGCATGAAGGAAGCTGTGACCCTGTGGGAGGCCCAAGATGGAGCAGGGTCCTGCTGGAGACCTGCAGCCCATGGAGAGGGAAGCCCACACTGGAGCAGGTTTTTCTCAAGTACCACTTGTGGCCCCTGTGGGGGACCCTCATCGGTACAGCTCAATGGTGAAGGACTGACCCCATGGAGGAGAGACCCACGGGACAGCAGTTTGGGAAGAACTGTTTCCCAAGGGATGGACTCACGCTGGAGAGGTCCATCAAGGACTGTCTCCCGTGGGACAGACCCCACGGGAGCAGGAGAGGGACTCCTCTCCCTGAACAGCAGCAGAAACAACAACTGACTGTTACCCCCATTCCCTGTCCCCCTGCACCAATGGGGGTAGGAGGGAGAACATAGAAGGAAGAAGAGGTGGGGGGAAGGTGTTTTTAAGATTATTTTATTCTCATTCTTTTGCTCTGACCCTGTTAGTATTAAATTCAATTTATATCCCCGCTTTGATTCTATTCTGCCTGTGATGGTGATCAGAAAGGACCTCTCCCAGCTCTTATCTCAACTCATGAATCCTTCACTGTTTTTTTTCTCTCCTCTGTCCAGTTACAGAGGGAAGTGAGAGAATGGCTTCCGTGGGTACCTGGCATCTAGCCAGGGTCAACCCACTACACTTACATATGATTTCCCAGAGGTCTGAGGGGGCCTTGCCTTTCCCAAGGGGCTCAACTATGCCCTGTGATGGGGCCTGTTGGAGTAGGTTGGATATTTCTCCATGTGAACTACACAAACCCATGCACATTTCAGCAGCAGGCTATGTGTTTGGCCCAATGGCAAGAATTTCAACTGGATGGTCCCATGGCATGAGTGGAGACTGTGCTGAGTCTGTGTGTCACATGGAGAACTCACTGGAAAGGGAGGAAACACACTTTCTGCACTAGATTCACAAAACTTGTTGGTAACGGAGTGAACAGCAACAACTATAAATAACAATTTTTGAGGTCCAGTCAGACTTTTGAAACTTATCTGGCTGGGGTTTTTCTCGTCTGTCATTTCCCTCATTATGCATCCTATATTTCCAGATTTTGGAAGTGAAGTGAAACATCAGAAACTTCAACTGTTTAATACAAAACACTAGCAGCTATCCTGCATCTGGCTCTTACAAAAGAATGTGGATGGCAACCATTGCCAGCTATTGGCTTCAGTTCAGCTTTGACCTGCAATATGCATAATATGCTATAAAAGATAATTTGATGGATACATGTCATTATTATGTACAGCCAGAAGTTAACCCTAGCAGAAACAAATTCTTCCACAACTGCCACATAGAGCTGAGTCTGGAGAAGTTATACAAGAAATAGAATAGTGATAAAAAACCTTAAGATTGTTAAGAGCAGATATAGAAAAGTCTGAGCTGCTTTTTAGAGGTCTTAAAAAAATGGTTGAAAGTATAAGATGATTTTTAATATCCATACTAATGAAAAATGCAGCCAAGGCAGGTTTAGTTACTGGCTTTGTAGATATAATTAGATTTAGGAAAGGTTATGTTTTTTCAATGTCCAGAAATGTCTGAACACGAAAAGATTATATTGCTAGCTGAGCAGGTTAGAATGTTTAATTAAAAAATCTCTTTTACTGCTAATATTAAATTCTTTTTGTAACAATTTCTTCCAATGGAAATCACAAAACTGTTTTCACACAAGAAACTTAATCAAATTAATTAGGAGCATTTAAACAAGGGCAATTTTTGCAGAGCACTTCAACCAACATTGGCAACAGGAGCCTCAAATTTCCTTTTGTTTTTTTACTACTTGGTCTAAAAGGAGATCTGGTAAGGTTTTGTTATAAGCAAATAATATAATTCAGTCCCAGAGAATTATTTTTATGGGAGGTCAAGTGGTCCCATTCACTCTCTACTACACAACAGTTTGTTGGATAAACCAGTCACACAGGAGGAGAAATAAAGGCTCCTGACTCGAGGCTCCTGACTTGAGGCACATATTGCAAAGGAGCCCCTCAGGGTAAAAGAACCACATGTATTTCTGATGCAGTGGTTCATCACTGGCCAAGACATGCACATGGAAAGCAGGCTGAGCTCCATTCCTGCTTCAGTAAATATTTCTGTCTAATATTATAGACTATATGATTTATATTTAATGCTATTAGGCAGATAATTTGAGACTGAAGACTGGCCTTTTCAAGAAAGTACATCGATTGCTCTTGGTCTCTTTCCAGCCAAAACATTCTTCAGGCTTTGTTGTGAAACACTGAATAGGATGGATGAGCCTATGACAGTGACAGAGGCTGGGATTTTGACGTGAGCCCTAATGTTTCACAGCTTTGTTAGTACATATGATTCCTTGGAATTAAGGTGAGCTCTTTCAGACTCTGTTAGCAGAATTTACACCAAGGCCAAATTCTGAACCTTTTTCAATGGACGCACTAGACTTTGGAGTGGATATAATCTTAAGATGTTCAAAACGAAGTGTGTGTAAGCCACCTTGATAATAAAAAGCGCTATAAAATGCCTGAGACAGTAAAGATGGGAAGTCAATACTGTAGATGACTGCCTTATTTAGCTGATGCTTCAAATGATGGGAAGCATTTCTATTAGCAAAAAGTAGAACATACATTAAAAAGGTTGCAAACTCACTTTTTTCTACTCATTCCTTGTATCATTTTTCAGCAACCTGATCCAAAAGTAGGAAAGCTTGAAGAAGGAGCTCAGTCTGGTTTAAGACACTACCCATGCTATAAGTTTTCTGTCTCTTCTGACTGAGACCAACACTATCTGATTCATCTGTTCAAATGATCTCTACCCATCCACCCAGCAGGTGATGTTGGTTTAGCCCTCTCGTAAGTGAGTAGATGTGATTTTGAGAGTAATCTCCAAATTTTAACTAATGGGAAAAATAAAAAATTACAAGATACAACCATTGGAAGTTTTATGCCTCCTAAAAGGAACACGTTGGAACTTTGTAATTGGTTTTCAAAAGATTTTAAAAGTTCCACAAAAGTAAAAGAAAGGCAGCATTATGACAATATTCAAAATGGAAGGAAAATATTACCATGCTGATTGTAAGCTGTATTGGCATGACACCGAGTCTGAGCTGAGATGGGGTTTGATTAATTAGCACTCAAAGTAGGATAATGAAACAAACACTGATTAACAGGAGCATAAGGAAACAGAATTGTTATACTGAAAAAACAAGCTTCCAAATATTCACAAGGTGGCTGAAAAATGTAATAGGTTTGCTGAATATGTCATACTTCTGCAAAGCAGGTAGCAAGATCTACATTGAGATGTGTGGGGTCCCAGAAGAATGGGCTCTTGGCCATGCATCGTTCACCTTTTTTTTTTTTGTCAGTGGACTGGAAGTACAGATTTGAAATGCTTAATAAGCCTGAGACAAACCCTCTTCTGGATATAAAGGAAGAGGCATTTTGAAGAAATGTCAAGTGAGTGTATTTCAATACTGAGAGTGGAGTGATTTTGTGCTGGAAGAGAGACAGAATCTACAGCATCTATAGTGCAGGAAGGATGTTGAGAAATTGTGAATTCAGAGAAGAACCTTGAGAATGATGAAGGGATGGAAAAACATGGCACTCACTGAAATATATGGTTCAAACAATTTGTCTAAAAAAAGACAAGTCTGTGGGGGTGACCCCAGCATAATCGATAAATAATTTCCTGTGAATAGAAATCTATTAGCAGAGAACTACCAAAGAGGGAAAGTAATTGCCCATAGTAAGCATTCAGCTAATGGATTCTCCATCTCGGGAGAGTATTTATATATCTATATTGGATATTTTATTAAACAATATGCTTGAGATCAAACAGGAATTAATTCAAGGGTTTCTATAGCCTGTGTTTTGTTGGCAGACTAGATGATCATGGCTTGTAACAGAATCCAATAATATGTATTTTTCTATTGACTAGATGAAGTAATAAAATCAGTGAAATTCTGATAAGGTGCTAAAATATTTCCCAAATAACCCCTAAAATACTGTTTCTTTGATTTTTTTATTGTTGTAGGAAATAATTGTACAACAGTATTGCTAATGACAAAGGTAAATTTTACATTTTTTTTGTTCTTATCCTTGTCTGCTACAGAATCTATTGGTGAATGATTAGTAAGATTTTTATTGGCAATAGTAACAGCAGTAAGTAAAGCCCAGAAGAGAATCCCAGCAAAGTTTTAGCCTCCATGAGAAAATCACAGTGTTGACATTGATTATGAGCTACAGAGCTTTTTTATTTTTGTTTTTAACAGGTGTCATTATCAGCTTAACTGCATTAGAATACAAATTAATTGTATGTCAGAAAGTATCTCTTACAAAGGCTTACAATAGCTTGGGTTGAAAGGGAACTCAAAGATCATCTTGTTCCACCCACCCTGCCATGGGCAGGGACACCATTCACTAGAACAGGTTGATCAAGGCCCCATTCAACCTGGCCCTGAACACTTCCAGGATGGAGCATCCACAACTTCTCAGGGCAATGTGTTCCAGTGCATCAATCATCATCCTCACAGTAAAGAATTTTTTCATAGTATCAAATCTAAATCTACGCTCTTTCAGTTCGAAGCATCACTACATACTCTTGTAAAAAGTCTCTCTCCATCTTGTAGGCCCCTTTCAGGTATTGGAAGGATGCAATTGTGTCAACCCAGAGCCTTCTCTTTTCCAGGTTGAATAATCCCAATTCTCTTAGCCTTTCCTCACAGTAGAATTGCTTCCTCCTTGAAACAATCTATGGAATCCTATGGAATTATTACTAAAGAAACAAAGAAAAATACTTCTGAATCCTTACAATTTTTTTTCATCTGGTTGAGTAGTTAGATTTATCTGGAGAACATAAAAAATTGAACAATAATGATTGATATTGCTGGACACTAATATGGAATTAATTAATAAGGAATTGAAAATAAAGAAATGTTAATTGTAGAAAATGTAGGAAAAAGTTTTTAAAGAAGAGGAAATAGATCTAGAAGAAATCTGTGGGGAAGAATTTAATTTTAATTTTTTTACAAAGAAAGTAAGATTACAGATTTTTAATTGTTTAAATTTTTGATGTTGTAAAATTACATCTTTGAATAGCATAAGAAATGTTCTCCATCATCATTGTGTCATGAGGAATTACTCACACTTCTAGCTGTTACCTGCTTTTCCAATCTTGCTTTTTAGAAACTCTCGCTTTTTTCATTGAAAAGGTGTTGGTTTCTGCTGACTGTAAACATGTCTCTGAAGAACACAGTCTTCTCTGACTGTGGTCTATCTTTCAACCTTCTTTTCTATCTAGGTGGGACTTCAGCTTAGAATTAGGGACAGTAATGACAGTTTGATTGGATACTTATATTCATGGAGTAATTAGCTGATTTAAATGAAGCTGTTCCTACAAGCAAAAATTCAACCTAGTCAGATTTGATCATAGAAACATTTTGTGTACCTTAATTGCAGGTATGTATGATTAAAACAGCATTGGTAGTCTGAACATGCAGATTATGGTTTATATGGTTGTCTTTTTACTCCTTACTGTATCTGTTGGATGTATGTTTTTGAAAAATATTGCTGCTTATCTTGTCAGTAATAGATAATATCCTAAGTGTTCATTTGAAGGAATGGATGTCTTTTCAGTATTGTACACTGCAAATAAATGTAAAGAAGTGAACATTGATTCTGGATCATATTTTACAACAAATTGATGCTCCTGAACACAAAGATAGTAATTTCTTTTCAAATCACATGATATATTTTCAAAATATTTTTTGATTTCTATTATAAATGGTACAGTATAAAACTGATCAAAATTTTTCATATGTTTTCTTTTAAATAATTTTTTCTCTTTTGTTGATGACGTAAATTTTGTTATGTGGTGGATGGATTTGCTATCACATTTTTCTTCTTAGGAAATGGAATGTGTTTCAGTCAATAATGCATATATTATATCTATTTTAGCTTTTAAAAGTAGCTAAGTTAAAATCTTCAAAGCTTCTCTTCTACATTTATTTGTTATGAGAAAGATGATACTTATCTGTTCTTGCTTATGCTCAAATAAATCCTCACTCCATGGACAAACTAGCAATGCATACTGGGCAAGATAGAAAACTGCTGAAGTCCATTTTATACCTTTGTCACTCAGCCTTGGAAACTGGCAGATGTACTTTATTGGCAGCAGTACTAAGAGAGGGCAGTCTCTGTACAGTGCATTAAAATGCAGCAAAGTGATCATGTTGCACTACCAGGCTGTAGTCCCAGAGCCTCAGAAGACTGTTAAGTAACTAAATCTCTCCTCAGAGTCATCCTAAGTTTCAGAAGCCTAACTTATACCAAAGGACCCTGGAAAGATATACTGGCTGGAGAGAGAGAAACTCAGACAATGTAATACTATTTACCAAGCTAAAACTTCTCTTTTGAGTAAGGTTTTTTTTAAAGAAGGTTGGCTGAGAAACTGAGGAACCTCTTTCTTTCTGTGGACAGAGACTTCAGAATTAGCTCAGTGAAATATTCTTTAAAATACTGAGTCACGATGACAGAAGACATCTCAAACAGTTTTGTCCAAAATCTGGAATGACTTCTCCACTAGTGCGTTGGTCCCTAGTATGGAGATCCAAAGAAAGACACAATTCAAGGAAGAAGGGATGATGGAGGGAAAAGAGGAAGAGGACGGGAGAAGAGACAATTATGCAGCTAAAGTTTCATACTCTGGGTGCAGGCAGTAGCAGAAGCTGAGGACTGGTACTGGTACTCTTGCATGGGGCTGCACACTCATGGAAAAAGCCAGTTTGCTGGGTTCTCCCTTATGTCAATTGGCTCAGATCTGAATGGCAGTCAGCCTTTTGAGGAGGAGACACTGCTCTATCAGGTGGAAGGTGTTGAAAATTGTTGGAGCTAAGAGGATTCCTTTGCAAGAATGTGAGTATTTTTTTCCTATAATGAAATTCTTTGATAATTTCACATGAACTAATGCATTTTGAGACCTGGTTGGTCACTCTGGTTTCCATAAAGCACTGAAAGCATGCTCTAGTGATATGCTGTAGTATTCACTTTTAAAAATTAAATTTAATCTGTTAGTAAGTCACACTGCTTAACACAAATCAGACTATAAACATTTATGGAACTTCTTTTTCAATCATACTGAAAAATAATATTAAACCAAATTGCATTACACTATATATGTTCCCATAAAATGGAAAATTGTGATTTTGTGGCCAATTAAAATTCACAATTAGTTTTCCTTATTTTTCTATAGCACTGCTTGAAAGTGTTGCCTTAAGCCCTGA
>VXAY01000800.1:6255-30884 GCA_013399855.1 Oxyruncus cristatus
CCCCCCCCCCAGCCCCCCCCCCCGCTCAGCCCCTCTGCGCCTCCACTCCCTCACAGGAGGCACCCCCTTCCCCTCGGCCCCCCCAGCCGCCCCTGAGAGGAGCTGCCACAGGTCCCCCAGTCCCCCTGGTCCCCTGGCGGTGCCCGAGCCCCGGGACTGCCCCCCATCCACGGGGCACGGGGGGGGCTCGGGGCAGAGGCACCGCGGCATCACTCACAGCACTCCTCGGGATTCTCATCCGAGTTGTCCCCACAGTCGTCCTCCCCGTCGCACTTCCAGGCCAGGGGTTTGCACAGGGTGTTGTTGCACTGGAACTCGTCCAGGGGACACGTGCGAACTGCGACAGCGCGGGGGGACACGGGAGGGGACAGGGGACACGGGAGGGGACACGTCAGCCCCTGCTGTCCTGCCGCCAAAACCCCAGCCTGGGGCCGCAATTCCAATTTCCAGCACGGATGGGGGGGAGCCTGCAGGGCCGGGGGGCTTCCAGGGCTCGGATCTGTGTCCGCGTGCGCCCAGGGGCCGGGCAGAGCGGGGCGGGCACACGCACGGGGGCGCGGGGACGGAGGTGACACGAGGGCAGGGAGGGGGAGGACGCGCCGTTACCGCCGGTGCCGCAGTTCTCCTCGTCGGTGCCGTCCATGCAGTCGGCGTCGGCGTCGCAGCGCCAGCGCATGGGGATGCAGTGCCCGTTCTTGCACTGGAACTGGTCGAACTCGCAGCGGGGGGTGCAGTCTTTCTGCGGGGACGGCCCAGGGACGTGGTCAGCGGGGACCGAGGCCCAGGACAGAGGCAGATGCGGGGGGCACACGCGCCCCCTCCCAGGCGCGGGCAGGGCGGAGGGGCTGTACCTCGTCGGAGCCGTCGGCACAGTCGTGGTCCCCGTCACACTTCCACCTGCCCGCGATGCAGCGGCCGTTGGCACACGAGAACTCGCTCTCGGAGCAGGGCCGGGGCGCTGGGGACGGAGAACGGGGGCGTCCCCTGAGCCTGGGGACAGCCAGGGCAGGGGGCGGGGGCAGGGGGGCTCCCCGGCCAGCAGCTGGGGGGGCACAGGCCGACACGGACACGCGGCCAGTGGCACTGGGGACACGGGGGGTGCAAGCAGAGCCGGGGGAGCTGCCGGAGAAGGGCATGGCTGGTACCACCTCCCAGCCCCCTTCCCACCCTGCTCCAGGGCTGCCAGCTCCCTGCAGGGGTTTCGGGGGGCACGGGCTGTCCCCCAGGTCACTCACTCTCTGCGAAGGCAGCACCAGCCCCACTCACTGCCCACCCCGGCTGCCCCTCGGGCAGGAGGAACGGCAGCAGTGCCCTGGCAGAGCCTCACCCCTGTTTCCCCCTGGCAGGGCATGGGGACAGACACCCCCTCACAGCTCATCGACACAGATGGTGCCAAATCCAGGAGGATGGCACGTGGCACAGCGCCCGCCCGGGAGGCCCTTGGGACCCTTCCCCTCCCCACGGCCCCGGGGCTTTGGGGCACACAGACCCTCTGACCATGGAGCAGGACTGTGGGGGCAGAGTGGGGTAGGGGGTATCCAGCTGGAACACGAGGGGTCACAGTGGGGACGGGTTTTGGAGCCAAGTCCGAGCCATGCACGGGCCCTGCGGAGCAGCAGGGTCAGACCCTCCCCGGCTGCAGCTCCGTGGAGGGAGATGCTGGTGCTGATGCTCAGTAAATCCACCGGGGTTGTCCAGTCCCGACCCCTCTGCCCTCACCTGGAAATTATTGCCTTCATTGATTTTAGAGAGACTGTACATGGAATTAGAAGATTTTGGCAGGAACCTACCTCTGAGCGCCCCATAACGACAGTGTGAAAATGGAGAAAAACATAAGATGAAGTGAAATGGCACAAACTCAAAAACACGACGGGAAATCAACAGAAAAGAAAACAAAAGCTGCACCCTAAAGAGCTGCAGGGAGACAGAGGGACCCGGTGGGCACTGCGGGGTGGGAGAGGGCCTGGCAGCAGCCCCCGGTGCCATCCCAGAGCAGCCGGGGCCCCTCCAGGTGCTGCAGGGTGGGAGAGGGTCCGGCAGCCGTCCCACGACAGCCTGGTGCTGTAGGGTGGGAAAGGGTCCAGCAGCAGACCCTGGTGCTGTCCCAGGAGCAGCCTGGGACCCTCCAGAGGGGTAGGGCTGTGCTCCCACCCACAGCAGAGTCCTGGGAACTGTCCCATCCATGAGAACACTCACACTCCTCTGCCGCTCAACAGGGTGGGAACTCACTAAGGGGCAGCACTGACTCTGCTCTGACCTTGGGGATCAGCCACCTCCCCATTCACTGGCCCAGGCTCGGGATTGTGACCTGGGTCCCTCCCAGTGGCTCCGTGTGTCCCCACTGCCGTCCCAGGTGCCACCCGGGGCGATGCTCGGTGGCAAAGCCGCTCTTGGTGCCAGTAGGATGAGGTGCCGTGGCCACACTGGGCCCCTGTGCTGCTGCTGGGAGGGTGTTGGGGTCACCCCCTCCCCACTACCCGTCACCCTTGGCGTGTCTCCTCAGCACAGCCCCCCCTCTGCGGGGCCAGGATTTCCAGAGCCCTGGAGTCAGGGGCGTCCTGGCTGGGGGACACGGCAGCTCCCGGGGCTCCCACCCTGACACTCCCCCCATCGCTGCGACCACAGGCAGCAGGAGAGGGGCTGAGGAGGGCCCAAAGCTCTCCCCTCTCCACTGCTCCACTCCTGGGACAGCGAAGGCTGGGAGGTGGCACGTACTGCAGCTCTCCTCGTCCGAGTTGTCCCCGCAGTCGTTGTCGTAGTCGCACTGCCAGCGGCCCGGGACGCAGCGGTTGTTCTTGCAGCGGAACTGGTACGGCTCACACGTGCGCTCGTCTGGGAGGGACAGGGACAGGGACAGCACGGGGACGGGGTCAGCGCGGCCCCAAACAACCCTGCTGTGCCCACAGCACTTGGAGAAGGAGCAGCTGGAACTCCCCAGGCACCCCAGCGGGGACAGCCAGCGCCAGGCCAGCCTGCCCGCGGGGTACAGGGGGCTCGAGGTGACACAGGCTCGTCCCCCCGGCCCCTGCTCACCGCATTCCTCCTTGGGCTCGTCAGATCCATCCCCGCAGTCGTCCTCCCCATCGCACTTCCAGCGCGCCGGGATGCACCGGCCCGAGTCCTTGCAGCGGAACTCGTCCACACCACAGGTCATTTGGGCTGGAGGGGACAAAGTGACGCGGATACAGAAGGGGGGTCAGCATGGGCACCTGTCACAGGGCTGAGGAACAGCCTGGAGCTGGCTGAGCGCTCCTGCCTGGAACAGGGGGGTGAGACCCCTGCTTCCAAGCAGGTTTCCAGGGAGGAGTCGGGGAGAGGAGGATTCCAGCAGGACAGGTCCAGGCAGAGCCGCCGCCACCCCCCACCGCCCACGGGGACCGAGCAGGGACCCAGCACCCCGCAGACACCCAGAGGTGACCAGCAGTGGGGAGCCCCCGTCTGTGGCGTGGCCAGACCCCCCTGCCCAGGCGGCCCCTCCCTTACTGCAGTTGGCAGGTTCATCAGAGCCGTCCACGCAGTCGTTGTCGCGGTCGCAGACCCAGACCCGGGGGATGCAGCGCTTGGTGATGGCACACTGGAACTGGTTGGGGGCACAGGTCACCTCCGCTGCAGCAGGGAGAAGGGGTGTCAGGAGGGGCAGTGGGGCAGAGAGGGGGGGCTGCCAGTCACTCCCTCCCCCCCCCAAAAACCACCGGCAGGGCTGCGGGATGCTCAGGGGATCGCAAGGGTCTGGCCGTGCTCAGTGTGGGAGAGGGGAGCAGAGCCCCGTGGTGGCCCCAGAAGATTCCCAGCTATGGGGTACAGGGCAGAGGCCACAGATCCCTCGGCTGGGCAACAGGCTCAGCCCAAATCCAGGACAAATACTCAACAGGCCACTTTAAGGGATTTAAGGATTTCACTTCCACTAGGAAGGAGGGGTGTCTGTAAGGCAGCGGGGTGACGTGGACGGAAGCTCTGCACCGAGCAGGGTTACGGAGGAAGCCCCAGGACCCCCCAGAGCAGCCACACCCCGCAAGACAGGGATCTGAGCCCCTCAGCCCAGCCCACACTTGCTCCCCCCCAACACCCCGAGCACCCCCACTCACGACAGTCCTTCTCGTCCTCCCCGTCCCCACAGTTGTCCTGCCCGTTGCAGCGGAAGATGCCGGGGATGCAGCGGTTGGTGTTGGTGCACTTGAACTGGCTGGGCAGGCAGACGTGGATGTCTGGGGGCAGACGACACGGTCAGGGGGTGACAGGTTGGGGGGGCCTGGGGGTCGCAAGGGGACACGGGAACCTACCGCAGTTGGCTTCGTCCGAGTTGTCCTGGCAGTCGTTGTCCCCGTCGCAGATGAAGGCTGGGTTGGTGCAGATCCCTGTGGAGCACTGGAACTGCCCCGGCCTGCACTTGAACTCAGCTGTGGGGTGACACAGAGGGACACGTTTGCTCTGGGGGACGTTTTTAGGCCGAACCTCAACCCCCCGCTCCCTCCTCAGGGGTGCTCAGCAGGGACCCAGCACCCAGTCCCAGGCTCGGGCGCAGTGAAGGGGCGTCTCTGCTGCTCTGCCCCGCGGGACAGTCCCGACACAGGGACTGTGTCGAGCCCCGTTACTGGGGTGACCCTCCCCTCCACAGGGTTTTTTCAGACAGCCCAGGGGTGCTGGGGTGTCGGGAGCGTTGGTCACCCCCCGGCACTCACGGCAGTCCTCGGGTTCGTCCGACCGGTCCCCGCAGTCATCCTCGGTGTCGCATTTCCACCAGAAAGGGATGCACTTGTCGTTCTTGCAGACAAACTGGTGGAGAGAGGAGCTCGTGGGGTGGCTTGGGAGGGGGAAGGAGGACCCCAAAGGCTTTGTCCCCAGGGAGCTCAGCCAAGGGCACTGACCCCGTGCGGTCCTGTCTGAGGTGCCCCCTGGACACTCCATGTCCTGACAGGCAAAGCCTTAACCCTGTGCCCACCCCACCCAGCCCCGGGGCTTTGAGGGGGGACAGGCAGAACATTCCAGAGCTGAAGGGTCTCTGGCTTCCCTGCACACCCCCAAAGGGGAATGCCAGAGGAGGCAGGTGCTGCCTGTGCCCACAGAAGACATCTGCACCCCAGCACCCCTGAGGAGACCATGGCAGGAGGGACATGGAGACGGACACAGGCAGGGACCGGCAGGGGCAGGCAGGGGCAGGCAGGGACAGGCAGGGACAGGCAGGCAGGGGGTTACCTGGCTGGCTGTGCAGTTGGAGACACAGGTTTTGCCATCGCTGCCCAGGTAGAAGTTGGTGGGACAGGCACACTTGTGCCCCCCACCCGGCGAGAGCAGGCAGAGGTTGCTGCAGCCGCCGTTGTTGGTCTTGCAGGGGTGGTTGGGAACTGGGGAGAGCAGGGGGACAACAGTGAGTCAGACCGTGCTGGGGACCCTCAGGGTGACGAGAGAGCTGCGAGACCCTTGGCACCCCATCGCTGCTCCCCTGCCCAGCCTGGCATCCCCTTCCCAGGGTCGCTCTCCAGCGCCAGCACCCCCGGCCGCGCTCACCGTCGGGCTGGCGGTAGGGGTGGTAGATGTGGATGTCCATGGGCCGGTGCAACGTGCTGATCAGCAGCGTCTTGTTGGCTCCCGTCGTCTTGTGGGCCCGGTTGATGGACTTGGTCTCCCAGTCGGTCCAGTAGATGAAATCCTCGAAGAGGGTGAGCGCGAAGATGTGTGGGATGTCCTGGCTCAGCACTGCGAGGGCAGCGGGCGGTCAGTGAGGGCCCCCCTCCCACAGGGAACCCGCCCCTTCCCTGGGCACAGAGGAGTGCCTGGAGCTGGGGACCGTCCCCAGCAGCCCTGGCCGCCACTGCCACGCCTGATGCACAGGCTGGAGCCCAGCAGGGCCCGCTGGCCGCCCGGCAGCCCCGCCACGCTCACCCGTGTGCCGGTTGGAGCCGTCCAGGCTGGCGAACTCGATGTAGTCCTCCCGCGCATCGGCCCAGTAGATCCGGCTGTTGATGTAGTCGAGGGTGAGGCCGTTGGGCCAAGTGATCTTGGTGTCCACGATGACGCTGCGGTTGGTGCCGTCCATGCCGATCTTCCCGATCAGCGAGTGGTCCCCCCAGTCCGTCCAGTAGAGGTAACTGGGGATGAAAGAGAAGAGCAGGGAGAAGCTGAGTCCGGCCCAAATCATGGAAATTCCTCCCTGTGAGGGTGGGGAGGCCCTGGCACAGGTTGCCCAGAGAAGCTGTGGCTGCCCCATCCCTGGAAGTGCCCAAGGCCAGGTTGGAGGGGGCTTGGAGCAACCTGGGATAGTAGAAAGTGTCCCTGCCCGTGGCAGGGGGTGAAATGAGATGGTTTATCAGGTCCCTCCAACCCAACCATTCCGGAATTCTCTGACATCCCAGGTGCACGGGCACAAGGCAGGGAAAAGTACCCCACGGGCCAGGAGAGAAGGCTTCATCCCACCTGCCAGCTGCCAGGACGATGGCAAGATGACCACAGCCCCTCCCCAGCGCAGAGGGGAAGGTCCACGTCCCCCCGGCTCTCACCCGTTCTGCACGTCCACCACCAGCGCCCGGGGCTCCCGCAGGCCCGAGTTCACCAGCACGGTCCGGTACGCGCCGTTGAGCTTCGACACCTCGATGGTGTCCCGACCCTTGTCACACCAGTACAGGTTGCCTCCCACCCAGTCCACAGCCAGCCCGTCAGGGTTGCTCAGCCCCGTCCGGTGAAGAACCTGCCAGGAGGAACCGGAGATGCTGGGGCTGGACAGGGAGAACCAAAGCCTGGTCCCTTAGGGACGACAACATCCCCCTTTCCCCCTTGCCAGACTCCTTCAGGGCAGCCTGGAGCCCACCCCCTGCTCGGGATGGGGATGGAAAACAATCCCACAGCAATCCAGGCTGGTTCCCCGAGCCCAGTGATGACCCCACAGCAGGGCTGGTGCCCCTTCCCTGGCATCCCAGGTGCCAGCCCGGGCCCCTCCAGGCAGCCTCTCGGGGCAGGAGGGGGGTGAGGAGCAGGGGCTGCCCCAGCCCCTCACCTGGACGTTGCTGCCGTTGATGTGCATGCGGCGGATCATGCTGCCCTGCGTGGTGACATCGGTCCAGTAGATCATCTGCTCCCGGTAGTCGAAGTCCAGAGCCACGGCGTTGTTCAGCCCCTGGGAAGGAGGGAGGGAGAAGGCTCGTAGCAGCCTCAGCTGCTGGCAAAGGGCTTTCGGGGGCTTTATAGAGCCCATTTACATGGATCTACCATCCCCCTGGGAAGCCCAGAGCCTGAACTCCCCAGCCGGCAGCTCCCATGTCCTTCTGGTCCCCGCTCCATCCCAAAATCCCAGCCACACGGGGCTGGTGCCCCTCCTGCTCCCAGCTCGCCCCACACCTGCTTGAGCAGCGTGTAGTTGGAGCCGTCCAGGTTGAGCTTCCTCAGGTAGTACCGGTTGGCGAAGATGAGGAAGGGCTCTTCATCTGCACGGGGAAAGCAAGAAAAGTGGCAGGGAAGCACCCCTGGGACATGGGCAGAACCCTGCAGGCCTGCCACCCCCCCTGCCCCACCCCTTCACGAGCTGGGAGCAGCCACTTCGCCCTGTGCGGCGCCAGGAGCAACCCAGGGTCACCAGGAGCATCGCGGGTTCCGTGCCCACACCTGGCTCTCACCTGTGACAGCCTTGCAGCTGGTGGGGTTGTCAGGTCTGAGCTTGTAGCCCTCGGTGCAGAGGCACTTGTAGCTGCCCAGGGTGTTGATGCACTTCTGGCTGCAGGGGTAGGTGGTGGAGCACTCGTCGATGTCGATGCACGTCTTCCCGTCGTCCTTCAGCCGGAACCCGGGACGGCATCTGCACTGCAGGAGCAACCCGGAGCTGTCAGACACCCCCAGGGCCTGCGTGCTGGGAGGTGACAGGTGCTGGGAGGTGACAGGTGTCACCGTGGGACGCGCGGGCTCGGCAGGGACAGCTGGGATGCACGAGCAGTGCCAGAAGCGCCCGTGTTTGCGTCCCTTGCCCAGCTGGCACAGGACAGATACAACCCTCACGTCTGTGCAGAAGGAAGGAGAGGGAACAGCTGGAGCTGTGTCAGGGGAGGGTGAGGTTGGATATTAAGAAAAGGTTCTTCCCCCAGAGGGTGGTTGGGCACTGGAAGAGGCTCCCCAGGCTCTCCAGGGCAGTTCACAGCCCGAGTCCTGCCAGAGCTCAAGGAACATTTGGACAACGCTCTCAGGCCCATGGTGGGATTCTGGGTTGTCCTGTGCAGGGGAATAAGCTGGACTTTGACGATCCTTGTGGGTCGCACCCAACTCAGGCTATTCCATGACTCGCTGATTCCTCCAGCCAGCCCCCCCAGCCCCTGGACCCCTACCTTGTACCCGATCTTGAGGTCCTCACACTCCTGGGAGCAGCCGCTCAGCTTCTTGTTGAGACACTCGTTGATGAAGCAGTTGAGCTCGTCGGAGCCGTCGGCGCAGTCGTTGTTGTTGTCGCAGAGCAGCGCCTCGGGGATGCACTTCCCGTTCTTGCAGAGGAAGAAGGAGTCGTTGCACTTGTTCTCTGCGGAGAGGAGGCGGCAGCGGTCAGTCAGGGGTGGCTGGGACCCCGCTCCCCCTGCCAGGACCCCACCCTGGCCCCCACAGGTACCTGGGCTGCTGCAGCGCGGGTTCTTGGGCGCCTCGTCCGAGTGGTCGTGGCAGTCGAACTCCCCGTCACATTCCCACTGCCGGTTGCTGAGGCAGCGGCCGTTGGCACAGCGGAACTCGTGGGGGCCGCAGGTGGGGTACTCTGCGGGAGGGAGGTGGGCTCAGACAGCCTCCCCCCTTCCCGAGCCACCCAGAGAAACTGGGGCACCGTGGAGTCACCCCAACTTCATGAGCCACCCGGCGAGATGGGGCTCCACAGAGCCTGGCATGCCCACACCTCCTGCAGCTGGCCCGGCCCAGGGCTGCTCTGCAGGCACACAGATCTCTCTGTGGGTTTGGATCTCCCTGAGGGTTTGGCTGTCTGTGGGTTTGGATCCCTGTGCCAGGGCGGATGCCTGCAGCAGGGCTGGGGGGCTGCTTTCTGGGGGCTCTCCAGCACCGAACCCCTCCTGTTTCCTCTCCAGGTTCCCCCTCACCCTGCTCACATCAAACCCCTCCTGGGCAACGAAGACCCCTCCAGGGCCCTGTCCCAAAGCCACCAGAGCCCTCACTGTCCCCCCTCAGTCTCACGGACACCCACCACACTCGGGGGACTCGTCGGAGCCGTCGCCACAGTCGTCGTCATGGTCGCAGACGAAGTGCTTGGGGATGCACTGCCGGTTCCCGCACATGAACTCCCGCTCATCACACGTGTTGTTGTACACTGCAACGAGGCACCACTGTCAGCCCCAGGCCTCCCCCCGGCCCTCCTGCCTCCCCCAGCCCCGCGCCCTCGGGCACTCACGGCAGCCGGCAGCGAGGGTCTCATCGGCTCCGTCCGCACAGTCCTTGTCCCCGTCGCAGAGCCAGCGCTCCGGCACGCACACGTAGGTGCCCGGGCACTGGAAGGATCCCGAGCTGCACGTGGTCAGCCCTGGGGAAGGGGGGAGTAGGAAGGCGCCCGGTCACCCCACTGCTGGAGGACTGGCACACCTCCAGGGAGCCCCGAGATCCAGAGTCCAGGAGAGCGGTGGGACCGTGGGCGGGAAGGGGAACACGGCTGCAGGAACACAGCAACGGAGCAGGAAGGGGCGGGGAGGGGGGAGAAGGGCTGGAGCAGACTCACGGCAGCGACTGTCCTCGTCAGAGCCGTCCCCGCAGTCATCAGCCCCATCACACACCCAGAGCTTGGAGATGCAGCGGTGGTTGTTGCACTCGAACTGCACAGGGTAGCAGAACTTGTCTGGGAGACGAGAAAAGGGGGATCAGAGCGAGGTGATAAGGGGACGAGGTGGCAGCAGAGCACAGCCAGTCAGGCTCCAGGAGCCCTGGGGGTGCTGGACTGGGACTCCCTGCCCTGGAGTTGGGGAGGTTCCCCAGTTCCTGAGCACTGTTTGGGGTTTGTTCAGAGAGGTTGGAAGTAAAAATGGAGCTGAAGGGAGCCCTAACTGGCCACATTCAAATGGGTCACGGACACTCGTGTGTGCACTGAGCAAACCAGCACACGAGGCCATTTAGACCAGCCACAGCTGAAAGGCCCAGCGTGTGAGTGAGACCAGGGAAGGGGAAGACTCTGGGGTGTGGCCTTTGGCCAAGGGATGTCAGGGAGAGAAGAGGGTCCTGCCCACCCTCCAGCCCCGTCACCCGTGCCATGGCCCGAGTCGTGGCTCTCCCCACCCTGCCGCTCACTGCACTGGGTCTCGTCTTCGCCGTTCTCGCAGTCGTCCTCCTTGTCGCAGGTCCAGGTCATGGGGATGCACCTCCCGCTCGGGCAGGCGAAGTAGTTGGCTGGACACTTGGGCTTCCTCATGCCTGGTGTGTGAGGGAAACATCAGCGAGGGCGGTGGCACGGCCACGTCCTGCCTCCCCCCGACCCAGAACCGAAGGATTCCTCCCCCAAAAACCCCCCCGAGGTCCCACACCCCAGCAGGAGCCGCGTGGGCAGAGGACAAACCATCCCGGTGGGCAAACAAAGCCCTTGTGGTTCAAACAGACCCCAAAGGGTCGCAGCCAGGTGGAGGGTCAGCCCCACTCCCCCGGTCCCCCTTCCCTCCCTCTCTCACCGGGGCAGTTGCGCTCGTCCGAGTAGTCCCCGCAGTCGTTGGCGCCGTCGCACACCCAGCTGGGTGCGTAGCACAGCGACGTGTGCTCGCACTTCTGGAACGTGGTGCCCTTCACCCCCAGCTTGAAGTAGCTGCTGCAGTCGGTGGCGGCTGCGAGGAACCACGGCAGGAGCCCCGGTGACGCAGCAGGACCCACGGCAGGAGCCCCCCGGTCCAGCTCCCGCCACTGCCGGAGCCCGTCCCTCCCCACACAGCACCCAGGTGGCTGCCCCTCGTGTGCCCTGAGGTTCCAGGACCGGGTGGGTGGTGAGTGGTGGGTGGTGGGTGCCGAGCACGGCACAGGGGGGCTGCAGTGGTGGGCTGGGGCAGCCTCAGGTGGCAGGAGCACCGGGGCTGTGGGACGGGAGCAGGGCCCTCCTCCCTTCCCGAGCCAGCACAGATCCCAAAGACCCAGGTCCCCACCACGAGCGCCCAGGGCAGGAGCATCCCCAGAGGCCGGGGAGGGACAGGGGACAGGAGCTGGGGGCACTCACTGCAGTTCATCTCATCCGACGCATCCTCGCAGTCGATGAACTGGTTGCAGCGGCTGGAATTCCCGATGCAGGTCCCATCCCGGCAGCGGAACTCGGTAGCAGCACAGCTGGTCTCTGCCAGGGGAAGAAGCCCCCGCAGCGGATGAGGTTGGGAGGGGGCACCCCGTGCACACGCACCCCACGGCACCCACTGGCACTGCAGAGGGGCACCCGCACACCCCCACTGCCCCCACAGGTCTGGGCTCTCATCCCCTGCTCCCAGCTCCGACCCCCTTCTGGGTGAGAGCCGGTGCCCCCGGCAGCCTGAGCCCCTCTCCCTGGCACTACCAGGCCTGGGTGGTGCTCTGGGAAGCTCCTGACCATCCCTGGCAGTTTGGGACCGAGAAGGCAGGTCCTGCAGCCCCGAGGGAATGCTGCGTCTGGGGATGCCTGGGAGCCATGAGGAGCAGTGACACCGCGCCCTGTGCCCCTGCTGGGTGTCACACCACCCTTCTTGGGAGGCTCTGGGTGCTGCGTGCCCATGCCCAGGAGTTTTTCCTCCCGGCTGTCATTCCGTGAGCTTTACAAAGCAGCACGAGCTTGACCTTGGCTCTCCGTCAAGCCCCGGCTCTGCTCTGCTCCTGTCAAGCTGACGGTCGCTCCCTCCCGCCACCGCTGTGCCCGTCCCAGGCAGCTGACGGAGCCCCGGCAAGGGCTGGCCGGGCGCCAGGCAGACACTCACTGTTACAGGGCACCTCGTCCGAGTTGTCCCCGCAGTCGTCCACGCCGTTGCACCAGAAGCGACTGGCGACGCAGCGCCCGTTCATGCAGTGCAGGTAACCCTTCTTGCACTTGCGGCTGCCTGCCGGGGAGGAGGAGGAGGAGGAGGAGGAGGAGGAGGAAGAGGAGGAGGAAGTCAGCACAAGGGAGAGCGGGCACCCCCCAGGGTCTCAGACCCTCAGGGACCCTTCAGCAGGGGAAGAAGCTACAGAGCAGGATTAGGGAACCCGCTCCTCGTGCTGGGCTGGACACTCCAAGGGGAGAGGGCTGGTGTTGAAGGAGGTGCTGCAGCCCCCACCAGCTCAGCTTGAGGTGTCCCGCTCTCCAGACTGCCCCCCAACACTGGAAAAGGTCTGGAGACCTCAAAGCCCGGCTGGGTGCACCTCCGGGAGGGCAGGAATGACTGCGAGCACCTGAGGGACACGAGGACACTCCAGAGTCCTGGTTCCCTTAGCCAAGCAACCCTGGCAGTGCTCAAAGCCACGATGAACAGGGCTTGGAGACACCTGGTCTAGTGGAAGGTGTCCCTGCCCATGGCAGGGGCGTGGAATGGGATGATGATCTTTAAGGACCCCTCAAACCCAAACCAGTCCCTGTTTCTCTGAGCAGAGCCGAGGGCTCGCACAGGGTGCCTGTGGGTGCCAGGGTGCGTGTGTGGGTGAGCAAGGCAGCAAGAGGAGGAACCTTACTGCAGTAGGATTGCTTCTCGTCCGACTTGTCCTTGCAGTGCACCACGCCGTCGCAGGTCCGGCTGAAGTCGATGCAGTCGCCGTTCCCACACTCAAACTCCTCGTGAACGTTGCAGGTGGAATTCAGGGCTGGGGAGGGCACAGGGAACGTCAGCTCTGCCAGGCTGAGATCGGCCTCTCCCCCTCCGCTCCCCGCTCCCTCCCATCCCCTCACCCTTGCAGGTCAAATCCTCCTGCAGGACCCGCTCCCCGCGGCAGGAGCAGTTGACGTGTCCCTTGGGGGTGAGCAGACACAGGTCCTGGCAGCCGCCGTTGTTCACCCTGCACGGGGACAGCTCACCTAGGACAGAGGGACAGCGGTCACAGGAGGGACAGACCCAGCAGTCCCTGCCCCTCATCCGCCCTGCTGGGGCAAAAAGAAGTAGTGACCCCTCCCCAGGCTCCTCCCATGGGGCCAGAGGGGTGCAGGGCGCTCCGGTCTCCCCCTTCCCCCGGCCTGCACCCAGGGTGAGGGGCAGAGGCGGGGAGGCTGCAGTGACGGGCAGAGGGTCCTCACAGCTGTCGGTGTCGTTGGCCACGGCGATGATGCCCATGGGCTGCTGGGGGATGTCCACGCGCAGCAGCTTCATGTCGGTGCCCACGTACTTGTTGGCGCGTTGCACGGCCCGGCGCACCCAGTCCGTCCAGAAGATGTAATCGCCGTACACAGCCAGGCCGAAGGGGTGCACGGGCTCCGACTTCAGGATCACCTGCCGGGCACAGAAGCGTGCAATGGGCTGGGTTGGACGGGACATCAAAGATCGCCCAGTTCCCAACCCCCAGCTATGGGCAGGGACACCTGCCACTAGACCAGGCTGCTTCAAGTCCCACCCAACCTGGCCATGAACACTTCCCGGACTCCACCACCTCCCTGGGCAGCCCGTTCCAATGTTTAACAACCCCTTCCACAAAGAATTTCCTGCGGATGTTCAACCTGAACCTCCCCTGGTGCAGCCTGAGGCTATGTCCTCACTTCCCAGGGACACGGGTGAACCGTGGGCAGGAGGAGCCTGCTGTGGGACACAGCCCCCCAAACACAGAGCGTCCTCCCCTGGAGGATGCCTGATCTCCCCCCAGCCCCGGGGACAGCTCTGCTTCCCTCTGACCATGCTCCAGCCCCAGTCTGGACACCCTCCTCCCCGTCTCACGTGGCGGTTGGAGCCGTCGTATTCGCAGCGCTCGATCTTGTCCAGAGTGGCATCGGAGAAGTAAATCTTCTCGGCCTTGTGGTCGATGGCCAACCCGTTGGGCGTCCGGATGTCCTGGTCGATGATGATGAGCACGTTGGCACCAGAGAGGGTGGCTCGCATGATGCTGGGGTGCTGCTCGTTCCAGTTGGTCCAGAACATGAGGCTGGAAGGGGAGAGACACCCTCTGCAGCCCCAGCTCTGCCCACCCCCCCACAGCTGGGGGGCTCCCAGGGACTCAGGGACGGATGGGACACCACTCCCACATAAAAGGGGGTGGGAGGGGGAGGAAAGAGGCTGCTGCAGCCAGCTGGGCAGTGTGGCACCCCGTGGATGGGGACGGGACAGGGGGGTCTGTTGTTGCTCTGGGGTGCTGAAGGATTCGTGGTGAGGGGGTACGGCCTTTCCTCCCCGGGGTCCCGTCCTCTCTGTGCCGGGATCCAGAGCTTCCACCCTTGGGAAGGGGACCACGTGGGCCCTTGGGGGGGCTGGCTGGACCCTCGGTGGCCACTCACTTCTGGCACTCATCCAGCACGAAGGCGCGGGGGTGATCGTCCCCGGACATGGTGATCACCGTCTCCCTCTCGAAGGCCCCGACGCGACTCTGGTCCACGGTGTGCCGGGTGATGGTGGACGTGGTGTAGCTCGTCCAGTACAGCGTGTCCCAGCCCCGGTGATACGCCAGCCCCTCCACCGAGCCCACGTCTGCAGGGGGCACAGGCGGGGGTCACATCCAGCCCCAGACCCCCCGCAAGGCTGCCGGCTCACCCCACACAGCCAGCGCTGACCCCGACTCCAGGACATTGAAGTTACAGCCAAGACAACCCCCGGAGGCTTTGGCTGCTGGGTAACACCACACCAAGGGGGATTCTTGGTGGGGCTGGGGTCTGTGCTCGGGGTGAGCAGACCCCACAGTAGGCAGAACTCTGTTGCAGCGACCCTCCCTTGCGGGAAGGCTGAGTGATGGACACCTATGATGTTCCAAGGACTTGAATTTGGCTCTCAAGCTCCACACCAGCCGGACCTTGCTGCAGGTCCACAGCAGCAGCGCTGGGAAAGGGAGGATCCCCCACTGCCAGGGGAGAGCTGAGCCCCAGCGGCACAAAATGATGAGGCAAAGCCTCATGGCGACCAGGGAAGTTGAACTGTGCACCCATCCTTCCTCCCTCATTAACGCTCAGCAAAGGGTTTAATGAAGCGGTGGGAGAGCTGGGCCATGCTCTCCCATCTCAGGGAAAAAGCTACAGCAAGAGCTGCTGTGAATTCGCTCATTAGCAGCACGGCCACGGCCCTGGCTGAGGGAGCTCCTGGAGCAGCAGCCGTGGTTCTTTCAAGTTGCTGCAGGTACCAACGAACCCAACCAAGTGCAGGGTGAGGGCCGGAGGTGAGGCCAGGGCCGGGCACAGTGAGGGTCAGGGCTCAGGGCGCGGCCTCGGGAGGTAAATGCGAGCGTGGGGCTGATCCTGAGTTTGCTGCAGTGCCTGTTTCTAGAGTGAGGCAAGCCCGAGCCTCGTGACCCGCTCTCCGTGCCAGAACGAGCCCTGCAGGCTGCTCCCAACCCCTGTGTCCGCTTCCAGAGGCTCCTCAGAAACCTCACGGCTGAGCCCGTGCCCGCTGCCACTCCGAACGCCCCCAAAAGCACCAACACGTGTTCCCCAAGGGCCAAAACCCCTTCGGGCCAGGAGGGAGGGAGTGCGGGACGAGGAGGGGGAGGACAGGAAGAGGGGTCTGAGGGCAGACACAGACGGACGGCCCTGGGCCACTCACTCTCCACGATGGTCTTGCGCCCCGTGCCGTCGTCGTTGATCTGCTGGATGTTGCCGAAGTGGATGTCGCTGTAGAAGATGCGGTTGCTGCCCTTGGAGCCGTAGCGGTAGTCGAAGGCCAAGGCGATGACGTTCTTCATGTGCTCCGCGTCCTCGAAGGGCTTGATGGGCGCGTTGAGGTTGTTCTCGTCCGAGAGGTGGATGCTCTTGAGGATGGTGCGCTCCGAGTACAGCAGGTACCCGTCGTAGTCCCGGCAGCTCACGCCGTCCTCCGACAGCATCCCGTGGGCGCAGGCGCACGTCCTCTGCCCGCCGCCGCGGAACAGGCAGAGCTGCTGGCAGCCCCCGTTGTTCTGGGCACAGATGTTGGTGCCTGCAGGGCAGAAAGGGGGGACCGGGTGAGGGACTGGGCGGAACGTGCCCGCTCGGCCGCGTCTGGCTCTCCCCGCTCCCCCCGTGGTGCGATGCGGCCCCGACAAGGACACGGTGACCCACTCGTTTCCATCCCTCTCCCCACGTGAGGAGCTGAGCCCCTCCCCGCACGTGGGGCCGCCCCCCACGCCTGAGCCCTCACCCTTCTGCCGGGCCCGGTTGAAGACTTTGATGTCCTTGAGCTGCACACCAATCCCAGTGCGCAGGGACACCGACTCGGTGGCGTTGTCCTTGTTGCCTCTTTTGATGGAGCCGTTGGCGTGAGTCCTGAGGAGACACGGAGTCACCACGTGACCACCATGGCACCCGTCCCCACACCCATGGCCAGCTCCCCCCACCCTCCACAGAGCCGGTGCCCAGACCACCCCAGGCCCCCTGGCCTCGCACCTATCGCTCCAGTAAATGTACTCCTCGAAGACCGACACGGAGAACATGTCCATGTTGTTGCTGGACAGGACGACCTCCCGGTTCTCGCCCGTCTCCAGGTCGATCCGTTCGATCTTGTCTGTCCGGGCATCGCACCAGTACAGCTTCCCATCCTGCAGTGGCGAGCGAGCATCCCAGTTGGCACCGGGGTGGCACAACAGCACCCTCTGCACCCGCAAGGGGGACATCCCACGATTCAGGAGACCACCCTGGACAACCCTCCTGAGACTCTGGAGCCCTCCCCACCATCAGGACACAGCTGCAGGGACCCTCGGGACCAGCACCATCCTCCCGGATGCCGACTGTACCTCGTAGTCCACGGAAATGCCGTTGGGCCAACTGATGCTGACGTTCACCAGCACCATCCGCTCGGTCCCGTCCAGGCGCGAGCGCTCGATGCGGGGGTACTGCCCCCACTCCGTCCAGAACAGGTACCTGAGGGGACAGCAGGGACACCACCACAGGCATGTCACCAGGAGCAGCATCCTGGGGCCCTTTGGGACAAGCACCCCTCCCTATCCCCGCATCGGGATGTCAGTCTGGATCCTCTGTGCTTGAAGACCCTGCATCTCCATCCCTCCCCAGATCCAAACACCTCTCCTCTCCCTGGGACTCTGTCCAAAGCTGGAGCCAGGCGGGGGAGGCTCCACTTGGATTTCCTGAGGTGTTGGCACCCACCAAGTCCCGGGGGACTCCCAGGGAGCTCAGCAGGGTTAAACCCAGGGTTTGGACCCACTGGTGTGGCAGGAGACGTACAAGTCCTTCCCCGCTGTATGCAAACGCACGGCTCTGCTGGGAGGTGTGGGAGTCCCTGCTCCACACCCACCCCCAGGTGATGCCCCTCTCTGGGAAGGGCTCTGTGCAGTCTCACCCCTTCTCGGGATGGACGGTGATGGCCCGTGGCTTGTCCAGCCCCTGCGAGATGACGACGTAGCGGAAGGACCCGTTCAGCCGGGCCACCTCGATGACATCGAAGCCCTGGTCCGTCCAGTAGATGTTTCCTGCAAGAGGGGACGGTGAACCCCCCGACAGGCCCCACTGCCCCCGCTGCCCCCCAGCTCCAGAGCCCCCTCCCACCAGCGATCCAGTCCACGGCGATGCCCTCGACGCGGCCGATGCCGTTGGTGACCACGTCCTCGCGCCACGTCTGGTCCCGCTTGGCCCGGCTGATGGTGCTCAGGCCCATGTCCACCCAGTAAATGGTGTCGTTCTCTGAGAGGGACAGGGAGGCAGGAGGGGGGTGTCAGTGACCACCCCTGGGTCACCCAGGAGTGGCACAGACCTGCACCCCAGGGCCCCGAAACCCTCCTTCAGCCGGCACTGCTGAGGGGGGATCGCCCCACTCTGCCAAAGTGGGGTCTGGAGCTGGCCCCCCTCAGGCTCCCCCTCCTCTGTCTCTCCCCAGGCCCCCTGCCCTGTTCCAAGCCCTGCGTCACCTGCATGGAAGTCGATCCCCACAGCCAAGGAGGTTCCTGACACCGGCACGAGAGCGTCGGACTTGTCGTTGGGGTCCAGGGGAATGCCCCGGATCCCCTCGTGGACCGAGTACAGGAGGAAGGAGCCAACACCTGTGACACACGTGTGGGGACAGTCAGACATCCCAGAAACCACAGGCTGTCCCTCCACCACGGAAAACTGTGACAGCTGCTCCGTGGAGGAGAATGAGCCCGGCAGGGTTCCGTGGGCCTGTCCCAGACCTCCCTGGGGACTGAACCCCTGGCATAGCCCACTCCAGGGTCCTGCCCCACTCCAGGGAACAGGGGAGCACGAGAGAGGCCCCTCCTCACCACCCACACCCCCCTGCTTTGTCTGGCAAAGGCTCCGTGGCGCATCTGGGTCAGGGCAGCGCTTGTTATTCAGCCCCTGCCCTGACCCAGATGGTGCAGAGCTCTGCCAGCCCCCTCCAAAAACACCCGGAACACTTTGCACACAAACAGCCTTTGAGAGGCCCTGGCAGTGCCCGGGCAGACGGCGGCGAACGCGGCGGGGACGGGGGATCCGCCGGCCCCAATCCCAGTGACCCGAACCCGCTGCCCACAGTGAGGGTCCCACCTCTCCTCGGGGGGCTCCCGTCGTGCTGTCCCACTCCCCTCCTCCCACGACGCCCTTGGGGCCCCAGCAGTGCCCCCGTGCTCAGCAGGGACAGTCCACGCGGGGGTCTTGCTGCCACCCGAGCCCCCAGCCCCTCCAAGGCCCCCAGCGTCCCTCTGGTCCCCCTGTCCCCCCCGCAGCAGGCACACTCACCTTCACAGGACTGCTGCCCGCTCTTCAGGCTGTAGCCCGCCGTGCACATGCAGGAGCGGGAGCTCTCGGAGGTGGGCAGGCAGAGCTGAGAGCAGTCCCCGTTGTTCTGGCTGCAGGGGTTGGTCCCGGCTGCGGCAAAGAGAAGGGGGTGAGGGGCCGTGGGGAGACGGGGAGCACCCGCCGGGGCTGGGGCAGGCAGTGCCCACAGGGGGTCTCTGCCCCAGGACCCCCCGCTCACCCCGCTGGATGCTCTCGTCGTACACCTTCATGTGCATCACCAGCGTGGTGCTGTTGCGCAGCACCGTCACCTCCGTCCCGTCCTTCTTGTTGCAGGTGCCCATCCTCTCGGAGGCCTGGTCGGCCCACCACAGTTTGTCCCCTGGCAGGAGAAGGCAGGAGCATGTGGCAGCGCTCCCCATCCCCTCCCGCCCCCGCTGAGGTGGGAGAGGTGGGCACGAGAGCCTGGTCGGGGCTGGGAGCCAGGGAAAGGTGTCCCCCTTCGCCAGCCCTCACCCATGATGGCCAGGGCCGTGGCCTTGCTCAGCTGGCTCCGCACGGACTCGATCACCTCCAGGTTGCTGCCATCCAGGTCACACCTGTTGATGGTGCCGTTGCCAGAGCTGATCCAGTACAACTTGCTCTCCGGGTAGTCGATGGCCAGGCCTGGAAAGGACGGGAACATCAGCGTCCCGGTGGCACACAGGGACTGGCACCGGCCAGGAGGTGGGACGGGACTGGCGGGGCCACGAGTGATGGAGAGAGTGGGCAGGTGGGGTCAGGGCGACCCAGCACAGGGCAGCTGCCACCGCCCTGGGGAGCCAGAGCAGGCACTTGAGGCTCTGCAGGACAGCAAGGTGAGACAGGGGTCCTGGGGGGGCCGTACCAACAGGTCCCTTCTGGTTGGTGAAGAGGAGCGTGCGGTTGCTGCCGTCCATGTTGGCCACGCTGATGTTGTCCCCGTCTGTCCAGTACAGCTTCCTGCACGGAGAGGGGACGATGGGTGAGGGGACACGGTGCCAGCACCCCCCGGGCCCTCCCGGCCCTGCGCAGCCCCTCGCCCCGCTCATGGCACAGCCCAACTCCCACCTCCTCTCACACGCGTCCTCCACACGCTGACACACAGGGAGAGCAACCTGTTCCCTCCTCCATCACACCTGTGCTCCGTCACGCACACACACACGTGCCTGTGCACGCATCTCCTCCTCCTGGGATGCCCCTGGCCCAACCCCAACCCGCCGGCACCACATCCCGCCAGACTCACCCCCGGAGCGGGTGAACCACCAGGCAGTGGGGCTTGTCCAGCCCCTGGATCACCGCGTTCTTGAAGGAGCCGTCCAGCCGGGCCACGTTGATCTGCTTCTTGTTGGCGTCGTAGCTGGTCCAGAAGAGGTTTCTGGACACCCAGTCCACAGAGAGGCCGTGAGCGTTGGGCAGGTCTGCAAGCGAATGGAGACGGGAGCTCGTCAGTTGGGAGGATGGGGCTGGGATGACGCTCAGACGAAGAGGAAGGGCCGATCTCGTGGAGCTGAAGGTTCTGGAGGGGTGGGAGCCCCAGCTCCAGGGGCGAGGGTGCCCCACACCCACCCGCAGAGACGACGGTCTCCACACCAGTGCCGTTGATGAAGGCTCTCTTGATGGTCTGGGTGCGGACGTCTGACCAGTAAATGCGCTGCTCCAGCGCGTCGTAGTCCACCACCGTGACGTTGTCGATGTCAGGCACGGTGAAGGAGATGATGTAGTTGTAGTAGGGGTTGTCGATGTCCACGCCCCGGATCTCCATCTGCCGCGCGTACAGCAGGAACTTCTTGAACTCTGGGAGAAGGAGAAGAGGGGCACCGGTGGGACCTCAGCTCCCGAGCACCCGCTCGACCCTCCGGCCTGGGGGGCCCAGGCAGACCCCTACCATAGCAGGTCGTGTTGTCCTTGTCCAGCTTCATGAGGTGGGGGCAGGCACAGGACAAGGTGCGGTTGTAGTTGATGAGGCAGAGGTGGGAACACGGCCCTTTGCCCCCGTTGGCTTCGCAGGGATTAGGAGCTGCAAGAGGGACAGGACTCAGCGACGTCCCTGTCTCTGGGGACACCCACCCGGGAGGGCCCCGAGAGCTGCAGCCCCCCCAGTCCCTGCCTGCCCCGTTGAGGAGCTCAGGCCATCATCCTCATCACCCACTCCGAGTGGGTGTGGGCGCAGTCCGAGTGCTGGCACCGTCCCCCCCGTGCTCCCCCCACCCCATCCCGCCACCTCCGCTCCCCCAGCCTCACCCAGGGGCTGCCGGGAGGGGTGATACACCTGCAGGTCGAAGGGCTGCGTGTTGGTCCTCTGCACCACCGTCACGTTGTGCCCCGTCCACTTGTTGGCCTTGGCCAGCGTGTTGGTGCGCCAGTCGGTCCAGTACACCTCCCCCCCGTACAGGGTGACAGCGAAGGGGTGGGACAGGTACTCGTGGCCCCGCAGCACCTCGATGTGCCCCGTCCCGTCGTACAGGGCTGAGTAGATGGCGTCCGACCTGCCCCGGCAGAGACGAGGGTGAGGGAGGTGGGGAGGGGGCACCGCAGGGTCTTTAACCCAACAGCAACAACCTGCAGGGTCTAAGCAGCCGTGGGGCAGCTGCTGCTTTACACCAGGGATCCGCGGAGGAGAAAACCCAGAGCGAGGGCTGGAACGTGTCGGGAGACACAAAGAGAGCCCACAGCGCAAAGGCCTCTTGCTCCCAGCCCAGCACAAGACTGGAGTGAGGGGAAGTCCAGACTGGGAGGGATGGGGAGGCAGGGACCCGTGTCCTGGCCCTACCTGGCATCGATCCAGAGGATGCGCTTTTCCAGGTAGTCCACGGTGAGCCCGTTGGGCCACCCCCCCGAGCCCGTCTCCTTGTGGATGGTGCGCCGGCCCGCGCCGCTCATGGAGGCGGCCTCGATGCGGGGCAGGCTGGCGTCCCAGTCCGTCCAGAACAGGATCCTGCCAGCAGGGACAGCAAGGGGCACCATCAGCGCAGGAGCCCGTGGCCTCGTCCCCCCGCAGGGCCCCAGGGGTGGCAGCGTGTCCCGGCGAGCGCTGGCCCCTCCTGCCTCACCCGTAGCGGGGGTCCAGGGCGATGGCGCGGGGGTGCTCGATGTCCCCGGCCAGCAGCGTGGTCCGCATGGTGCCGTCCAGCTTGGCCACCTCGATCTGGTCCAGGTTGCTCTCCACCCAGTAGATGTTGCCAGCGATCCAGTCCACGGCCAGTCCCTCGGGGGTGGCCAGCCCATACTGTATCACCACCTCGAAGCTGGTCAGAGCTGTGGGACACAGTGTGAGAGCTCAGGCTGATGCCTCTCCTGGGCCCATCCACCATCACCACCATGTCCCCATCCTAAACAGCTCCACCCAGAATAACTGGGGTCAATGGTGGGGGGACTTGTCCTCCCCAAACGGGGTCTGCCCCCCATCCATGGTCCGCACCCCAAAGGGCTCAGCCCCTCACCCACGCTCCCAGCTCTGGGCTCTTCTGCCCCACTGCAGGAGCAGCAATGATGGGGAGGGGGCCCAGCTCTGGGCCCAGCTGCTGGGCTGCAATTACCAGCAGGGAAGTGCTGGGAATGCTAATTAAATCCTGCACAATGAGAGCAGAATGGGATCACTATCAGGGCTGTGGGCTCCAGCTGCCACATCACTGCGGGTGTCAGGGAGTCACTGATCCCAGCCCTGCAGCCCCCCACGCCCTAAGGCTCCGCACCCCCGTTCTCCAGCAGCTTCCCCCTGTAGATCTTGTCCTCCACCACGTCGGTCCAGTACAGCGAGCTCTGGTTGAGGTGGAAGTCCAGGGCGATGGTGTTGCGCAGCCCGGGCACCAGGACACTGTAGTCCCCCCGGTGCAGGTCGATGCGGCGGATCTCGTGGCGGTTAGAGAATATGATGAACGGCTTGAAGGGGTCTGCGGGGAGCAGGGAAGGGTCAGAGGGGGCATGGACGAGGCAGGGGATCGTGCCTGGCCCCAGCCACGCCTGTCAGCACAACCCTCGGCTCCACGAGGGGACAAATCCCAACCCAAGGCAGCCGGGGGGCTGCTGCCAGCCCCTGCAGCCCCCCCTTCACACACCCAGGCTGCGGCAGCTCTCGCCGTCGGGCTCCAGCATCCAGCCCTCGTAGCAGGAGCACTTGACGTTGTACTTGTCCTGCTCGCACTTCTGGCTGCACTTGAGGTGCTTGGCACAGTAGCTCTGGATCTGGCAGGTCTTGTTGTCGGCGCCCAGCTCCATGCCCAGGGGGCAGGAGCACACGATGCCCTCGCCGGGGGCCACCGTGCAGTTGTGGCTGCAGCCACCGTTGTTGAGGGAACACTGGTCTGCGGGGACAGGATGGGCTCGTCACCTCCTCGTCCCCTCCCCGGACGCGCCGCGTCCCCGGCCCTGTCCCCACACTCACCGCAGAGCTCGCCCTCGTCGGAGCCGTCGCCGCAGTCGTCGGAGCCGTCGCAGAGCTTCTCGGGGGGCAGGCAGATGGAGGTGTTGTTGGCACAGGTGTGCGAGGGGGGTTTGCACACCAGAGACTCACAGTTCTCCTCGTCAGAGTTGTCCTCGCAGTCGCTGTCCCCATCGCAGACCCAGGCCTTGCTGATGCAGCGGGCTGAGGGGCAGGGGAGAGGAAGGGGCAGAGCGGACCCAGAGGAGAGGTTATTCCAGGCACTTGGGGTGCCCCAGAGCTGGTGTCCCTCCACCTCTGTCCCTGACCCGCCAAGGCAAGTCCCAGCCCCTTCCCCAGGTCAGACGGGGAGAAGGGATGTGAGGATAACGCCATGCACCGAGATCTCGGTTCGTGGGTCGGCTGCTCGCGTTTCCCCATTTTCCCGGCGCCGGGAAGGGCAGTTCAGCACCCCCAGCGTGGGTCCTCCCGCTCCCCTCGCTCTCACCCGAGTCCTTGCAGCTGAACTTGACGTTGGGGTCGCAGACGTGGGTGACGCCCTCGCAGTTCTTCTCGTCGCTGGAGTCCATGCAGTCGGTGTCGCCATCGCAGCGCCAGCGCATGGGGATGCACAGCCCGTCCAGCCGGCACTGGAACTCGTCCGCGTGGCAGCCCCCGGGGGGGCGCGTGGCTGCGGGGAGGGGACCCGCTCACTGCCTGCGCCCCGACGAGCCGAGGGGCTCAGGGGGCGTGGGGGGTCAGGCTCTGAGCCAGCAGGGAAGGAGCCAGGGACACCCAGAGGCGCAGGAGGGGGATCCGGGCGCTCAGGGTGGGCAGAGGAAGCCGTAGAAGGCCCCGCCTGGAAGCAGCGGGGGGGGGCTCTGCTCAGGGAGGGGTTCGGCTCTCCAGGCTACGCCCGCGCCGGGGGGTCCACGTCCCGCGCCCTTCCCCGTGCCGGGGCTCACCCTGGTTGGTGCAGTTGGCGTGGGTCTCGTCGCTGTAGTCGCCGCAGTCGTTGTCCCCGTCGCAGGTCCAGTGCACGGGGATGCAGCGCCCGCTGTTGCACTTGAACTGGTTGCTGGAGCAGGAGTGGCTACAACCCGCCTCGGCACTGTTGTCCCCACAGTCGTTGTCTGGAGGGGGAAGGGGAGCGGGCAGGGCGTCAGCGGGCGCCCGATGGGGAGGGGGCTGGCGGAGACACGGCAGGAGGGAGGACAGCNGCGGGAGGGAGGACAGCGGAGACCCCCCCCGCGGGAGGCAGCGGTGGGGGAAGCGGGGAACAACAGGGATATGGGACAGAGCAGACAGGACACGGGGTGACAGCAGCCCCTCGGCGCTGGCGGCGGGACCCCCACCGGAGACCAGAGACCCCCGGCCCTCCCACCCCCCTCTTTGCCACAGCACCAGCAGCGCACAGAGAAAATGAAACACAGAAACTGCATAGATCAGCCATGAACCTGGGCAGGCTCCGCTCCGCGCCGGGGGAGCGGGGCTGGGGGTCGGGGCGCTCCTTTGGGGGTGCACCCACGGGCAGGGGGCTGGTGCAGCCAATTGGGGGGG